>CM029535.1:32067703-32465203 GCA_017141395.1 Laodelphax striatellus | reverse complement strand
AATTAGACAGGAATCATGAACTGATCCGCGTCAAATGTTTGTCAGAAAATCGCACCAATTCTCTTGAAACCGCACCATTCTTTTATGATAACCCGGTATTATTATTTATACCCCAACTATTATTTATGTAATACATTTTCCTAGATGTAGACAATTCTAATCCAAAGACTTGTAATAAGCGAACACAGTTGTATAGTAAAATTAATAAACTCAAGTAAATAGTACAATAAATTATTAATGTTATTACAAACTGTTTTCGAAGACTTGTTGAAGTTGTTTATAATAGTAAGGGCCGACTGCACATTATCTAAATAAATTTAACCGCATTTAGATGACGTCATTTAACAGAGTTAGGGATTCAATTGAAATGGAGGAGGTTATTTTTCAAAGTTCAAAAGTGATTTTGTTAGATTGGTTCCATTAGATGACATAATTCATTTAGATGACGTCATTTAACGGAATTAGGGATTCAATTGAAATGGAGGAGGTTATTTTTCAAAGTTCAAAAGTGATTTTGTTAGATTGGTTCCATTAGATGACATAATTCTACGGAGTTCAAAGGGGATTTCATTGTATTGGTTCCTCCGTTAGATCACGTCATTTTAGGGCGGTTAAATTTAATTGGCTTATCTGCTACCGGCGATAATAGTCTAATTTATACAATGTTAAGGCAATAAAATAACGCACACTAATAGAATATAGATTATACTGAAAATACTGAATGTTTATTTTTATAAAATGATTTTGTTGAAAATGGTGAGAAAATCTATTAAACATACCGTTACTTCTTGTTACTGGAACTGATGGATCACATTGGTAATAATCTAGGTATTGTATCAATAAAAGTGAAATTTTATATCTACAAATCACTGAGAAAATAATTGTTTAACTTACTGTGATTCTGAATATTCTTTTGGCTGATAATGAAACAGTGAATAAAATTTTTGTCAAATTAAATTTGTGAATGGTTTTGATGTATTATCTGTGATTGAGATAAATTGTTTCATCAACAGACAAAAATGCAGGTTTGAAAAATATGATATCCCGCATATTTTTAAATTTTCTTAAAGGAAATTCTTCAATTGAATTGATGAATATTTCTTGTTTTGGAGTTAGGGTCTCCGAATTTTACAATCTTAAATAACAAATCAATATTTTTCCTAGAATAGAATTGTGATGTTAGCTTAAAACTATATTATTCAAATAATAATTTATTGTATGGTATGTGTTATTAACAAAATAGATAGGTCTAATCAGTACAGATATCTTAGTATACTCTGGAAGTTGTAAATTTAGTTTGATTGTGTATTATTCAATTGGCATTAGTTTGTGTGATTTTTCATTATTTTATTCAGGTAGTAGCTCTATCTTTATTTATTAATTTATTTCTATTCAACCCTTACAAGCTTATTATTGGAAAATATTCAAAAGCTCTAGACATTTTTTAGAAAATCCGTTGTTATGAAACCAGAAAAAATTAGATAAATCATTTGTATGTTGCAACAAGTTGAAAAGGAAAACTGGAAGGAATGAAAAACTAAGTTGCTGCAGAATTATGTCAATAATAATGACCGAAGTCTCGGAAAGTTTTTCAAAAATTGATATTATAGTCATTTTACATTTTTCTATCTATAATAATAAATATTCTATTATAAAAATAAAGTGCTCGAACTTTTCGTAAATTAAAATTGAACTAATCAAACACATTTTTAATAAATTTCATATGAAGTCAAATCATCCAGGCTAATTAATGTTAAGATTCGCTCATTAGCATTATAGTTGTTACTGCAGTATAGTAGCCAATATAAGAAATTTATAAGAGTTTACGTACTTGGTTTAAAATGGGTTCTAATACCTAAACTCTTGATTATGTTGATGATGAATTATTATTTATTAATAAAGTAAGATAAGATAATAAATTGAATTTGGATGTGATATATTTTTCAATGACATTTCTTAAAATATTTTGGAAATAAAATTAATTTATATGTGTAATTCGATCATTATTGTTATTGAATTCCTATCAATTACAACCTGTTCCTGAACTGAACCTGAAGTAGTATGATAATATTGGAAAACTAAGCAAATTAAAAAACATGAATGAAGAAGACTCCAATGAATAATCCTAGACTCCAATGAATAAATAATCCAAATCAACAATGGAAGATAATTGGATAGTAAAGGTCATAATCAAACCAAACTGTGAGTGAATGAATTTTTATTATTCTGGAATTGAGATATTATTGAAGGACAATCTTCTCACCAAGAAATTAACAAGGAAACAAGCTGCACAATCGTCAATAAAATTTGATCGCTCATATTTTGTAAGTATAATCAGAGATCAAACATTATCGATGTTAATTCAACTGTTAAGCTCTATTTGAAAACATTTTTAAAACTGAAAATGTTAAAAACAAAACTACATGGAGGAAAGTTGACATAAAGTTTATAGAATGTCTGTCGATATTTTCATAGTAAATAGGAACGTGGAATCTAGAAGAAGGTATTTTTATAATCTACTCTTCTATATTGTGAATGGGAATACAATTTTTTGTAAAAAAATATAACAATGTATTTCTACGGTAGGAAGGTAGCCTACATAATAGAATGATGCGATAATAAACTAATAAAACCTAGAATATGATTCTTATTTAATTCATGCACTCAGCAAATTCCATTCATTCTTGCTGTATAGTTCTACATGAATTATAATATCCCCTTGAAACTGACAGTATTCTATGTTATGGATTGAATCATAGCCCCCTTTAAACTACAGTTTAAACTGTAGTTCAACTGTTTTAAACTGTAGTTTAAAGGGGGCTATGATTGAATGATAAATAAATACCGTACTGTATTATGCTATGAGGTGCGGTAAAATTTGAAAATGCCGCTCCAAGCTAACCTTGCCGTCTCTAGGCTGAGCATGCTGGTATTGAACCAAACATCAGCTGATAAACTGAATTCGTATTATGTCGTCTGCTCTGCTTGAACTCGAATCACACTCTTAATTTGTATTTCAGGATTAAATTTTAACAATTCATTTATTTTCACCCATTCAATTGAGTTAACAATCTAATGGCTTCTAAAGTTTCATCAGTCAATACAGAACAACTCAATGTTTCTAAATTTACATCAAGTTCTTTGCAAGAAAATGCGTTACCCAAAATAGTCTGGCAGTGAAAATGATTGTTATTGATGTAATAACTAATATAGAATATTGGGATTGCCAAAATTAGTCTTTGTTCTGCTCTGTAGGTGAGTTCAACTTGTACTCTTGCTCTTTACAAAAAGATATTTTCAAATCTATTGAGTAACCTCGAAAGAAGTAACCTTAACCATCAGTGAAAAAATTGTCTTGACATTTTTGTTGTGTTTCACTTTTATCTATGATATATTGTAGTATGTAAACTATAATATTTTCTGAAGAATTTTCCAACAACACCAACTCAATCTAATATTTACTGAATTCAATAACTTCTGATATTGTTAGCTCATAATGATGTCAACATACAAAGAATTGAAGTGTGTATGTATTTTAACTTTTGACAGATTTATTCATCAAATTCAATCTATCAACTCCAGTCATGAAATCATGAGGTAGTATTTGCTTGACAAAATATATTATTGGTTGTAATGTAAGAAATTATATCACCTGTAACCTGTGTGGTATTGTGGCTTAGCTGACTTTCCAATTCATAAAATTTCTATGTTTTTAGGAGGACCTACCAGTAGAGAAATGGCTGTAAAAATTTTAGACGAATCGCACTTGGCCATCAGTGCTATTGTCACTGTGGCTATGCAACTGATATTCTTCGCAATTGCTGCTGGCTACCAGTACGATAAAATTGCTGACTTTGCAGGAGGAACCAATTTCATTATTATTGCACTCTTAACCTTCTTCCTTGGCCAGAACTCATTCAAGCCGGTAAGTTTTCGATTATTACCTATGTCCACACTTGGTCGATTTTGTATGCGATTCAAGCATGCTGCAAATGCTTGCGCATTGGCTGCATGCTGTGCAGCACAAAAAAATCGAACAAAGTTGGACATAGGGATTCTATGAAACTGAAAAAGTTTAGTGTGTAATAAGAAAACAGCTATCTTACCTCTTATGGCCAAATTATATGAAATTATAAAAACTTAGGCCTATGTGAGTTATGAAAGTTATTATGAATAATTATGAACTGTATAGATTGTATGAAAGCCAATTAAATTGATTTAACAGGATAAATAGAGAGAAATCCTTATTGAAATCTCCAAATCACATCATTTTAGGCGGTTGAATTTAATCGGATTTAGTGCAACTAACTGCTAGACTGATTCATGAGGCCTGTTTCATTTCATTCCTTCAAGTCCTTCAACATAGGAAAAAGGTGAACACACATTAGGCTACTTTGTGAGTTTATTGCTATTACGCCTCAATATAAATATAGAGTGTAGGCCTGCCTTTTTCCTGTGTAACAGAAATTACAATTTTTTATGAATCTAGCCCCACCCAGGTGTTATATTCTTAGTCCCAACCAGTAGAAGTGTTTTCGCTAGAACAGTCCTTTCTGTTATTATATTCTCCCTGTCAATCAATTATCATAAATCCACCTTACATGTAACGTAGAGCATGGGTGGCTACCGTAGTCGCGACAAACGTTAGCCTCGACAGGTTAGCTCTCTAGGTTCTCACCGGTCTTAACCTTTCTTGGTAGCTAACCTCGCTAGAAGGTTAGCAGCATAGAGAGCGTGTGCCACCTCCCTTAGTACACAGTGTCCAGGCTAACGTTTGTCGAGGCTAAGGTGGCCCCCGTAGAGCATTAGCCTAG
The DNA here is from genome assembly GCA_017141395.1 of Laodelphax striatellus. Lineage (NCBI taxonomy): Eukaryota > Metazoa > Arthropoda > Insecta > Hemiptera > Delphacidae > Laodelphax > Laodelphax striatellus. The sequence goes on along the minus strand of CM029535.1, from coordinate 32,460,389 downwards.
TCGTCCACTGGTACCGTTTTTGTCAGAAAGCGTCCGATGTCCGAACAGCTTCCCGTTTGATTCAATATCAGCATTTCGGATGTTTTCTGACAAAAACAGTTCTAGTGAACGATGAAGCTAATTGAAGGCCTATCTCAAATATTGTAATGAACAATTGATCTGAAGTTTTTCTATTTGTAATCAATTACAGCACTACGATAGTCGTCAGCTGATGGTGACAGCGTTCGTTTGTCTGTGGGGATTTCGTTTATCCTGCTACCTTCTCTACCGCATCATGCAGATCGGACGAGATGCGAAATTCGATGACAGAAGGAGCAACACTATCAGATTTGCTGTGTTCTGGACATTTCAGGTAACTGCTGGCTTACAGGATATTCACCCACAATAGTTTTCGAATCTGTATCTCACTGGTAACCAGCGTGATACAATTATGTTGGGTAGCACCTACAGAGTTGAATATGTAACTGGAGACACCTCTGATTAAACAAGCTGGGTTCCGGCTAATTTTTTTTCCCGGCTGAATTCCCCCAATTTCACATTTTTTTTTCAAATAACCACTGTAAAATGTTAAAAATTGCGGAGCAAATTACTAAACAACATCACAAAGTAGCCCAGTGCTACCAATCTACTGATGCAATGACTAATCGGTGTGTGTTGCTTCATAAGCAACTATGTGAATTACTGAGACTAAACGTGACTAATCTCGTCTTGTCTTGTCTTGACTAACCGGTGTACGCCTAGCCTTAGCTTGCATGAATAGTCACTGGAAATTCTACCGTGTTTGCGCCGATATTCGGTCGCGATTAAAAACAGTTTGTGGCTGTGCGTGAATAAATTGAAAAATTGAAACTTGCAGGCAATCATTGTGTTTGTTTGTCCTTGTATTTGTTGCCTGATTTTGTATTTTTCTCTGGCTTCTGTAATAATTGTATGTATGTCCTAAATAAATTGAAATTTGCAGGCAATCTGGGTGTATGTGGTGAGTCTACCGGTGATATTCATCAATGCACCGCATAACTCGATATCTCGCGGTGCACCCAAAACAATGACTCCGCTAGATTCGACGGGCACCGGTATGTTCTTCACCGGTCTTATCATTGAAACCTATGCCGATCTGCAGAAGTTCTCCTTTCGACAAGATCCGGCCAATAAGGGCAAATGGTGTAATGATGGTAGGCTGATTCTCTAAGTTAATTTCTCTATGAATAAAAAGACTGGAAAATATCAAGATACCGGTTTCAGTTGGTACACAAATCTCTGGTAAACTCTGGTTTGACAACCTCCAGTATTTTTAGAATAGAATAGAATATTTATTTTATTCAACACAATACAGAAATTGGCAATATCCGTAAAGTTGAACAACGTCAGTGAAATTCAATTTAATTTTTTAAATTTGTTTTATTCAAATAAATAAACACAAGAAAAATACATAAACAAAATATCATGAATAGACTCCCCGCTTGGATGACATGTCCGTGTGCGGGGAGGAGTCGCATTAGCAAACAACACAATTTTAATACAATATTAAGTTTCATTAATAATTTTAATTTTAAATTAATAATTTCAATTAATATAGGCTAGTAAATTTTAATACAATATTTGAAAAACAATACAAAATAATATTAATAATAATGAATAGAAATTATAGAGAAGAATTATTTTATAAACAAAAACTTTCTTTCTACTCGACAGCAATCAGGGGTAGAAATCAACAGAGAAATGAAAGAGAAAAAAACTAAAATAAAAGCTAATTGATTTGTACAGGTTTGTTATAATGATGTTATCAAGAGGATTATTTGAAATATCTATTTTAAACTAAATTTTATGTAAAACTATGGATGGATATTTTTGTGAAGTCAAGAATTTGTGAAGAAGACAGTGGAAAGATTGTAGAAAAGCAGGCTCAATTCAAACATAGGGAGAATTGAGTAGAGCATCCGCAGCTTCAGCCCCAATGCAAAGAAGCCACCCACTAGTCCATTTTTGGATTCTTGTTTCACTAAGTATTATATGTACTCAAAATTAATGTTACTTTGATTCTGCAACAGGATTGTGGCAAATGTCGAGGCATCCGAACTACTTCGGTGAGATTCTTCTGTGGTGGGGAATATTCATAATTTCTCTGAATGTGATCTCAGGCGAAGAGTGGGCAGTTATTGCCAGCCCGTTGTTCACAACGTTCATCATTCTGTTCATTTCGGGCATGCCTCCTCTTGAACGGTCGTCCGACTTCAAATACAGAAGGTCAGTCACATTTCAAACCTAGCTAGATCAATATTTTGATCCAGGTTCAATACAATGCTAATTAAATGGGATCAGCTGATTCAAAGTAGTTGGTGCAGCCCTTTGAACATGTATAGAATAGACACGGTCTTTCCTATCTTCAAACAAGAAGTCCTGGAAGCAAACATCTTTACTGCTACTTGACGTCGGAATGGGGCAGAACAACAATCAGAGAGAGTGAGCACAGGGGAGTATTTGAGGATCTCATTTATGTATCTCACTCGTGGTTGATAGGCTCTCATTATACAACATTTGCATAATAGTAGCTTATGCAATGGTTGTATTATGAGAGCCTTTAAACGACGAGTGAGATACCGAGGTTGAAATACGAGCGGCAACGCCGTGAGTTATTTTAAGGTGTCTCGAAGAGTCGTTTAAAGGCTCTCATAATACAACCATTGCATAAACCATTTTATCTACGACCAACAAAAAACAATAATATCTACATTATCAATCTAAACTAACCTTGATTCAAATGACCATGTTCTATTTCAATGTTCGCAATGTAGGAATTGTTCCGTTCCAGTGTTTTAAAACTAGATCAGATTGAACAAGGAACGTTTCGTAATATACTATCTGTATCAAAACCCAAGTTTCAAATAGTTCCAAGTATACAAGTTTCAAACCCCATTTCAAAAAAGCTACTGTTTCGATTTCAATTATAAAACTGTAATGATTGCGTTTTAACCAGGGGGCTGTCATTGAAGGAGTGGAGTATCGTATCTTCCCTATGTTAAAAAAGGATGAAGCCTGTGTCGTGGCCTTCTTGAGTTTAGTCTAAAGATGACAATGCTGTGTCGCGATCACATTGGCCGAATACACTCTGGACCGATGTCGGCCATTATTATGGACCTAATTTTGGCGCTGTATTTGAATTCAGAGCCATCATGTTAAATTTAATTTTCATGGAGTTTTGAAAGTTTATGGTATCTTTTGCGGTATAAATCAAAACCGTTGAGAGAATATAGTTGATATTTACGGCAAAATACAACATTTTTTTGGATTTTGTGTTTTTTAGGCTGGTTTGGGTAGAAGTTATGTACTTGGATGTTTTCAAATACAGCGCCAAAAGTAGGTCCATAATAATGGCCGACATCCTACTCCCCTTATTTCTCTTACTTCCTCTCCCTTAGATGTCAGCTCCCTGGTTTTAACACAGTAGTAGATAAACTACTATTAATTTGCAATGTTCAACTGATAATATCTCTATTTGTCGCCAGCAATCCGAAGTACCGTCTCTACAAGCAATCGACATCGCCGCTGATTCCACTGCCACCAGCCATCTATGCCGAAGTGCCCGGCGGCCTCAAGTGCTTCCTCTGCTTCGAGTTTCCGCTCTACAATTGGCTGGACGAGAAAGAGTCGCCGGCCCCGCCCCCCGTCGTGGTGCAGCCGACGGCAGCCAATAGCAGCGCGTCTTAGCATCAGCCGGCGGCGGTCGTCACCAGTGAACTGATCCGCCTCAGCAATGCCAACACACCGCTGCTAAATAGCACCAGTGTTTAGTGCCAACCTACCGATACTAAATTGCACTAGTGTGGCTAGTCAATGACGCCAATACTAAATAGTAACAGTATCCAGGCAGTAAAGCCAATACTATTATTAAGCCCGGTCTAGACGCAACGATAATGGCCGGTTCATGAGCTCGGCATTTAGCTAAGTCCTAGACTAAAACGGGTAGACACCGTAGCATCGACAAACGTTAGCCTCGAAACTATGTACTAAGGGCTCTCTATGCTGCTAACCCATTAACCTGTCGAGACAAACGTTTGTCGATGCTACGATAGCCACCCGTTTTAGACTAGGACTTGGCTAAATCCCGAGCTCATGAACCGGCCCTAAGTTTGTCAAACTTTTTGTTCAAACTTATCAGGATAATTTTAAATTGTCATACAACAGCTGATTTATCGTCAGTAAACAAGCTTACATCAATCAGCTGTTTTCTGACAATTTAAAATAATCCTGCTATTTAGCAGGATCCATTTAACTTGTCAGAAAACAGCTGATTGATGTACGCTCGTTTACTAACGTTAAATCAGCTGTTTTATGACAATTTAAAATTATCCTGATAAGTTTGAACAAAAAGTTTGACAAACTTATCGTTGCGTCTAGACCGGGCTTAAGTAGGTTACCAGTAACTAAAGCCAACACTCCGCTGCTGAATAGCACCAGTGTCTAATACCAACCTACCGATATTGCACTAGTGTGGCTAGTCAATGACGCCAATATACCAATACTAAATAGTAACAGTATCCAGGCAGTAAAGCCAATACTATTATTAGTAGGTTACCAGTAACTAAAGCCAACACTCCGCTGCGGAATAGCACCAGTGTTTAGTGCCAACCTACCGATACTAAATTGCACTAGTGTGGCTAGTCAATGACGCCAATACTAAATAGTAACAGTATCCAGGCAGTAAAGCCAATACTATTATTAGTAGGTTACCAGTAACTAAAGCCAACACTCCGCTGCTGAATAGCACCAGTGTCTAATACCAACCTACCGATATTGCACTAGTGTGGCTAGTCAATGACGCCAATATACCAATACTAAATAGTAACAGTATCCAGGCAGTAAAGCCAATACTATTATTAGTAGGTTACCAGTAACTAAAGCCAACACTCCGCTGCTGAATAGCACCAGTGTCTAATACCAACCTACCGATATTGCACTAGTGTGGCTAGGCAATGACGCCAATATACCTGACCCAATAATACCAATATTCTGAATAGTACCTGTATCAAGGCAGTAAAGGCCCGGTCTAGACGCCACGACTTGTCATACCTCAATAGTCCTACCACAATAGTTGTAAGCAAAGTCGTAGCATTCAGTAGAGTTACAACTCATTGAATTGAATTTTCTCACTAAGATGTGAATTTTACTCTTTGAACTCCTATTGATATTTTTTGTAGACATTTCTTAAAAACAACATATCGACAATATAGCACGAGTGACATAAATCAGCTAATAAACAGTGATCAATAATCAAAAGAAAGTTCTTAAGACTCTTTGAACTCCTATTGATATTTTTATGTTTCAAATATAACTTTAAAAGTCAATAACCGAGATTCAGCATTTTTAGGTTAAGTATTGTGATATTGCTCTTTGAAACAGCTGATTTCTGACAAGTTGAATTGGATCCTGCTATACTTGACAAAAGATGAATGTTTAGCTTACAGTAAAGTAGCAATTTCGCTTTGTTTTGTGGAGCTCCGTTGCGAAGCACGGGTGGCTTCTAGTAATAATAATATATCCCTGATACTGTTATTTGTTTTTAAAGGCAATAATTATTGTCCTTATGAGGTCAATTTTGTTGTGCTTCCAGTATACATACAAATTGTAACTTTTCCAACTTAAACATTGCTTAAAATGGATTCGCTCATTGAAATTTTTAAAAGATCTGATTCGAAATCATTGAAATTCAAGGACTGTTTAAATTCAACCTGAAATTGAACTTGCTTTCTAATTAAATTTTAGGATAAACTTAATATCCATTTCACGTGAATTCAGCAATAAAGTACGGTACTTACCACATAGGGGGATATGATAATGAAAAATTCAGTATTATGTACATTAGTTGATTAGTGATGTAGAGTAAGTACTTTGAAACGCTTGTTAATTAATTAGTCCTTAGGAAATTGGGAAACCCTTTTCCCTATTTATTTGTAATGCAATGCATCATTGTAATGGTAGTGATTCTCGTTCTCTTAGGATTTCAATAATCCTGCATGTAAAGAAGTAAGTTATGTCTGATGAGATAATAACATAAAATTATGAATAAAAATGCTCTGCTTCCTGTTAAAGCATTTCGAAAGCACTCTCAAGCATTTATTCAATGGTTGACATTCATATTAAGATACTATCCTATTCCACTCTATATTGTTCTACAAAGGTTTTAATACTATTCTAAGATTGAAGGATTTCAGAGTTGTATTCATGTACAAAGTAAAACGAAGAATATTTGTTGGAAATTTTTGTAAAATTGCAAGAGTGTGACTTCATAAGGCTAGGCGTACACCGATTAGTCAAGACAAGACAAGATTAGTCACGTTTAATCACAATAATTCACATAGTTGCTTATGAAGCAGCACACACCGATGCAATGAATAATCGGTGTGTGTTGCTTCATAAGCAACTATGTGAAATACTGTGACTTATGTGACTAATCTCGTCTTGTCTTGTCTTGACTAACCGGTGTACACCTAGCCCAATTGAGAAGCTTGAAGATTGTAAGATATTTCAAAAACTTGTGCCAAAGAGCATTTAATGATCAATTATTAATAATTATCAGTCACTGTGATTAGCACTAAATGATATTTGAGTAGCCTAGCCTATATTATAGCACATAGATCCAAATTAAAATCTTATTAACAGCATACATTGAAAATCGAATTGTATACAAACTTTATCACGAAAACCCTCTATTGAACTAAACTAGAATGATACTGTCTAGCATTTATTGGAACGCATCCATTTCAGCATTTTAGCTTATTTCAAGCATTTAAATTCTCAGCATTTCAACTCTTGAAACTTCATTAACAATGAAATAAATTGTAACTCTGCAACTAAAAAATATTGCATAATGAATTCTTCCGTGCTTTTAATAGCCATTATTCGACAATATACTATTACTAGACTCTACTATGGAGGAAACTATTACTAGTTGAACTGAACGCACATAATAATCACTTTTAATCTATAAAACTCTCAAATGAAAATACATTAGGCTAGTGGTATCATGAAAAATATTTATAATATCGAATAAATTAATTGGAGTATAAATCGATAGCTTGAATTGATTTTGGAATGTGTTGAAGAGCGATATCATATGAGATATATTGTTACACTTGTATTTGAATTCAATCTTGATGATTTTTTGCAGTATAAAATTGACTTAAGAAGAGTATCTCTACTACACTAAAAGATGCATGTTTTATCATTTGTTACTTTTATTGATCTACAATATAAAATTGTTATCCATGATGTTTTTAACTGCAGAAAACATGTTATTCAGCCATTGTTGTATGTTTGTAATTATACAATTGAGAAAGTGAATATAATTTGAGATTCACAATACTATACAGTACAGTTCTGTCCACCTTCAACAAGTAAAATTACTTTGTTGGAAATTTGAAAGAATTCTATTTTTATATTGTAAGATTAAAATTATGATTATTGTTTTATTTTTTCTAGTCACATTGTGCTTCTAAGTTGATAAAAAAAGGAAATTAGAATAGAAATGTTGATGGTTTGAAATTTTAATGTAAGAGATATTTTATCGATTTACTTTAAATTTAATGTTTAAGAAGTTTTATCTTCTATTATAATTTTATTAATTTTTCTTCATTTTCAACTGTTATTCTTGTATAAAGACTCAAATTTATAGATAATGTAGTTAGAAGTGAACCTTATCTAGTCTTAGAATAATAATAATCTTGTTATAAATGCATTGAACTATTGAAACTTTCAAGTTGATTAAACACTTCACTGCTGAACTTGCTGTGTTTATTATCATATTGTTGTATTGATTAATGATTAGCACTTCCAATTCGTGAATATTTTCAAATAAGCACATGCATGAAATACTTACTTGATTTGACAAATGAATGTACATAAATTCGCTTAGTAAATCTATATAAATCGTATGGTATATGGTAAGTGAAGTAAAGCAAACCACAATCAAAGTAGCTCTTCTAGTGAAGTGAAGTAAAGTAAAGCAAACCACAATCGTATGTGACCAGGCCCTGAAAGAAGGCTTATAGAAGGAGAGGAGACTAATATTAGGTTTGACATGATCCAATTTATTTTATTTTCACAATAAACAATTACATCATTACAATATACCTAAATTGCACTAAAACAGCACTGTTTATTCGTACAGAAGGTAAATGTCACGTCACTATTCACTACTCTTGGAGAAGCAGACCATGGAACAATGAATAGATCAGATCGAGGCGCACTCAGAAAAAAAATATGGGGGGGGGGCTAACCGGGGGTCCCTAGGCCAACCAAAAAACTTCCGTTGGGAATTTTATTTAATTCATTAGAAAGACTGGTATTATAATGCATTATTTTAAGTTTATTTCAGCTGAGTTATTAAACCCAGCAAAGCTGAGATTTTAGGTTTTATTTTGACAAAATCCAGTATTAATTTTTTGGTGCATTTTTTGGGAATAGGAATGCAGCTATTTATTTCGTAGTTGTAGTGAAATGTAATTTCACAAACCAGTATAATATTCAGTATGCGATGTATTATATTCAGTATGCGATGTGTCCACCATTGGCAAATTAAAAAAAATATAATTTTTTCTTGAGGGGGGACTACAGCCTCTCTCGACAACCCCCCCCCCCCGCGGGTGCGCGCCTGGAATAGATTGAATAGAATCTATTCATTGTTCCATGGTGCTGACGAACAGTGGTGGCCCTAGAAATTGTGGGGCCCAAGGCAAAGTTCAATAGTGGGGCTCTCTTGAGACCTGAAATAAACCTGTCATTATTTGACAGGTCATTATTTGATTATATGAGATAAAACTGTAAGTATTTCATTTTCCAAGCCGTGGTTCACGGCTGTGCGGGCCCCAGGCGCCACCTTTTTCGGGGGCCGCCAGGCCGCCACTGCTGACGAAGGAACTGACGTGAAAACGGCTGAAATCTTTGTGGAATGAGAATCATAATTTAAATAATTGTTAATGAGAAAGAAAAAGTTGAAAATTTCTTTGTGAAAAGGCAAATTTGATTGTTATTACATAATCACTGGAATGAGACCACTCTATACATTTTATTCTCTATGCAACATATGATTGGATGACCAATCTCTTTGTGCTACTATCTGTGACGCAGCCCCTCGTCCTTGTTGTTGGCAGTAGAAAAGTTTTTGTAGTTTCTAAATTCATTTAGGTAAAACGCCATTTTCTAGCTGTCCTGAGGTTTATACAATAGAAGGAAGTTATTATCGTTATCAAAGGTTTGTACAAGTCTTTACAGTTCTCATTTACCTTACAATTCTCATTTATCTGGTATTGATTTTTCAGTGAAACCATCAATAATCTTTGTTTGTTAACCTGTGTTTTGTTTTCTTCTAGGCTATATTTTCATGATACCAAGTGGCCTTGGGGTCAATTTTTACTGTTTTGAGATATTGTGTAAATAGAAATTATTTATTTGAAAAATATTTTCAAGTTTTTGCCCTTTACAAATTGAGTTGAGTTATTTGCTTCGTGGAACTGTGATGTTCATAAAACCGTAGCTTCCTTGTTGATGAATCTGGCTACGAACAAAAGACGTAATAACAGATAGGAAAACATAGATACAATACTTATTGTTCCTCAATTATCTTTTTTGATGTCTAGTTATTTTAAATCCATTTCTTCTCTTGTTTGAGTTGTTATTCATGTACACCTTACTTTTAGCCTACTTGATAAGTTTTAACTTAATATCACTGAAATATAATATTCTGAGTATTCAAGTTCAACTACTTTTCCTAATAAAGTTACTCAGGCTGTTGATGAACATTTCCGTGTACAGTATCAACTATGTAAATCATTTCTTGATACACTGATATTGTTTTTCTTATAAAAAAGTTGAAGAAACTATTAACCTAACCTATTTCATCTCAGGGGTTCCTTGTGAGATATGGGTAGACAGCTAGTGAGCTATTACAGCTGTATAATACAAGCAGTATTCGCGTTGAATCAATTTCCTCTTTGTTTCTCTATTTTCTCTTTGATACTAATATCAAAATTTGAAGAACCATTTTCAAGGTTTATTTCTCCAAATTTATAACAGTGATTTCTTTCCCGAAGCTCCAAGAATCATTGAGCTTGTGGGGAGTGATTAACTGGGGTATCTGGATTCGAGAATGTACGAATTCAATTATAAAACTATCAACATCTTGGCTATAAAACTACCCTCATGCTCAGTATCTGAGGAAATTGATCACAAAGTACAATGAGTTTAGATATAGGGGTCGTGATGTATCCTTTATTATAACTCGTGTCATCTCATTTCATTCTTCTCCAGTGACAATTGACCATTCGGTAACTTAATTATTTAAGTTTGATAGGCTAAATTAAATTTTGTTGAAGTTGGTTTTATTTTTTTGAAAAACGGCTACTAGTGTATCTGCATGTAACAAGAAAACACTTTCCATAAAAATCCAAAAGTTTTGACATTAAAAAATAATTTTCGACCATTCTCCGTTCAATGTTGTCATAATTTTTTTAAATGCTAGTTATCAATATTTCTAATCTTATCTCGTTCTTCACTTCCTATAAATTAAACCAAAAACTCAACACATGCTTTCCAAATATTGTTTGTACGAATTTAATTCATTGTAGGCCTAACGGATCCAATATCATATAATTCTCAGTGACCATTAGGTTCATTTCATTAGAAAAAAACATTGGTAAATATAGTGACATTCATTTAATTTGACGCTTGGCATCAGATAGATAGAGAGATATACAGAGTGGCGCAAAAGTCACTGGACATTGATTCAAATGACATACTGATTTAATACCATATTATGGTGTTACACAGAAATATTATTCACTTGTAATGTTCAAATTGTGTTCCGTCTGCAGTATAAATTTTTTAAGCGTTTCTGTAACATCATGACATAATGTAACATTTTACTATACTGTCCCTTTTGTTGCTGCTCATTATCCTATTTTAACCAATTTTATCCTATTTTAACCAATTTTATCCTATTTAACAACTGTCCAGTGACTTTTGCGATGTATAATTTTTGACGTTTTGATGATCGAGTTGATGGTAAAAATAATAATTATCTATATCTAATGCTAATTGAGAGAATATTCCTTGGGTCAATTTTTCTATAATTTTTGAAAAAAAATCAACTCAGTATAAGAATATAAACTGGACTAGAATTCTGAATTTCAAAATTTTGTTTTGAATTAATGATAATAAAGCTATATGCTTTAGTATTTACCTTTCCATAATGAATTTTTTCAATAAGGGCCCTTTCCTATTTAATCCTTGCCGTTGATTCGCGTGTAAAAATTTATTATGCATTATGCGATAATTTACAACTCATTAATAATTTATTAAGACAACAGGGAAACTCCAAAAATGAATAGACATTTATGTCTATACGAAAATGAAGATAATTGAGGCTCTAAACTTAATCTAAATTAATTGTTTGAATCGTAATATCTATCTTATTGTATCTTGTTATCTATAGCTTTACTAATGCCATGGATTTTGTGTTTATTCTGCATTTTGTTGAAAATATAGACCTCTTGAACTGTGGATAATATACACAGTTATACAATTTATCTAGTCGCGGTAAAAGTTCAGTGCAAAGCTTTTCTTATTCTATAGTGAAAGATATAATCCTTATCAGTTCTGTTAATATTGATTAGAAATCATTGAGTTGAAGCACCGCTCTGCTGTCTAGTAAATGACATTTGACTTCAAGATAAGATGAAGTGCCAAATAGATTTTGAAATTTTGGGACAAATAAAATGGCTATGTTTCATTTGGTATTGCTATCAGAATAATAGTAGTGTAGAAATAATTTCAAACTATTCTTGCACAAAAATATATAATCTAATTTTACCGTTTTTATACTCAGGAATATTGATGGTGTTTTCTAGTTGAGAATCCTCAAGTAAAATTGATGTGAGAGGTAGTGAATCACCGACTCGGCTTTTGGAAATAGTAATCAGTAAATAATTAATAAGTTAATTAAAACAGAGTCATTAATGTTGTGGAAAATTTTGTTTTTCTTGTAATGTATTCTGCATATTTGTTAATAAATTTTATTTGAATTTGATTCGAGTGAAAACAAAATTAATGACAATAATCAATTCAGTATAATTGATAGAATTGAATAACTTTCTTGATATATCTTCAATAATGGTGGACGTCTAAATTCTGAAAAATCCCATCAACTTACTACACTCTACAAAAAAACTCAGTTGTAAGTTCATGATTAATCTAATAGTTCAGTTCCAATTTATTCAGTTGAGTACAGTAGAATAATTATGTATATTATAAGTCACTCGTGTAATATTATTCTATTTTTAGGAAACTTGAAGAGTAGCATATCTTCAGTTCTGTCTTTTCTTAGATTATGTAATACCTATTTCTCATGTTACATAACTTCGGTACCGTATTATGATTCTTGATCAGGTTCCACATATCTTCTACTAAAATTTCGACTCAGTCACTTTTCTTGATAATTTAATTCAATAACATAGTGATCAGTAAATAATTTATAGTAATCATAATTATAATAAATAATAATCAACCTTAGTAATAGTTAGGTATATTAATTTAAAAAAAAAAAAAACAGTTTTTTACTGTAATATTTTTTGGATAATTTCGTGTCAGGTTCTTAAATAATACAATACTTTTTCTACTTATAGTTCTTTGTAAATATTTTTCTAGTCTCGGTTTTTATTTTAATAACAGGATAATTGTTTTTCAGTAACAATTTCGTATTTTGTTTTTATTCAACTGTAAATCAGTAATTCAAAACTTGCATCACTTGGTAATTCTAATTTTAATGGAAATAATGATAGATTGTTGAACAATATAAAATTAAATTTACTCAGTTGCCTGATTTCATTAGGAGGCTCTGAATCATTCCAACTCGATTATAAAGACTACATACGCTTATTTGTTGACTTCTTTGTTTGATAAGTCAGTGAAACTGAATCCTATTGTCTCATGACTTTAGTTTGAAGTCGTGAATATTAATCAGTTTGGGTTTCGACAATCTTACTACACGGATATGAATAGAAAGTAATTGATGGAAAATTCCCTACTGCACCTGTTTACGATACCTGTTTAATTAACTGTTTAACTTGTGTTTGAATTTATTGGGTGTTCCTATCCTCCTGGGACATAGAAATAGTTTGTGAAATAGATAAACAACAAAGTTATTGTGTTGTGTATCCATTCTTTCTTCTACTGATGAAATTACACTGAATTTCAAGTAGAGAGTAACTTACATCATAGTGACGATCGTTTTATCCTGGTGTTGGACTTTTTAAGACTCGCTGACCAGAGTCTGAAGAAGTCAAACACCAGGACGAAACGATCGTCACTATATGATGTAAGTCAAGTTATTTTCTACTTATTTTTTAAAGTTAGTGTAATAAACAACTAAAAAGTGTTGCAGACAGAAAGTATAGAAGAAAAACCTGTATTTATCACTTTTCTGTTACTTCTATAACTTCTATTACTATTTACTTATATTCTCTCTGCTTCCAGAGTACATTAGTTTCATAGTAACGGGACTTTGAAGCAGATGAAGCTTCCATTAGTTGTTATCTCTATTCATTATTATCTCTGTGTTCTCATATCTAGTGTTGAACTGCTATTATTTTTCAACTGAGTTTTCACTTGATTATTATATCAATTTGAACCTCAATTCCTTTTCCATAGTATCGAGTTCCATTGGAACAGAGATTTGATAGAATGAAATTGCAAATCGAAATATAAGCATTGAATACATTGGACGTATTCATACTGCTAGAATTCACTATCGGCTTTATAACCAAAGGCTGTTTGAATAACTTTTGAACTAATTGCCACATTCTTACAACAGACTATTGAGATTGTCTAAATTACTGTGTCGATTAAATCTTTACACTCCAAAAGAAACTCATCAAGTAGGCCTACTGTAAGGCTAGGCGTACACCGGTTAGTCAAGACAAGACAAGATTAGTCACGTTTAGTCACAGTAATTCACATAGTTGCTTATGAAGCAGCACACACTGATGCAATGACTAATCGGTGTGTGTTGCTTCATAAGCAACTATGTCAAGTATTGTGACTAAACGTGACTAATCTCGTCTTGTCTTGTCTTGACTAACCGGTGTACGCCTAGCCTAAATTTTGATCGAAAAGTGAACAACTTTTTATGTGTATATTCAGTGTTATCAGACAGTGTGATGATTCACATCCAGCAGATTTTGATCTATCAGAATCGAATCACAACAGTGGCGGTCCCAGGATTTCATTTCGGGGGGTGATGATCTCTGGATATGGAATACCCCCCAGAAAAAGGGGGTCAACATCATTATGTAATGTACATATTTTATTAAGTTTACAAGAAAGAATATCTCAAATGAAAAAGAATAATACAAAGACTATTGTGATTTACTTCAAAAGCAAACGGCGTGGCTTAATTATGAATACTTTATTTTTTAGAGGGGACCCATCTTGATATTTCGGGGGGTGATATATCACTGTCATCACCCCCTTTCCCCTGGGACCGCCACTGAATCACAATGAAGTGTATCTCTGATTGCAGAAATTGAAAAATGGCAACCTGAAGTCCTCCTGAAAGTTATAATTCTTGAAAATCAATAAGTACTGTAAATGTTCAATTTCAATGATTATTGAAAATGTCATAGCGTCATAGGCACATCAGAATAACAGCATCAACAATAGTCATACAGTGAAAATCATACATAATAAACTTGAATACAAAATGTACTTACACTAATTACATACATCTGTTAATCAACAAGTGATCAATTTTTTAATATGTATATGATGATTGATGATTCAGATGAACTATCAGAATCGATTCACAATGAAGTGCACTGTATCTTTGTTTGCAGAAATTGAAAAATAATGGCAACCAGAAAGAAAGTCCTTCTGAAAGTGATAATCCTTGGCGACACTGGAGTCGGCAAAACGTCACTGATGAACCAGTATGTGAACAAGAAATTCTCCAACCAGTACAAAGCTACCATCGGTGCCGATTTTCTCACAAAAGAAGTGATGGTCGAGGACAGAATAGTAACCATGCAGGTTAGTTACCTGAATTTTCTCTACATTTTTCAAAATTTTGAATTGAAAATGAAGTGAATAAAACTATGAATAATGAATAAAAATGAATAAAACAGAAATAGTACAGTAATATATTTGATTTGAGTTGATTAGAGACATTTTGTATGTCTGTTATCCTAGTACAGTAGTAATATATGATGTACATTATTGGTAATGGAGTAATGTAGTACGCTTCCATGTATATTATCAATAGCCTAAATAAATAAATATCCATTTTCAAATCAAGTGTAAACTTGATAGAAAACTAAGAAAAAGTATAAACTGTATAATTAAACTATAAACTAATTGAAAAATTCAATTGAATAATAATTAGTTACAAAGTAAATAAAATTAGTAAAAAAATTTATAATTAGCTATTTTTATGGGTTTTTAAATGCCAAATAGTTGGGATTTTTATAAATTGTATTGAATTGAGTTGAAATTAAGGTAATAAGCGAATAGGTAACCAAGTGAATTGAATAAATAAAAAAGTTATTAAGTTGGACCGTTGCATAATAAATCAGCGTCATAGTTTTTCTAGGGTTTCCTCAAGGAAAGCTTAACATGGAAAGCAAATGAGACTTTACATGATTTGAAGAAGTCTGTCACGTAACAACAAATCAAATTCTAAGCTATTGTTATGGCAGTTGCTCTCTGTATTCTTGTGTAATGAAATCCATTCAAATCTTTTGGAGCTGCCTATAAATGCCATTCTAAATTTTAAGACTGATATTTATCGACAATATAATAACATCGACCGCATTTCGTTTCTACTACTAGTGCTAAAAAACTAATTATTGAAGATTATCATAATGGGTTGCACCAAGCGAGATCAATTTTGATACAGGATCAGTACAATGCTTATAAAATTTGATCAGTTTATTCAAAATAGTTTACCCCGGTTGTGTCAATCCAATGTATAATCAGATTCATTTAATTTGACGCTTGGCATTACATAGATAGAGAGATATTATTTCTCGACGTTGCTGATGACAAACTCAAAGAAATAATATCTCTCTAATGCCAAGCGTCAAATTAAATGAATCTGATTATAAGTATTTCACAGCTGATTGTACAAATTTAACCGCCGTAGAATGACGTCATCTGACGGTGATCAATGTGCTAACTAATGCATTGGCTCCGTCAAACTTAACGGCGGTTAAATTCGATTGGCTCTTGTGAAATCAGCCACCAATTTACTAATTTCATAGATGAAGTGTTAAAAATAAGTTCGCTCAGGTATATTAATTTTGCTGGATTACAAATCAATTTCTGGAGTAGGCTATTGGTTTATGGAGGACTATATCTTCATTTGGATAACTTTTGTTTGAAATTGATTGGAATGGAAAAAATGTTACAATGAGCACGTTACAAGCTTTTGAATTGTTAGATATCTTATCAACGAAAAGCGTCTGTTTGTTCCAGTCTAATAAGACCGATTAGTCACTGTTGGTCCAATAATGAGTAGTATCATCAACAATGTTAACCCAGTATTATTTGAAAACTACAATTGATCATCAACTGTTATTATGTACTGTACTTCATATCTTTGATTCGTGTCATTGTTTCTATTTGATTAAGAATATGATTGTTTCATTTGATCATTGTGTATTTATGAATATTCAAAAATTAATTTTTCACATTAGTATAATAATTATGTCATGATTTCTTTGTGTCATAGTAAATGTTATCAACACCCTTTCTACCTCTTTTGAGAATAAGGAAATGAAATAAAGCACATGAAAATAATCTCTTTTATATCCGTATTTTGGTTACAATAATTTTTAATTCAATAGTTCAATATTTTATCGGTCATCAAGTGAATACTATAGGCTTTTTCATTGTCTATTTAGGCTATTAATAGGCCTCAAATAATTCTAAGGGCCAGTTCATGAGCTCGGGATTTAGCCAAGTCCTAGACTAAAACGGGTGGCTACCATAGCAACGACAAACGTTTGTCTCGACAGGTTAGTGGCTTAGCAGCATAGAGAGCCCTCAGTACATAGTGGTTAACGTTTGTCGATGCTACGGTGTAGCTAACGTTTGTCGATGCTACGGTAGCCAGCTAAATCCCCTCCGAAGCTCATCGGCCCCTAATAATTCCTATCGTTTTTGCTTTAACCGAATCAACCTGTACTATTTACAAGTTGTGTTTTGTAATGTATAACGCACTAGTGTCAGAATCCTCTGTTTAGTCATTTGTGTTTCTGTACTGTGTTTAGATCTGGGACACCGCCGGCCAGGAGCGTTTCCAGTCACTGGGCGTGGCGTTCTATCGCGGCGCCGACTGCTGTGTGCTTGTGTTCGACATGACGGCGCCCTCCACCTTCAAGTCGCTGGACAGCTGGCGCGACGAGTTCCTCATCCAGGCGTCGCCGCGCGACCCCGAGAACTTCCCCTTTGTCGTGCTCGGCAACAAGCTCGATCTCGACAACAAAGCTGTGAGTTCATTCAGCTGTGATTCAATGATTTATTTCCGCCAATAAATACTTAGACCATGTATAGAATAGACACGGTCTTCCCTATCTTCACATAAGAAGTCTTTGAAGCAAACATCTCTACTGTTCTTGCCCCTAAGGCAGCTCGTACACCGGAGCAATAAGCAATAGGCAATAAGCAACATTTGGATCATATGATCGTCTACTCTACAGAAACAAATAGTCCAATGCACATCTAAAGCAGCTGTTTTGGTGTGAATTGAACTATTGGTTTGTATAGAGTAGACAATCATATGATCCATATGTTGCTAGTTGCCTATTGCTTATTGCTCCGGTGTACGACCGGGGTAAGAGAGAGTGAACTGTGCGAGAGAGACAAGATTATATCAGCTGTTGAGATACTACGACTACACTAAATTCCAGGGCCGTCGCATGGTTTATTGGTGCCCGGGGTGAGATGTCAGGCGCCCTTCCATGTATAGCGCTACTGTTAGTGTAGCCTATAATACGAAAGCAAAGAACGCTCGTATAGTTGTGACTTGTGGTCTTGCCACAAGAACGCTCGTATTGTTTCGACTATAATGATTTGCCCCTAATCAGCCAATTCATGTTTGCTTCAACATTTATAGCATAGGCCGTGTCTATTCTATACATGGTCTAAGAATAAATAAATGCAGTACATTAGGCATTGTCATTATTACATTGTGCATTGTCATTATAGAGTAGATCAAAGCTATTCACATCAGCGGCCTGGTTCATAGAACTTGTGAATTGGAATAGTATATTTTAAGTTACTAGTACGGGAGTTTGGTGTTTACAGTACGAATTTGATGAGTTTTCGGCGCCCGAGACGAAGTCGAGGCCGAAATTATCATGAGTACGGTAAACACCTTACCGGATGAGTTACGTATAGCAGGATCCTTTTAACTTGTCAGAAATCATCTGTTTTGGTAATAATTAAACAGTGACTTCGACACAATAATCAAAAGGCTTAAAAGTGTTAAAGATCTTTCAAAGAATAACTTTTTAAAACACCTTTTCAATAATCTGCGAGATTCAGCATTTCTAGGTTAAGTATTGTGATCATATGCTCGTCGATCATATGTTTTCTGACATGTTAAACGGATCCTGCTGTACGATATTTTTCGTCATAAAAGAATATAAGAACAAATAAGTTTGAATAAGAAATAAATGACCACACGATGACAATCGACTGGCGACAGTAAATTAGTTTTGTGTTTTTAAATTTCAAGGAAGGAAACGCTTATTTTTTTTAATCAAAAATGGTATTATAAGTGACATTAGAGTATTTGTTTAGCGTATGACTTTTAATAGTAGACCTGAGTAGACCAACATAACCAATTATCCCTTGATAACATGGTGAAAGTTTCACTTAGAATTAAGAAACAGAGTATTATATATCATACATAATATTCATTTTTATTAATTATTGAAATAATTCTTATAAATCAGTGACTGGTAGCCTTATTAGGTTAATTTGTAAACATTATTTGAAAAAATTAATTATACAAATAATTATTGATTATTGAAATAATTCTTATAAATCAGTGACTGGTAAATACAGGTGAATTTATAAGCATTATTTGAAAAATGATTAATTATTCAAATAATTATTAATTATTGAAATAATTCTTATAAATCAGTGACTGGTAAGCCTTATTAGTTGAATTTATAAGCATTATTTCAAAAATTTATAAGAATGAATGACATTTATGATAATATAATACTCTTATCCTAATGTCACTTATAATAGCAATTTTAATACATAATAATTAGCGTTTCCTTACCTGCAATTTAGTAATAACCCTTGAAAGTAGTTGAGGTTGACTGTCGCCATTTGACTGGCATCGTGTGGTTGCGTCTTAACTCTGGAAATTCAATTCAATTTATTAATTCAATTTATTCATGCCAACAAAAGATACAATAATATTCTGTTTATAAACATATATCTATATGTTTCTATATTCAATTATCCAGAACTTGTCACAGTCTGTTTCAAAAATATGATCACTTACTTACAAAAATGCTGAATCTTTATTATTGAAAAGGTCTTTTAAAAGTTCTTTGAATCTTTTAAAATTTTAAAGACTTTAAAGGTCTCTAGACTTTCAAGCCTTTTGATTATTGTGTCGAAATCACTGTTTAATTATTACTGGATCAGCTGATTTTATGATGATCCTGCTATACTCAAAACACATAAAATACAAATTCCTTGAATATAATAATGAATATTTACATAAAACATCTGGTCACAACCATCTGGAACAACAAATGGTCATTGATTTCAACCTTGATCTTTTAGTGTGAATGCAAACGATTGGGTTGTTGTTGTTGGACAGGTGTCGAGCAAGCGCGCACAGCAGTGGTGCCAGAGCAAAAACAACATTCCCTACTTTGAGACGAGCGCCAAGGAGGCGATCAACGTCGAGCAGGCGTTTCAGACGATTGCGCGCAACGCGCTCGCGCAGGAGAGCGAAGTCGAGCTGTACAACGAGTTTCCCGATCAGATCAAGTTGACCGGCGAAGCTAAGACGCCCGCCTCGGAAAACTGTTCCTGTTAACGCTCCACCTCCCCCCCCTCCCCCTGCCTCACTCCGTCGTGTGCAAGTGAGTAGCCTAAAATACTACAGATGCCCGGTTTTTCAGTCGTTCAATAAACTTATTGAATCAATAACGTTTTTGCATTTGAAAACACATGGTTATTGATTCAATAGTGCTATTGGATCCATAAACTGTCTATTGAGCGACTGAAAACCGGGCACAATATTTTATTTTTTCAATAATTTTCATTTAAGACACAATGTAAAATATAGAAATAAGTGTGCGTTAAAATATTGCTGTTGACTCAATATTTCATGTGTATAGATATAGTCTACTTATTTCAAAGCTTAATTTTTTTGATTAGCATAGGCCCACTGTTCTTAGAAAAAATTTCTATCCTCATTACATTGCCAACTTAACTTTTTTTTTGTATCACATACTGTTCTAAAAAGAATAATTCCATCCCCATTTTATTGCCAACCTGACGAAATTGGACGGAACACTAATCTTGTTAGCAGCCCTAGATAGTGCTACCTCCAGATGGATATTTATTTCAGTGAGTTAACCCACAGTATAATAAATATATTTATTAGAGTGTGTTTTACCTATGGTTTAATGTCTATAGGCCATATTATCTAAAGTCTGATACCACAATGGCCGATGCTGCTGCGTCTACCTGCTGTTTATAGATCCGTAATCTAAACACTCACAATTTTTGTGTTGGATCCTGTGCTTTTCAATTGCAAATATCATAGATCAATACGTTTAATCAGATTCATTCAATTTGATGCTGGCATTAGATAGATAGATCAAGAGATATTATTATATCTTGACGTTGCTGATGACCGTAGAGTACGATGGCAAAGAAATAATATCTCTCTATCTATTTAATGCCATGCGTCAAATTAAATGAATCTGATTATATTAATCGATCATTTACCTTTGTTAGAACACTAATCATGCTTGTTTGATTTATCAAATAAATAATTTTTAAGTCAATTGAAAAATTAGAACTTGATACCGCATCCCTCAAGGATGTTCATATGATTTCCTGTTATGATTTCAGCAGATTCAGACCTGTGTAATGGATTTGGACGCTTTGTTCACATTTATGGGTTTTCCAACAATTGAAGAGTGGTCAAAACCTGAAACTAGATTTACCCTCACAAAAGTGAATGTTTCTAAGCAGGTGTCTTGAAGTGGTAGATTTTTAAACGAAAATTAGTTCAGTTTCTGTGTTTTGAAATAACGTTTGTCTCTGAAATAAATTCATGTTCTCACTAGATCGTATTTTTCATTCAGTTACAGACCGTAAGAGAAGGAATGCACCAGAGTAAACATATATTGTATGCATGCGATTACGGGGCTACATACATCACTCAGCCCATGTAATCTTCGAAGAAAAGGCGTTGCTCGACAGTGGAATTATAAAAAAATGAACTGTGTGATTCTATTTTGTTTATAATATTGCAATTTATGATAACATGAGATTGGCATATGCCCTTCCTACGATTAGGATAACTGTACTACAATTAGTATAAAACATTCGTCACTGATCACTTGAAGTTAATTATTATGATTATATTCTATCAATACATATGTAGCAGCTTTTAATATTTGTATTCAAGCTTAATTGCGTAGATTACTATAGATTTTCTATTTAACTATTCGCTTAACTGTCGAACCTTCTCATTGCTTAGCTGTTGATATTATTTTCCAAGCTCGAAATTTTTATTATGATTGGAAAACCGATTGATTTTCAAACAAACATCATGGTTACTCATGCATATAATTATGCTTGACTGTAATAAATGATTCTCTTATTAAGATGATAATGGGTAATTTATTGGAGAAATTTATTTACACACAGTATTTTATCAATCATGGTATTGTTGGATCATTAAAAAAATGTTGAGATTAACACTGTTTACAAAAATATGAAACTTCTCCATTATTTAATCATTGTATCATTTGTTGGGTATTAATTTTATGTTAATCAATATTGTATCTTGCCTTTTAAATATTAGAATTAAATTTTTCTCACCAGCAATGATAATCAATTATAAAGATTGAATTTAAACAAAAAATATCAGCATCATAAAATTTCAGTCAAATTATTTTGTAAATAAATTACCTCCTTTTAATTGTTTTTCTCGATATTATTTACTGTGGAGGAAGAAGGTCGATTTGTGTACAGATATATACAACTAGTGTACAGACATTTTATCAGATTGCTATTGTGGTTTTATAATATAATAAAAGTTGATAATTTTTTAATTTTTAGTCTTTTTCATTTTATACTCATCGTGTATGAATTGAATTGTTTAGGGAGTTATTACGTATTGTACAGAATGATTACATGATTTAATATTATTGTTTTTGAATTAAATATAATTATTATTGAATTTGAATTTTTTTCTGTTTTAAACCAGTTCAGCACTCTTTCAAATTAGCTATCAACAATAGTTCTAAAGTTGTGCAAGACTATTCGGTTTTTGTGTCAATTTTCAGTTTCAAAAATGGATCTTATGATTCAATTCAAGGTATAGAACTTAGACCATGTATAGAATAGACACGGCCCATACTATAAATGTTGAAGCAAACATGAATTGACTGATTAGGGGCAAATCATTATAGTCGAAACTATACGAGCGTCCTTGGGGCAAGACCACAAGTCACAACTATACGAGCGTTCTTTGCTTTCGTATTATAGGCTACACTAACAGTAGCGCTATACATGGAAGGGCGCCTGACATCTCACCCCGGGCACCAATAAACCATGCGACGGCCCTGGAATTTAGTGTAGTCGTAGTATCTCAACAGCTGATATAATTTTGTCTCTCTCGCACAGTTCACTCGCTCTCACTCTCTCTTAGGGGCAAGAACAGTAGAGATGTTTGCTTCAAAGACAATTTGTTTATGTGAAGATAGGGAAGACCGTGTCTATTCTATACATGGTCTAAGACTCTTAAGGTATAGAATACTATAGTAGCGGCCACGAAATTTGGCGGCTGAGAGAATTAGCGCTGTTGTCAGATTGTGAACCGGTAAAGCAAGAGAAAGTCGAACATTACTTGCTCCCAATCACAAATTTGCACGTTGGTCTTCCAATAATGCTGCCTATTCTGAGCGTCGATTCCCCTGCATGATTTGAGTAGTCATCTGGCAAGACTTGACAACAGCACATAATGTCTCAGCCGCCTTATTTTGTGGCTGCTACCTTAATAATATAGGATCGGCTAAATGTCGCAAATTACCCCCTACATAGAATAGAATGGCTGCCTTCATTTCTCCCTGGGAGGGCGAAGTTAGGGCGCAGCCGGCCCTCTCTTACACTTAACCCTCAAACACTTCACTCGTAGTTGACGAGACGCCCACCTGGAGCTCTGTATGTAGGGGCAAATTGCAACATTCATGCCCGGTTTTTCAGTCGTTCAATAAACTTATTGAATCAATAACTTTTTTTGCATTATTTGAAAACACATGGTTATTGATTCAATAGTGCTATTGGATCCATAAACTGTCTATTGAGCGACTGAAAAACCGGGAATAAATAATATAGCCTCTCGTCTATAATTACCTTGATTCATTTTAAGCTTGGTGGAACTTAAGGTGTCGAAATACAGCATAGAATGAATTTTGGATGGATGAACTGGAGGAGAATGAGTGGTGTTCTTTGTGAAACATGGCCAATTCTAGAGGCAGGAAAGGAAGATGGAAGTGACTGAGATGAGAATGTTGAGATGGATGTGTGGTGTTACAAGAAGAAATAAGATAAGGAATGAGTTTATTAGAAGCACAGTAAAGGTTGGTCCACTGGGTAAAAAGATGCAGGAGGCGAGGATGAGGTGGTTTGGCCATGTACAGAGACGGGAGGCAGATTATGTGGGGCAGAGAGTGCAGGATTTGATTTTGGATGGAGTGCGAGGACGTGGTAGACCGAAGATGAGATGGAAAGACAGAATAGCAGCGGACATGCAGGAGAACGGTTGGAGGAGAGAGGAAGCATTGGACAGGGTGTTGTGGAGAAGCAGACTACGAAGAAGGAATGCCGACCCCATTTAAATGGGATAAAGGCAAAGCCAAAGAAGAAGAAGAAGAACTCAAGGTGTATAGAATAAGGGGGTCGGAATGCACCTGAGAAAGTAGAGATAATGACGTCACTGCAGTCGCAAACTCTAATGCTCACGGAAACTTCCATCTGTTGTGAAGCGAAGGCTATCCCCATATTATGATTCAGGAATTGATTTGTGAATTGACCTTAATTCATAATATTTTGAAAGCTGGGATTAATTTTTTTATAGTGCAATGATTATTTAGTGCATATGACTGATGGCTATACTTTAAAAAATTGTTTAATTTAATACTTTTTTCTTTATAATTTCCATTCCTGTGCTTTTGTACTCCCGAGCAGAGCTCGGTCCCCCGATATTTTCTATTAATTAAGTATTATTCTTGTTGAGATTCAGTTGATGCTAAAAATATGTATCTCTGGTGTCTTAACGCATTATAATGAAATATGAGAAAAGTTTATTCAATTAATTAACTTATAACATTTTCCATATAAGAAACAATAAATTTTATCAGAATTTTCGTCTTTTAAAGATTTTAAAACACTGTTATTGACAATGATTTTTCCAGGGGGGCCTCCGGCTCCGGACCCCCTTCTAACTCCTTAAGCAAGTTTAAACAATTTCCCCCCCTCGGTACAGCTTTCATAACTTCCCCCTCGCCAAAATCGCTCCTATTGATCCGCCCCTGCACCCGGAGGAAACCTATGACGTCACCTCGTGTAGGTTATTATCTATTTGCTAGCAGAACTGAACACTTGGATGCAATATTGCTTCCTCAAATTATTGTTATCGTTTTAGAAGCATTGAAGTTCTTCATGTGCCCCATTCATGCTCTATATTCAATCAGAACAGACGTACAAAACAATCAGAAACGCCTAAATTATTCATTGGAGAATCAGAATTGGTAGTCAAAAACTCAACAGACTTCTTAGGGGTAAGACTGGAGGAGGGGCTGGGTTGGGGTGAACAATTAGATAAAATTGAAAGAAAGGTAGCAAGTGGGATTTTTGTGTTAAGAAATTTGAGTGTATTAGGTAATCGAAATCTATTGAAGTCAGTCTATCATTGCTTAGTAGAGTAACACTTAACTTATTCAGTGGCCCTCTGGGGAGCTAGAGATAGTAGCCTTAAACAAATTTTCATTTGTCAAAAAAAAAGCTCTGCGGACCATGTTAAGATTGCACCCACAAACCCATTGTAGGGATTATTTTATTAGCATGGAAATACTCAGTGTTCCCTGTCTCTTCATCCTTGAAATGTGTATTTATATTAGAAGGGTCTCACTCCACCTTATCAACAAGCAGCACCCTCATAATACACGACATAAGAGCACTTTTTCTGAGTATCATAGACTGTCTTTGTATGAAGAAAAACCCAATATTATATTGGTAGAAAGATATATCAGGTACTACCGATTGGGTTGAAGGAAACAATTAAGTATCACTGAGTTTAAACGTAGATTGAAAGTATTTTTAATTAATGAGTGCTTCTATAGTCTAAAGGAGTATTTCGATTACTGCAATGTTGATTGAAACTAATAATATTTGACTAATTGAGAAAATTTACCAAATAACATAATTCGTGTCTTGCAATTTTGCAAGCACTTTGACTTGTCTGACGCCATTATTTGGCCAACCAGACGTAATGTATATCTATCTATCTAGGCATACACAAATATATATTTTCATGCATGGGATGACAATTTGAGAAAATCCTCCTTTATAAGAGAGCATACTAGCCCAGTTCTCTGATGTAAACGATAATCGATTTCCATGTTCTACAGGTTGAAAGGAAAGAAAGTATCATTATTGATAATTTACTCATACCATTGCCTCACATTAAATTACACTAAACTAGCCGTAAGATAAGGGTAATGCAAATAGCAAACGACTTCCATATTCTTGAAAATTCGCAAAGAAGCATTGACTCAAAAGAAGAATAAGACTAAATTTTGAATATTGAATTCAGATGTTTTAAATAATGTTGAGTAACGCAACAAATGCTGTAGGCTATTTCAAAAGTTCGCGGTTCTGATTAGCAAACAGCCCTCTGTATCAGGAAACAAGATACTTGATGAATGAGCGAGAAGATTCAGTTAGTGAACTCTTGCCATTATATTCAAGAATTTTTATCCTTCATTGATATAATAATTAAATTATTCTAATAAAAAGAAATTCAAGACATTTATCGAAAAAAATATCTATGGTTACTCTAGTTGGCAGAGCTGTCTAGTGCACAGCTGTTCCCAATACGCAAATGCAAGATGTCTCCGTCGTTCGTCAAGTTAAGACGTGTGTTTTACCGGTAGTGAAATTTTACAAAGTTATGTGGTTTCTACTTATTTAGATGTTTTTTAATTGAAGTTTAATATCGGAAAATACTGTTCAAATAGTTCCCATCGGTCTAGTTGATTTAGTGTAGTTTTCGATCAAAATGTTCAAGTTGAGATGTGAATTTGTGCTTCGTAGTTTATTAGTGTTGAGTTTACTCGTTTTCCAGAATTCTCCAGTATCTAGTAAGTATTAATTTGTTAATACAAAAGTTACCTTCACTTTGAATTTACTAAGTTATCAAGTTTATTTTCGACGCAGTTTACATCATTTTCGATATATTTTAACGTTTTATAGCCTATAACATGAAATGCAGCCTAGGCCTATAATTGGTATCTTTTGCATAAGGGTACCGGTA
This sequence comes from Laodelphax striatellus, assembly GCA_017141395.1. NCBI lineage: Eukaryota > Metazoa > Arthropoda > Insecta > Hemiptera > Delphacidae > Laodelphax > Laodelphax striatellus. Next base: position 32,433,535 of record CM029535.1, on the reverse strand, counting down.
CCTACTTGCTGAAAACGTTTTTTGTACAATGATCAAATTGCAACTTGGAAGGTTCCGTACGGTATATCATAGCTGTTTAAGCTTGACCATTATAAAATATTAGCATTATTTCAATTAGGCTATCAAATTTTACATTCGAACTTTTGAAAACCTCTACTAAATTTGTGATTTGTGACTCATCATAATAATTGCTATATTGAAATAACATAACTTAGGCCTACTGTAATTGAAATAGATTTATTTTTTATTTTCAAACACGACCAGTTTTGTTGCTCCACTAGCCTAGACTAGTGAGGATCTACTAAGAGAAGCAAAGCATTTCTTTCTTTCTATTATTAAGCTACGACTCTAAGTTTTGATCCCGCACAGCATTGTCTCGGGATGGCATATCAATTTATTTTTCCAAACTGCATTGTATTTTTGATACTGTTCTTTTATTGTTTTGTTTTGATTGGAAAATAAATTATTTATTTTATTTCCGAATTAGGCTACTAAATTATTAACGTGAGAAAATAGGCCAACAACTTTTCAAAAATTGTAAATAAGATTTTTTTATTTTAATTTACCTAACGCTAACAGCAGTTCAAACTGTATCTAGCGCCATCCACTATGATGTGAAATTTTGCCAGTAATGCAATTACAGTCAATCAGAGATATTGTGAAAGTAGTTGAATTATTAGTAACATCCAACAATACAAGAGTATGATTAATTAAGAGAGAAATACAATCAGCTGTACTCGCACTTGGAAACTCAAATCGGGGAAACTGAGCGACTTGGATAACAAACATGTGTTTTCAAATGATAACATTCAGACGATTCTGCAATCGTACTGTCATAATTGGAAATCGTCATCATTTCGATAAGGATATCGTCTGAACGTCATCATTTGAAAACACATGTTTGTTATCCGAGTCGCTCAGTTTCCGCGATTCGAGTTTCCAAGTGCGAGTAGAGCTGATTGTATTTCTCTCTTAATCATACTCTTGCATTGTTGGATGTTACTTAACGGCAAAATTTCACATCATAGTGGATGGCGCTATACAGTTTGAACTGCTGTTAGCGTTAGGTAAATTAAAATTAAAAAATCTTATTTACAATTTTTGAAAAGTTGTTGGCCTATTTTCTCACGTTAATAATTTAGTAGCCTAATTCGGAAATAAAATAAATAATTTATTTTCCAATCAAAACAAAACAATAAAAGAACAGTATCAAAAATACAATGCAGTTTGGAAAAATAAATTGATATGCCATCCCGAGACAATGCTGTGCGGGATCAAAACTTAGAGTCGTAGCTTAATAATAGAAAGAAAGAAATGCTTTGCTTCTCTTGAATATGACATTAATTTATTCATTTATTTATTTATTATTAAAAACAAGACGGGAAAACAGGATAACCCCAAACATGTGTCCTTAACACAACACAATAATTTAAATAAAATTCACTTTACAAAACAATAATAACTGACTATGAGAAAGTAGGTAGGACTTCCAAGTAGGTAGGGCGAGTCCACATCATTCCTTAAAATCTTATGAAAAATAATCATGGATGAGACCTCTCGCCTTAGTTTGAGAGTTTCAACCCCAAACAGTGGTCTCAGCTGCTGCGTAGGCTAATCTGTAGTGAAGGCTAATCTGTATTCAACTTGGAAATAAAGGAATTGTAAAAGGAGAAGAATCTGATCATAGACATACGGTACAGTAGTATTTTTTTTTTGTTTCGCGGATGGCTCTTGAGTTTCATTCAACCTTTCCATGGTAATGGGTAGGCCTAATGTTCTGTTGATCTCTTTAATATGTTTTTTAAACATTCAAGACCGCTCTCGGATGGGTGACCGGTACAAAAAAAAATGTGCAATTTGGCGAGGTGGAACCTACCCGTGAGGGTCTCCCCACCGATAAAAAGCCATACGATAAATAAATAAATAATAATATGTTTTTTATAGGCTATGATATACAATATTTATATAAAAAAAATTTAACAGAAGACCACCCATTACCATAGAAATGTTAAATGAAAGTTATTCTTCATCCGCCAAATAAAAAAAGTAGTACTATAGATTTTAACACTACATTTACGTACTATTCTACACATGATTTACGCATTATTTTAAACAAATTATTTAGCCTACTAATACAAACGCATTATTTTAGCCTCAATCAAATAATTTACCTGTTCAATTCATTTCGTTTCTAACCTGAGCAGCAATGTAGATGAAATCACCAAATTGTAAATGTTTGCCTTTTCCGTTGTGCAGGAATTCGAGCAAGCTGCCGTGCTTCATGTACTCCTGAACAATGTAGACCGGTTCCTCTTTTGAGCAGATTGCATACAGCTCCACCAGACGGTCGTGACGGAACTTCTTCGTGATAGCTGCCTCTTGCAGGAACGCCTGGCTCAACAATGCCTTGTCGTAACGTCTTGACCGCCACTTCCGTATTGTTTCTCCATTCTCCTGTTTGAAAAAGTTGATCAAATTTAATTCAATGTTTTCAGTATTATTGCTTGTCACTAATCCAACTAAAAATGCATGATGAAATAAAAACACAGATGTTGTCTTCTTCTACTAACTTTTATTCATACAAAACATGTTTCGATGCTCATGGCATCATCATCAGTTGGATGTTGAGTCAAAACTGAAATTTGGTAACAGATGTATTCCAATTCTAGATGGTGGTGGGGGAATGTGTTGCAGGGTAGCCACTTATAAAATATAAAATATTGAACCAAGAATTACACTATGAAAATATAAAATACTATGAGAAATACTATAAAATATAAAAATATAATACTATATATACTATATAAAATATGAAATACTATAAGATGATCTTAATTTTATAAAGTTACAGAAGCTAAAAATAAATATAAGTTGAAACAGTAATTGTTATATTGAACTGTTATATAAGTATAAGTGGTTTGCTATGATGCTATGACAAAAGTAATTGGAAATTATTTGATTATACAAAACTCTGAAGTTAGGTTAATTATTAGGTTCAGCTACTCTCCCCATACTGGATAAATTTTACCTCCATCATATTAACAGGAACATATTTATTCTGATTTATTACAATGTAGTGTTTTTGTTTAAGCTTATTTTATGAGGTCTATTATCAATGTAGGCTACTTGTATTCTCTAATCATATTAATCAATTTTTACTATACTTTCAGAGTTTTGTATAATCAAATAATTTCCAATTGCTTTTGTCATAGCATCATAGCTAACCACTTATTCCACCACCATCTAGAATTAGAATACATCTGTTACCAAATTTCAGTTTTGACTCAACATCCAACTGATGAAGATGCCATGAGCATCGAAACATGTTTTGTATGAATAAAAGTTAGTAGAAGAAGACAACATCTGTGTTTTTATTTCATTATGGAGAAATTCTACAATATTTCTGAGAACAGTGTTAAATTTAAAAAAATGCATGATGTTGATTTCAATACTTAATAATATTGCTTTCCACCTAATCTAACTAATTATGCACGATATTAATATTGAAGTTGATAAGTAGATGTTGATTATTGCTTGCTATTTATTATTTATTCAATATTATCTTGCTATTTATCTATTTATTGCTTGCTAGTTATGTATGATTGATGTTTATTCAAATTTCAATAGTATTGCTTACCATTTCCTATGCATCCTATGAAATAGGAAAATGGCGGACACACACTGGTAACGGATGTCTCCCCCATATACCTCAATTAAATATGTAAAGTTGTCTTATTTATGTACTTACTTACTCCTAGACGCTACAGCCCATTTAGGGCCTTGGCCTCCTTGAAATTGCCTCTCCATTCGTCTCTATCGAAAGCCTTATGCAATCCCTATCTCCTAACGCCTAGTTTCCTCAGGTCATTTATTAAAGTTATTAGTAAGTTCAAAATTCTCAATAACTTTTTTAGTTGGTGTTTCTGTTTTTAACTTTGATATGGACTTATTTGAAAAAATCTAATATTGTTCTGCTCGTGTTTTCGAAGTGGAAATTGGTGATTTAGTAAGATGATATGACAACCTGAATTTGGACTGTTTGTCTGAGTTAAAAATTTGCAGTTTTGTTGTGTTAAAAATTTGAGTTAAAGTCTGCAGTTAAAAATTTATAGATTGTCTAATTTTTCCAGCGAAGTTAACTCAATAATTTATCATTTTCATACCGAATTAAGACAGCAACAGTTCATAAAATTGTAAATTAGTAGAAAAATCTTGAATCTACTGGCCTCTTTAACGAATCTTTTTTGGAAGCTTTTTATAAGGATTCCTATCTTTATTTTGATGAGTACAACACATAAGAGTATATTTAAGAGTTACAGGACGCCACATATGAAAATGCTCTATTTAGTAGTGTATATTGTAGTGTATTGTAAATACAAAGTATCCATTGGTGTAATTTATTAACTAATAGGATGTTTCTAATCAATAATAGTTTTCCACTCCTCTTTTAAAAAATTTCCAGTCAAAGTTGATTTTTGAAATCTTGTTGAATAGGAACGGAACAAACTTGAAATTAAATTTCTAGCCATTACAGCTATTTTATTTTCAATAGAATTGAGTGAAGATTAAAAGTATTAATTCGACTAAGATCAGTTATCCATCTTGCCTTCGTTTTCTTTTCATTGATGTTGGCAATGATTCAATAATTTTTTTTCAATTTATTGCTGGTCATTAACAATTTGGAGATTTGTTGTTGAAAAACAGCCTAAGGCACAAGGGGACTTTAGAAAAAATAAGATAATTTATTATTTCAAAATAAACACAAATCTATTGATGGTTTTTTATCATATGTTTTTTTTTTGGAAACCCTTATTGATGGGGTGATCAATCTATAAACAACATAAATAATTATTTAAGTCTTGTCAAGTAATAAGCAAACTTGAAATTTAATTTCTAGCTATTCAAGCTCATTTTATTTTATTTGATGGAAAAGTCGACTTTGGAAATGATTCATGTTATCAAAAACTCTATATTATGTTGTTATTTCTATTTATTAATTACACCCTAAATGCTGTAACTTCTGGAGTGACTTAACTTCTGTTTGTAAATGAATATCTGTATTTTTGGCTAGCACCCTAAATGCTGTCACTCCTGGTGTGACTTATTTCTGTTTGAAAATACAACCTTGTATCTTTTGCTTGCATCCTAAATGCTGTCACTCCTGGAGTGATTCTCTACTGTATAGGATTTTGTACACAATCAAACTTCTCATCAAATCAATGATCACCTTCAACTACATTTTCACTGTTTGGCTGGAACTTGATAGTTTGTAAGAAATAGGAACTGCTCACTATTAGATCTTTTATTTTATTGGATTGGATGAAAAATTTGATTGAGTACAAACTCCACAAGATGAGGCTTGTATATATGAAGATTAGCTTTCATTTCTATGACCATTGTGGAAGAATAAAAAAAATTCAAGAAAAAATAAAAAAAAAATAAAAATAGAATGAAAAATGAAAAAAATTGAAAAAGAAAAAAAGAGAAAAATATAGAAAAAAATGAGAAAGAAGAAAAAAGAAAAAAATTAAAGAAAAAGAAAAAATGAAAAAAAGAGAAAAAATTGAAAAAAAGAAAAAAAGAAAAAAATATAGGAAAATGAGAAAAAAAAGAAAAGAAAAAGAAAAACAAGAAAAAAAAGAGAAAAAAGAAAAAAAGAAGAAAAATTCTTGTAATTTCTGTTTGTAAATGGAGCTGTCTATTTATGGCTAGCATCTTAAATGCTGTCACTTCTGGAGTGACTTATTTTTTTAATGAACATCTCTGTATATTTCTATTGTGCTGTCAGACCTGTTTCCTGTTTCATAAAACTTGTTATGAGAAATTGGAATTGCTAACTATTTGATGGCAACAAGCCAGACGTTGAAAGAAAAAATGGTGCTGAAAGAAAAATGTTGGCATCTTATAGTCAGCTATTCCAAATGTTTTGAGATTTTTATCAAACAGGCCCTTATTAACTTTTATCTGTAGGCCAAGATAAATTGTTCTTTTCTGTTGTATAAGATCACAAAGAAAGCCCTGTATCTCTGGCTTGCATCCTAAATGCTGTCACTTCTGGAGTGACTTATTTTTATTGAATGAAGCTCTGTATTTTTCTATTGTGCTGTCAGACCTGTTCCCTGTTTCATAAAACTTGTTATGAAAATTGGGATTGCTAACTATTTGATGGCAACAAGCCAGACGTTGAAAAGAAAAAAATGGTGCTGAAAAAAATGTTGGCATCTTATCGTAAGCTATTCCCACTCTTTTGAGATTTTTTGACACAGGCCCTTCTATTAACTTATATTTATAGGCCAAGATAAATTGTTCTTTTCTGTTGTATAAGATGACAAAGAAAGCCCTGTATCTCTGGCTTGCATCTTAAATGCTGTCACTTCTGGAGTGACTTATTTCTGTTTTTGAATGAAGCTCTGTATATTTCTATTGTGCTGTCAGACCTGTTCCCTGTTTCATAAAACTTGTTATGAAAATTGGAATTGCTAACTATTTGATGGCAACAAGCCAGACGTTAAAAGAAAAAATGGTGCTGAAAAAAAAAATGTTGGCATCTTATAGTCAGCTATTCCAAATCTTCTGAGATTTTGAAACAGGCCCTTGTATTAACTTATATCTGTAGGCCAAGATAAATTGTTCTTTTCTGTTGTATAAGATCACAAAGAAAGCCCTGTATCTCTGGCTTGCATCCTAAATGCTGTCACTTCTGAGTGACTTATTTTTATTGAATGAAGCTCTGTATTTTCTATTGATCACCTTCAGACCTGTTCCCTGTTCATAAAACTTGTTATGAAAATTGGGATTGCTAACTATTGATGGCAACAAGCCAGACGTTAAAAGAAAAATGGTGCTGAAAAAATGTTGGCATCTTATAGTCAGCTATTCCAAATCTTCTGAGATTTTGAAACTCCTTGTATTAATTGGAAAGATAAATTGCTTTTCTGTTGTATAAGATCACAAAGAAATGATTGCTTGCATCCTAAATGCTGTCACTGGAGTGACTTATTTTATTGAATGATTAGCTCTGTATTTTTCAATTGTGTCAGACCATTGTTTCATAAAAAATGTTAAGAAAATTGGAAAAAAAATGAAAGTATTTGAAAAATGATCAGAAAAAGAAAAAGAAAAAAAATGTTAAAGAAAATAGAAAAATAAGAAAAAATGAAATTGAAAAAGAGAAAATATAGAAAAAAAAAAAAAGAAAAAAATGAAAAAAAGAAAAAAAAAATTCATGTAATTTCTGTTTGTAAATGGAGCTGTCTATTTATGGCTAGCATCTTAAATGCTGTCACTTCTGGAGTGACTTATTTTTTTTTAATGAAGATCTGTATATTTCTATTGTGCTGTCAGACCTGTTCCCTGTTTCATGAAACTTGTTATGAAAATTGGAATTGCTAACTATTTGATGGCAACAAGCCAGACGTTAAAAGAAAAAATGGTGCTGAAAAAAAAATGTTGGCATTTTATAGTTAGCTATTCCAAATCTTCTGAGATTTTTTGAAACAGGCCCTTGTATTAACTTATATCTGTAGGCCAAGACAAATTGTTCTTTTCTGTTGTATAAGATCACAAAGAAAGCCCTGTATCTCTGGCTTGCATCCTAAATGCTGTCACTTCTGGAGTGACTTATTTTTATTGAATGAAGCTCTGTATTTTTCTATTGTGCTGTCAGACCTGTTCCCTGTTTCATAAAACTTGTTATGAAAATTGGGATTGCTAACTATTTGATGGCAACAAGCCAGACGTTGAAAGAAAAAATGGTGCTGAAAAAAAAATGTTGGCATCTTATAGTCAGCTATTCCAAATCTTCTGAGATTTTTTGAAACAGGCCCTTGTATTAACTTATATCTGTAGGCCAAGATAAATTGTTCTTTTCTGTTGTATAAGATCACAAAGAAAGCCCTGTATCTCTGGCTTGCATTCTAAATGCTGTCACTTCTGGAGTGACTTATTTTTATTGAATGAAGCTCTGTATTTTTCTATTGTGCTGTCAGACCTGTTCCCTGTTTCATAAAACTTGTTATGAAAATTGGGATTGCTAACTATTTGATGGCAACAAGCCAGACGTTAAAAGAAAAAATGGTGCTGAAAAAAAAATGTTGGCATCTTATAGTCAGCTATTCCAAATCTTTGAGATTTTTGAAACAGGCCCTTGTATTAACTTTTTATCTGTAGGCTAAGATAAAATGTACTTTTCTGTTGTAAGATCACAAAGAAAGCCCTGTATCCTGGCTTGCATCCTAAATGCTGTCACCCTGGAGTGATTCTCTATTGTATAGGATTTGTACACAATCAAACTCCTCAAATCAATGATCACCTTCAACTACATTTCACTGATGGAACTTCAGAGTTTGTTAAATTTTCACTACATTTAAATCTATTATCTTTCATGAGATTTTTATGTAACAGGCAATACTGTTCATGAAACTCTTGTCCTAAGAAATAGGAACTGCTCACTATTAGATCTTTTATTTTATTGGATTGGATGAAAAATTTGATTGAGTACAAACTCCTCAAGATGAGGCTTGTATAATATGAAGATTAGCTTTCATTTCAATTTTCTATGACCATTGTGAAAGAATAAAAAATTCAAGAAAAAGAAAAATGAAAAAAAAGAAAAAAATATAGAAAAAATGAAAAAATTCAAGAAAAAAAAAAAAGAAAAAATAGAAAAAATAAAAAAAATTAAAGAAAAAAAAATGAAAGAAAAAATAAAGAAAAGAAAAAGAAAAAAAAAATGAAAAAATTGAAAAGAAAAGAGAAAAATATAGAAAAAATAAAAAAATGAAAAAGAAAAAAAAAAAAAGAAAACAAGAAAAAAATGATAAAAAGAAAAAAATTCATGTAATTTCTGTTTGTAAATGGAGCTGTCTATTTATGGCTAGCATCTTAAATGCTGTCACTTCTGGAGTGACTTATTTTTTTTTTAATGAAGATCTGTATATTTCTATTGTGCTGTCAGACCTGTTTCCTGTTTCATAAAACTTGTTATGAGAAATTGGAATTGCTAACTATTTGATGGCAACACACCAGACGTTAAAAGAAAAAATGGTGCTGAAAAAAAAATGTTGGCATCTTATAGTCAGCTATTCCAAATCTTCTGAGATTTTTTGAAACAGGCCCTTGTATTAACTTATATCTGTAGGCCAAGATAAATTGTTCTTTTCTGTTGTATAAGATCACAAAGAAAGCCCTGTATCTCTGGCTTGCATCCTAAATGCTGTCACTTCTGGAGTGACTTATTTTTATTGAATGAAGCTCTGTATTTTTCTATTGTGCTGTCAGACCTGTTCCCTGTTTCATGAAACTTGTTATGAAAATTGGAATTGCTAACTATTTGATGGCAACAAGCCAGACGTTAAAAGAAAAAATGGTGCTGAAAAAAAAATGTTGGCATCTTATAGTCAGCTATTCCAAATCTTCTGAGATTTTTTGAAACAGGCCCTTGTATTAACTTATATCTGTAGGCCAAGATAAATTGTTCTTTTCTGTTGTATAAGATCACAAAGAAAGCCCTGTATCTCTGGCTTGCATTCTAAATGCTGTCACTTCTGGAGTGACTTATTTTTATTGAATGAAGCTCTGTATTTTTCTATTGTGCTGTCAGACCTGTTCCCTGTTTCATAAAACTTGTTATGAAAATTGGGATTGCTAACTATTTGATGGCAACAAGCCAGACGTTAAAAGAAAAAATGGTGCTGAAAAAAAAATGTTGGCATCTTATAGTCAGCTATTCCAAATCTTTTGAGATTTTTTGAAACAGGCCCTTGTATTAACTTTTATCTGTAGGCTAAGATAAAATGTACTTTTCTGTTGCATAAGATCACAAAGAAAGCCCTGTATCCCTGGCTTGCATCCTAAATGCTGTCACTCCTGGAGTGATTCTCTACTGTATAGGATTTTGTACACAATCAAACTCCTCATCAAATCAATGATCACCTTCAACTACATTTTCACTGTTCAGCTGGAACTTGAGAGTTTGTTAAATTTCCACTACATTTAAATCTATTTTTTTTAATTATTTTTATGTAACAGGCAATGTGTGTTACTGTTCATGAAACTCTTGTCCTAAGAAATAGGAACTGCTCACTATTAGATCTTTTATTTTATTGGATTGGATGAAAAATTTGATTGAGTACAAACTCCTCAAGATGAGGCTTGTATATATGAAGATTAGCTTTCATTTCAATTTTTCTATGACCATTGTGAAAGAATAAGAAAATTCAAGAAAAAAGAAAAAAAAATGAAAAAAAAAAATAAAAAACAAAAGAAAAAGAAAAAATAGAAAAAAAAAAAAATAGAAAAAAAAAGAAAAAAATTAAAAAAGAAAAAATAGAAAAAAAAAAAGAAAAAAAGAAAAAAAAAAAGAAAAAAGAAAAATAAGAAAAAAATGAAAAAAAATGAAAAAGAAAAAAAGAGAAAAAATATAGAAAAAAAAAAAAAAATGAAAAAGAAAAAAAAGAAAACAAGAAAAAATGAGAAAAAAATGATAAAAAGAAAAAAAAATTCATGTAATTTCTGTTTGTAAATGGAGCTGTCTATTTATGGCTAGCATCTTAAATGCTGTCACTTCTGGAGTGACTTATTTTTTTTGAATGAAGATCTGTATATTTCTATTGTGCTGTCAGACCTGTTTCCTGTTTCATAAAACTTGTTATGAGAAATTGGAATTGCTAACTATTTGATGGCAACACACCAGACGTTAAAAGAAAAAATGGTGCTGAAAAAAAAATGTTGGCATCTTATAGTCAGCTATTCCAAATGTTTTGAGATTTTTTGAAACAGGCCCTTGTATTAACTTTTATCTGTAGGCCAAGATAAATTGTTCTTTTCTGTTGTATAAGATCACAAAGAAAGCCCTGTATCTCTGGCTTGCATCCTAAATGCTGTCACTTCTGGAGTGACTTATTTTTATTGAATGAAGCTCTGTATTTTTCTATTGTGCTGTCAGACCTGTTCCCTGTTTCATAAAACTTGTTATGAAAATTGGGATTGCTAACTATTTGATGGCAACAAGCCAGACGTTAAAAGAAAAAATGGTGCTGAAAAAAAATGTTGGCATCTTATAGTCAGCTATTCCAAATCTTTTGAGATTTTTTGAAACAGGCCCTTGTATTAACTTTTATCTGTAGGCTAAGATAAAATGTACTTTTCTGTTGCATAAGATCACAAAGAAAGCCCTGTATCCCTGGCTTGCATCCTAAATGCTGTCACTCCTGGAGTGATTCTCTACTGTATAGGATTTTGTACACAATCAAAATCCTCATCAAATCAATGATCACCTTCAACTACATTTTCACTGTTCAGCTGGAACTTGAGAGTTTGTTAAATTTTCACTACATTTAAATCTTTTTTTTTTGATTCATGAGTTTTTATGTAACAGGCAATGTGTGTTACTGTTCATGAAACTCTTGTCCTAAGAAATAGGAACTGCTCACTATTAGATCTTTTATTTTATTGGATTGGATGAAAAATTTGATTGAGTACAAACTCCTCAAGATGAGGCTTGTATTTCATTGTGAAAGAAAAAATGAAAAAAAAAGAAAAAAAAAAAAAAAAAAAAAAAAAAAAGAAAAAAAAAAAAAAAAAAAAAAAAAAAAAAAAAAAAAAAAAAGAAAAAAAAAAAAAAAAAAAAAAATAAAAATAAAAAAAAAAAAAGAAAAAAAAAAAAAAAGAAAAAAAAAAAAAAAAGAAAAAGAAAAAAATGAAAAAAAAAAATGAAAAGCAGAAAAAGAAAAACTGAAAAAAAATGCAAAAAAAAGAGAAAAAATTATATCTGTAAAGATAAATTGTTCTTTCTGTTTGTAAATGGAGCTGTCTATTTATGGCTAGCATCTTAAATGCTGTCACTTCTGGAGTGACTTATTTTTTTTTTTTAATGAAGATCTGTATATTTCTATTGTGCTGTCAGACCTGTTTCCTGTTTCATAAAACTTGTTATGAGAAATTGGAATTGCTAACTATTTGATGGCAACACACCAGACGTTAAAAGAAAAAATGGTGCTGAAAAAAAAATGTTGGCATCTTATAGTCAGCTATTCCAAATGTTTTGAGATTTTATCAAAAAGGCCCTTGTATTAACTTTTATCTGTAGGCCAAGATAAATTGTTCTTTTCTGTTGTATAAGATCACAAAGAAAGCCCTGTATCTCTGGCTTGCATTCTAAATGCTGTCACTTCTGGAGTGACTTATTTTTATTGAATGAAGCTCTGTATTTTTCTATTGTGCTGTCAGACCTGTTCCCTGTTTCATAAAACTTGTTATGAAAATTGGGATTGCTAACTATTTGATGGCAACAAGCCAGACGTTAAAAGAAAAAATGGTGCTGAAAAAAAAATGTTGGCATCTTATAGTCAGCTATTCCAAATCTTTTGAGATTTTTTGAAACAGGCCCTTGTATTAACTTTTATCTGTAGGCTAAGATAAAATGTACTTTTCTGTTGCATAAGATCACAAAGAAAGCCCTGTATCCCTGGCTTGCATCCTAAATGCTGTCACTCCTGGAGTGATTCTCTACTGTATAGGATTTTGTACACAATCAAACTCCTCATCAAATCAATGATCACCTTCAACTACATTTTCACTGTTCAGCTGGAACTTGAGAGTTTGTTAAATTTTCACTACATTTAAATCTATTTTTTTGATTCATGAGTTTTTATGTAACAGGCAATGTGTGTTACTGTTCATGAAACTCTTGTCCTAAGAAATAGGAACTGCTCACTATTAGATCTTTTATTTTATTGGATTGGATGAAAAATTTGATTGAGTACAAACTCCTCAAGATGAGGCTTGTATAATATGAAGATTAGCTTTCATTTCAATTTTTCTATGACCATTGTGAAAGAATAAAAAAATTCAAGAAAAAAGAAAAAAAATGAAAAAAAAATAGAAAAAAAATATAGAAAAAAATGAAAAAAAAATTCAATAAAAAAAAAGAGAAAAAGGAAAAAAATAGAAAAAAATAAAAAAAAATTGAAGAAAAAAAATGAAAAAAATAAAGAAAAAAGAAAAAATAAGAAAAAAATGAAAAAAAAATTGAAAAAGAAAAAAAGAGAAAAAATATAGAAAAAATAAAAAAAATGAAAAAGAAAATAAGAAAAAAAAGAAAACAAGAAAAAAAGAGAAAAAAATGATAAAAAGAAAAACATTCATGTAATTTCTGTTTGTAAATGGAGCTGTCTATTTATGGCTAGCATCTTAAATGCTGTCACTTCTGGAGTGACTTATTTTTTTTTTTAATGAAGATCTGTATATTTCTATTGTGCTGTCAGACCTGTTTCCTGTTTCATAAAACTTGTTATGAAAATTGGGATTGCTAACTATTTGATGGCAACAAGCCAGACGTTAAAAGAAAAAATGGTGCTGAAAAAAAAATGTTGGCATCTTATAGTCAGCTATTCCAAATCTTCTGAGATTTTTTGAAACAGGCCCTTGTATTAACTTATATCTGTAGGCCAAGATAAATTGTTCTTTTCTGTTGTATAAGATCACAAAGAAAGCCCTGTATCTCTGGCTTGCATTCTAAATGCTGTCACTTCTGGAGTGACTTATTTTTATTGAATGAAGCTCTGTATTTTTCTATTGTGCTGTCAGACCTGTTCCCTGTTTCATAAAACTTGTTATGAAAATTGGGATTGCTAACTATTTGATGGCAACAAGCCAGACGTTAAAAGAAAAAATGGTGCTGAAAAAAAAATGTTGGCATCTTATAGTCAGCTATTCCAAATCTTTTGAGATTTTTTGAAACAGGCCCTTGTATTAACTTTTATCTGTAGGCTAAGATAAAATGTACTTTTCTGTTGCATAAGATCACAAAGAAAGCCCTGTATCCCTGGCTTGCATCCTAAATGCTGTCACTCCTGGAGTGATTCTCTACTGTATAGGATTTTGTACACAATCAAACTCCTCATCAAATCAATGATCACCTTCAACTACATTTTCACTGTTCAGCTGGAACTTGAGAGTTTGTTAAATTTTCACTACATTTAAATCTATTTTTTTGATTCATGAGTTTTTATGTAACAGGCAATGTGTGTTACTGTTCATGAAACTCTTGTCCTAAGAAATAGGAACTGCTCACTATTAGATCTTTTATTTTATTGGATTGGATGAAAAATTTGATTGAGTACAAACTCCTCAAGATGAGGCTTGTATAATATGAAGATTAGCTTTCATTTCAATTTTTCTATGACCATTGTGAAAGAATAAAAATTCAAGAAAAAGAAAAAAAAAAAAAAAAAAAAAAAAAAAAAAAAAAAATGAAAAAAAAGGCGAAAAAAAAGAAAAAAAAAAAAGAAAAAAAAAAAAAAAAAAAAAGAAAAAAAAATGAAAAAGACTAAAGAAAAAAGAAAAAAATAAGAAAAAAATGAAAAAAATTGAAAAAGAAAAAAAGAGAAAAAATATAAAAAAAATAAAAAAAATGAAAAAGAAAAAAAAGAAAACAAGAAAAAAAGAGAAAAAAATGATAAAAAGAAAAAAATTCATGTAATTTCTGTTTGTAAATGGAGCTGTCTATTTATGGCTAGCATCTTAAATGCTGTCACTTCTGGAGTGACTTATTTTTTTTTTAATGAAGATCTGTATATTTCTATTGTGCTGTCAGACCTGTTTCCTGTTTCATAAAACTTGTTATGAGAAATTGGAATTGCTAACTATTTGATGGCAACACACCAGACGTTAAAAGAAAAAATGGTGCTGAAAAAAAAATGTTGGCATCTTATAGTCAGCTATTCCAAATGTTTTGAGATTTTATCAAAAAGGCCCTTGTATTAACTTTTATCTGTAGGCCAAGATAAATTGTTCTTTTCTGTTGTATAAGATCACAAAGAAAGCCCTGTATCTCTGGCTTGCATCCTAAATGCTGTCACTTCTGGAGTGACTTATTTTTATTGAATGAAGCTCTGTATTTTTCTATTGTGCTGTCAGACCTGTTCCCTGTTTCATAAAACTTGTTATGAAAATTGGGATTGCTAACTATTTGATGGCAACAAGCCAGACGTTAAAAGAAAAAATGGTGCTGAAAAAAAAAATGTTGGCATCTTATAGTCAGCTATTCCAAATCTTCTGAGATTTTTTGAAACAGGCCCTTGTATTAACTTATATCTGTAGGCCAAGATAAATTGTTCTTTTCTGTTGTATAAGATCACAAAGAAAGCCCTGTATCTCTGGCTTGCATTCTAAATGCTGTCACTTCTGGAGTGACTTATTTTTATTGAATGAAGCTCTGTATTTCTCTATTGTGCTGTCAGACCTGTTCCCTGTTTCATAAAACTTGTTATGAAAATTGGGATTGCTAACTATTTGATGGCAACAAGCCAGACGTTAAAAGAAAAAATGGTGCTGAAAAAAAAATGTTGGCATCTTATAGTCAGCTATTCCAAATCTTCTGAGATTTTTTGAAACAGGCCCTTGTATTAACTTTTATCTGTAGGCTAAGATAAAATGTACTTTTCTGTTGCATAAGATCACAAAGAAAGCCCTGTATCCCTGGCTTGCATCCTAAATGCTGTCACTCCTGGAGTGATTCTCTACTGTATAGGATTTTGTACACAATCAAACTCCTCATCAAATCAATGATCACCTTCAACTACATTTTCACTGTTCAGCTGGAACTTGAGAGTTTGTTAAATTTTCACTACATTTAAATTTTTTTTTTTTTATTTGATTCATGAGTTTTTATGTAACAGGCAATGTGTGTTACTGTTCATGAAACTCTTGTCCTAAGAAATAGGAACTGCTCACTATTAGATCTTTTATTTTATTGGATTGGATGAAAAATTTGATTGAGTACAAACTCCTCAAGATGAGGCTTGTATATATGAAGATTAGCTTTCATTTCAATTTTTCTATGACCATTGTGAAAGAATAAAAAAATTCAAGAAAAAAGAAAAAAATGAAAAAAAAAGAAAAAAAATATAGAAAAAAAGGAAAAAAATAGAAAAGAATTAAAGAAAAAAAATGAAAAAAAAATAAAGAAAAAAGAAAAAATAAGAAAAAAATGAAAAAAAAATTGAAAAAGAAAAAAAGAGAAAAAATATAGAAAAAATAAAAAAAATGAAAAAGAAAAAATGAAAAAAAAAGGAAACAAGAAAAAAGAGAAAAAAATGATAAAAAGAAAAAAATTCATGTAATTTCTGTTTGTAAATGGAGCTGTCTATTTATGGCTAGCATCTTAAATGCTGTCACTTCTGGAGTGACTTATTTTTTTTTTTTTTAATGAAGATCTGTATATTTCTATTGTGCTGTCAGACCTGTTTCCTGTTTCATAAAACTTGTTATGAGAAATTGGAATTGCTAACTATTTGATGGCAACACACCAGACGTTAAAAGAAAAAATGGTGCTGAAAAAAAATTTTGGCATCTTATAGTCAGCTATTCCAAATGTTTTGAGATTTTATCAAAAAGGCCCTTGTATTAACTTTTATCTGTAGGCCAAGATAAATTGTTCTTTTCTGTTGTATAAGATCACAAAGAAAGCCCTGTATCTCTGGCTTGCATTCTAAATGCTGTCACTTCTGGAGTGACTTATTTTTATTGAATGAAGCTCTGTATTTTTCTATTGTGCTGTCAGACCTGTTCCCTGTTTCATAAAACTTGTTATGAAAATTGGGATTGCTAACTATTTGATGGCAACAAGCCAGACGTTAAAAGAAAAAATGGTGCTGAAAAAAAAATGTTGGCATCTTATAGTCAGCTATTCCAAATCTTTTGAGATTTTATGAAACAGGCCCTTGTATTAACTTTTATCTGTAGGCCAAGATAAATTGTTCTTTTCTGTTGTATAAGATCACAAAGAAAGCCCTGTATCTCTGGCTTGCATCCTAAATGCTGTCACTTCTGGAGTGACTTATTTTTATTGAATGAAGCTCTGTATTTTTCTATTGTGCTGTCAGACCTGTTCCCTGTTTCATGAAACTTGTTATGAAAATTGGGATTGCTAACTATTTGATGGCAACAAGCCAGACGTTAAAAGAAAAAATGGTGCTGAAAAAAAATGTTGGCATCTTATAGTCAGCTATTCCAAATCTTTTGAGATTTTTTGAAACAGGCCCTTGTATTATTAACTTTTATCTGTAGGCTAAGATAAAATGTACTTTTCTGTTGCATAAGATCACAAAGAAAGCCCTGTATCCCTGGCTTGCATCCTAAATGCTGTCACTCCTGGAGTGATTCTCTACTGTATAGGATTTTGTACACAATCAAACTCCTCATCAAATCAATGCTCACCTTCAACTACATTTTCACTGTTTGGCTGGAACTTGAGAGTTTGTTAAATTTTCACTACATTTAAATCTATTTTTTTGATTCATGAGTTTTTATGTAACAGGCAATGTGTGTTACTGTTCATGAAACTCTTGTCCTAAGAAATAGGAACTGCTCACTATTAGATCTTTTATTTTATTGGATTGGATGAAAAATTTGATTGAGTACAAACTCCTCAAGATGAGGCTTTTATATATGAAGATTAGCTTTCATTTCAATTTTTCTATGACCATTGTGGAAGAATAAAAAAATTCAAGAAAAAAGAAAAGAAATGAAAAAAAAGAAAAAAATATAGAAAAAAATGAGAAAAAAAATTGAAAAAGAAAAAAAAAAGGGGGAAAAAATAGAAAAAAATGAAAAAAATTAAAGAAAAAGAAAAAAAAATGAAAAAAAAAAGAAAAAGAAAAAAAAAAATGAAAAAAAATGAAAAAAATTGAAAAGAAAAAAGAGAAAAATATAGAAAAAATTAAAAAAAAAATGAAAAAGAAAAAAAAGAAAACAAGAAAAAAAGAGAAAAAAAAGAAAAAACTTCATGTAATCTCTGTTTGTAAATGGAGCTGTCTATTTATGGCTAGCATCTTAAATGCTGTCACTTCTGGAGTGACATTTTTTCAATGAAGATCTGTATATTTCTATTGTGCTGTCAGACCTGTTTCCTGTTTCATAAAACTTGTTATGATAAATTGGAATTGCTAACTATTTGATGGCAACACACCAGAAGTTGAAAGAAAAAATGGTGCTGAAAAAAAAAATGTTGGCATCTTATAGTTAGCTATTCCAAATGTTTTGAGATTTTATGAAACAGGCCCTTGTATTAACTTAAGGCCAAGATAAATTGTACTTTTCTGTTGTATAAGATCACAAAGAAAGCCCTGTATCTCTGGCTTGCATCCTAAATGCTGTCACTCCTGGAGTGATTCTCTACTGTATAAGATCACAAAGAAAGCCCTGTATCTCTGGCTTGCATCCTAAATGCTGTCACTCCTGGAGTGATTCTCTACTGTATAGGATTTTGTACACAATCAAACTTCTCATCAAATCAATAATCACCTTGAACTACATTTTCACTGTTTGGCTGGAACTTTTTTCTACTTATTCATGAGTTTATAAATTGTTGTAGCCAGCTTTTAATGATAAAATATTATTTCATTACAAATAGGTGAAGACCTAACTAATATCAATTAACTCAAAATGGTCATATCAATTCATCTAAGTAAAACAACCCCATCAATGTAACTTGTTCACTTTGCATCATTTATTATGCCATTTTTTTAATTTCTTGTGTATTTTGTGCGTTGTGTGCAGAACGTGGAGCTGGTGTATATGAGGTACAAAAATCAATTTACTCAATTGATATTTTCTTTTAACCTTCAAGTGCATGTGACTTGTTCAATTTGCATGATTTATGGTGCCTTTTTTGAATTTGATGTGTATTTTATGCGTTGTGTGTTTATTTTTTAACGTATTTCAATTTGCAGAACGTGGGTCTGGTGTATATGGGGTACAAAAATCAATTTACTCAATTGACATTTTCTTTTAACCTTCAAGTGCATGTAACTTGTTCAATTTGCATAACATTTACTTTGCCATTTTTTGAATTTGTTGTGTATTTTATGTGTTGTGTATATATTTATCAATGTATTTCAAGTTGCAATGAGTGAAACTGGTATACTTAAGGTACAAAAATCAATATACTTAATCGAATTTCTCTTTCAACATTCAAGTGCATGTAACACCCTTTCATTCATGTCCTTTTTATTAATTTCAGCAATGATATGACCATGAAAATATACCACGTACAAAATATATGGCCTTGAAAACTGGATACTCCCTTGAATTAGTTTTTGGAGCATGAGTGGCAACCCTGAAAAAATTCATGTCTAGTGAGCAAATCATTTTTTCTTTATAACATGGCTTCTAAAATATTGATCAGACCCTGGTTTTCTCAATTTCATGTTCTATTTTAACATGTGAGTAATCACTTGATGTGGATCCATCTCCTTTTTCACTTGTTCAAAATTATTATACTTGAAAGATTAAGTTATTTACTTTGAAAGTGAAATCTACTCACAGATTTGTGTTTGTAGATATTTCGGACTGTTGTTCGTCCATCTTCAGAACACACGGTTGCACAGTGAACTCAAATTGCAGAGTTCACTGTGCAACCGCGTGTTCTGAAGATGGACGAACAACAGTCCGAAATAGCTACTATAAACACAAATCTGTGAGTAGATTTCACTTTCAAAGCATATAATCTTTTAAGTATAATAATGTAATGGTTTTTTTATTGTAATTAGTTCTGTTATTAAAATTTTCACTTTCTTCAGATATGTTGTGGAACTTCTCCATAATGAGGTGAATCAGTGAAAGAATAAAACTATAAAATGTAGTTGGAGTTGGAAACTCCTGCTGGAGATGATGCCATGCAGGGCATTGAAACTCGAGTAAGGTTTAAAATAAACTCAATTTTTGTGGAATTGGCAACATTTATTCTTTTACTGATTCACCTCAGTTTTATTATTATTATATCTTGAGTTTGTCTATCATTCATGTTCATGTTATTGTTGCAGATGGGGTATTTGTTCCTGTTTATTGAACATTTAGAAGACCTATAATATAGTTCAAATACAGACTCAGTGAGAGTTACTCACTGCAGACTTATGAAATTCTCACATAGTATGCCGTGCTATCTTCTTGAGCTGTTATTAGTCAGTAATAACATTATTAATCAACTAATCATTTCTTATTAGTCGTAGTTGATTTATTCTAACAAATGGAGGAGTTATCTTGCTTGTGTAGTATGTGTCATTTGTATAGTAAATGAAGTTCTATTTCTGATTAATCGTAGATATTTTATACTAACAAATAGATGGCTAATCTACTAAGTTCTATTTTCGATTAATCATTATTTTATTCTAACAAATGGATGAACCATGTTACTTGTCTCTTCTGTGACATTCTTACCGAAGTTATATTTTTGATAAATTATTGTAGTTATTTTATTGTAACAAATGAAGGGATTATCTTACTTCTTATCTTCTGTAGCATCCGTATACCTATTGAACGAATTTTTTATGAATCATATTTACTTAATTAGTGACAAATGAAAGTATTATCTCACTTGTGTCTTCTATGAGTCTTTAATATTCGTCTTTAGTTTTTTTAACACTAATTTTAAACTTTAAAACTCCAACTCACATTATTTTTGACTACTGTTTCTACTGTTTTCTTGGACATCTTCAGACAAACTGAGGAATAGTAATTTAATCTGTTTCCAAGTCTGAGGATTAAGATAGGGAAATTGGTGGAGCTTAGACAAGCTAGGTGAACGTTATGTTCAATTGTTTAGTTATTCCGTCGAATAGAATGTGATATGAGAAAGTGATTTGGTCATTCATGATGTTGTTTTACTTTTGTGTTATCGCTGTAATTTTAGTCTAACAAATGAAGGGAATTTCGCTTGTCTTCGTGACACTCGTATACCTACTACTTGATGTTTTATGTTTACGGTACTTATTTTTTAACATTTTATTCTAACAAATGGAGGTATTATCTTCCTTATGCCTTCTGTATTATTTGTATACATACTGACGGTCCATGTTTGGTTAATTGTTATTTTTCATCTTAACAAATTGAAGGGGATATCTCAAATAATTTTACTTGTGTAGTTATTTTATTCTAACAAATAGAGGAATAATCTTCCTTGTGTCTTCTGTGAAACTCGTATAACTACTGAGGAGTTATGTTTGATTAATAATAATAATCATTATTATTATTTTATCTTAACAAATTGAAGGATACCTCCAGTAAATTTGCTTTTAGTTACTTTATTCTAATAAATAGAGGGATTATTTCACTTGATAAGTCTTCTATTACACTCGTATAAGTACTGAGGTTTCATGTTTGATTAATTATTATTATTATTTTATATTAACAAATTGAGGGGATATCTCCAGTAATTTTACTTGTGCAGTTACTTTATTCTTAGGCTCTACTCACACATACTTGGATACTTGAATCGCGGCTACTCAGCGACTCGGAGAACAAACATGGGTTTTCAAATGATGACGCTCAGACCAGGCAATTCCAGCCTCGTTTTATGTTGGTATTATGCTGGTTAGTTTGCATTGCTGCCTATACTAATCTGCTTTGTTTTCTCTCTCTCTCTCTCTTTCTTTTATAATGTAGCCCCTCTCACATGCTGCTACATGTTGAAGGATCTGCAATGTGCATTGAATGTTTATGCTTCTGTTAATGTTGCTATTCTGCTTATTAGTTTGCTTGATTGCCAATAATAAAATCTAATTTATTTTCTTGCTTTTCTGTTTTATAATGTAGCTCCTCTCACATTCTGCTACATGTGGAAGGATCTGCAGTGTGCTTTGAATGTTTGTGCTTCTCCTTATTATGTATTTATTATGCTGGTGAGTTTGCTTAATTGCCTCTAATACTCTGATTTCTTCTCTTTTTCTTCTATTTTATTGTATAGCTCCTCTCACATATTGCCACATGTAGAAGAACATAATATAACATCCCTATTGACAATGTAATCATAGATATATTAATTTATTAATTAACCAAACATGGAACGTCAGTATGTATACAAATAATACAGAAGGCATAAGGAAGATAATACCTCCATTTGTTAGAATAAAATGTTAAAAAATAAGTACCGTAAACATAAAACCCTTTGTAAGGATCTCTAAGGCAAAACTGAGGCTTGATGCCTTCTCAAATAAATAATAAGGACAGCCAAAAATCGCTCTCTCAAGGTTTGGAACCCAACTAATTTAGCTCTCTCAGCAAAAACTTCGAGTAGAACAGCTGACCTGTAAGTTACACTCAAAAATGAACTGTTAAAACGCATTGAACCATGTGCATGCCCATTGTACCTTACAAAAATCAAATTTATTCGCCATAAAATAACAAAACAATAATTCGCAATCCAACGCTATTTAGTTGGATGGAGTATGATGAAAAAATTGATTTTTTACAAATTTATTTATATAATTATGTAATTGATTTATAACTTTTTTTATTAGTGCTTTATATTTTTCTTGTGCATTGTAAACTGAGTTCCCATTTTCTCCATGTTTCATTGCCTGCTATTGTCACGGAGGGGGACACAAGCAATGATGAAGCTGGGCCTACTGATCCAACTATCCGAGAGTTGCAGTTCCTCATCTGTCATGAGCCACATAGCCTTCAACTTAGAGGTGAGTCTATTACTTCTATCTTATTTTTTTGCAATTTCTTGCCAAGTTTTTAGAATGTTTGTAGGCCTACATGATTGAAATTATCAAAAAATTCACTTTTGGAAAAAGACCTTGATACCTTTATGGCATTGCAAAAAACATTATCATCATGAACACCTTTGGAAAAAACATTGAAAAATTTACTTCTTCCGTTGCTATTTTCAAAGCTAGTAATTTGTGGATGGTCTCAAATTGAAGATGAACATTGCTAGAATTGTTGCAGCACCTTAAATTTTTATTATCACTTATAAATTTTTTTCAATCGAAGGTTGAAATGAGTGAAGTTTGCTCCATGTTCATCGACTTATATACGGCCATTTTAAAGTTGAAAAATCAAATTTTCAAAGCTTTGTATTAATTCTACAGATCTTCTCAGAAAATTTTCTTAATGCCCGTATTAGCTTTTAAAATGTTCTATAAAAGATCATTGACAAACATATGCCCGGTTTCTCAGTCGTTCAATAAACAGTTTTTGGATCCAATAGCAGTATTGAATCATGTGTTTTCAAATTTAAAAAAATATATATTGAACAACTGAGAAACTGGACCGTGGGAAAATCTTCTATAGGGCTCTGGAATCTATACAGATATATCTTTATTAGGACTAGTATAATGAGAAAATCCATGGTGGCCAGTCAGCCGCGTATGCAAACTCTCAAAAACAAGATGGCCGCCATAATTTATTAGATCGCCTTTAATTTGATCAATATTGAAGATATCTGAGTTTTCATTACTCCAAAATGTTCACAATAAATAATTCTCTACAAGTTTTGTATCTACTATTTTCCTCTATGATGCATATTGAATTAGTTATTAATTTTCAAAAACAATAGCTAGGAAAAATCGAAATTTATTTCGTTTTTTTGCAGTGAGCAGAGTGAGATGAAAGCTGAAGCGAGTATAAAGACCACCACCAAAATTGAAATGATTCATCATCACTGTAGGACGAAGCGATTGACTATTTCTTAACAGGTAGGCCAACTATTTGTTTGATATTTTATTTTATTGTTTACTTGACGATGAAACTATTTTCTTATTGAAATCATTGTTCCTCATTGAATGATTTTTCTTATATATTTTGTAATGAAAATGTCAATTCAATCTGTAATCATCCACAAATTAATGAGTTATTAGACTTCTCTTGTAAAAAGTGATGAAAATAAAACACACACTTTGTTCAGAGATGTTGTGGAACTTCTCCATATTCGGTGAAAGAATAAAAACAAAATTTTGTCTATTCCACAGTATTTATTAATTAAAAAACCATACTCGATTTTCAATGCTCAGAGCATCATCTTCAGTGGTTGAGCCTAAACTTTCAGAGCCTAAACCTAAAAGTTTAGGCTCAACCACTGAAGATGATGCCCTGAGCATTGAAACTCGAATATGGTTTTTTAATTAATAAATACTGTGGAATAGACAAAATTTTGTTTTTATTCTTTCACCGAGTGATGAAATCTTTGGAGATTGTTATAAACTCAGAATTTAATTAGATCACTGCACGTTATGCATTGTAATTATTTTAGTACCACAATATTGAGTGTGACATGGATTTTCTATCTTATTTTGAGAACTGTACTAGTGAAAAATTGTAAAAAAATTGTGCATGACTTGTTATTATTGGTAGTTTTGTATCTTAGGAATTCAGAAGTTAATTTATTTAGTTTTTCTTGCAGTGATCGGAGTGAGATGTAAGCTGAGGCTCGAGCGTAAGCAAGTAGAGACCACCACAGCGCCCTCAATTATAGGGCGAGCGAAGTGAGCATGTCGTCGATTTACAATGATCTGTTGGCCTCTGGATTACTACGCGGCTACGGTAAGTCATCTATCTATCTGATTTGAGTTTTTCAATTTCTGTAAAGGTCATTAAGTCTCAAGCATGAGCAATGTAGTAGAGCATTTTGCTCACCAATTAGTCATTGCATCGGTGTGCGCTGCTTCATAAGCAACTATGTGAATTACTGTGACTAAACGTGACTAATCTTGTCTTGTCTTGTCTTCACTAACCGGTGTACGCCTAGCCTAAGACCAGGCGTTCACCGGTTAGTCAAGACAAGACAAGACGACATTAGTCACGTTCAGTCACAGTAATTCACATGGCTGCTTAGGCTAGACGTACACCGGTTAGTCAAGACAAGACAAGATTAGTCACGTTTAGTCACAGTAATTCACATGGCTGCTCAGGCTAGGCTAGGCGTACACCGGTTAGTCAAGACAAGTCAAGACGAGATTGATCACAGTACTTTACATAGTTCCTTATGAAGCAACACATACCAATTAGTCATTGCATCGGTGGTAAATTACTGTGACTAAACGTGACCAATCTCGTCTTGTCTTGTCTCGTCTTGCGTCAATTAGTCATTGCATCGGTGTGTGCTGCTTCATAAGCAACTATGGATGTGAATTACTGTGACTAAACGTGACTAATCTCGTCTTGTCTTGTCTTGACCAACCGGTGTAAGAGTCAGCTCTGCTTTTGTATCAGGACTATGTTTTTTATGAACCGGGGTTCAGCGGCGTATTCAACAGCAATTTATTAGAACTCCTGTATTGCAGGGAAAAGGCGTACTCACACTGTATACATTTTCTGCAGTCATGCAATTGAATTTCTGTCTGTTTATAAAAAACATTTCTTTTTGTAAATATTAATGGTTGGGCCGATAAATCCGCATATGGCTAGGCGTACACCGATTAGTCAAGACAAGACGAGGTCACGTTTAGTCACAGTAATTCACATATTTGCTTATGAAGCAGCACACACCGATGCAATGACTAATCGGTGTGTGTTGCTTCATAAGCAACTGTGTGAAGTACTGTAACTAATCTCGTCTTGTCTTGTCTTGACTAACCGGTGTACGCCTAGCCTTAGTATTTAGTTGTAAAATAAGCGTGGAATGAAATTTTATCAATTTTATTTCTACTGTACTTCTTACTATTAATAACTAGTGTGTGTCCGCCTCTCTCCTGTAATATAGTACTTGTACATTTTTATGAAATAAGCCCCTTGTCTCCCTAAAAAGAAAACAGCTTCAAGTGATTAGTGGTTGTTTAAAGCTTCAGGGTGTCTACTGATCACTAAAGTAACGAAATAGTCGCGATTTTTTATTTATAGTCACGAAAGTAACGAAAAAGTAATGAAATTCCACAGGGCGTTAACGAAAATTTTGCTGAGATTAGATAGCTATCCAACTAGATCGTGATTTGGCAGTTTGAAGTAGCTGTCCCGTCGTTGTTTGACAAAAACATCGATTACTCATCATCACCACTTGCCACTTTGATCAAATAATCACTACATTTCGTCCTGTTCGAAAACTCTTTGTAGGCTGAGGCTCACCTGCTGGTTACCAATGATATGCATTATTTGTACCCATATTATTGAAGCATTAATTTGCGAATCCATTGGATACTTGAGCCTTGGTTTACCAAAAATGGCACCGTAGTCAATTTGCTGAACTGCGTAGGTCAAGTCTAGTTTCGGAGCTTAGGTTAGTGAAAACTTGAGTTAATGATTAGGTCAATGTTTGCAAGTGGGCCTAGGCCTACCTGGATGTCAGTTTTTTATTGCATTTTATTATTGTTTCGTGTGAGTCTACTTGTAATTCTTAATATTTGTTTTTTTTTTTTCATTTTTTAGGAATTGAGGAGAGAGACACACAAACAAAATGAGGATGATGTGGCGCACTCGATTTGATGACAAAGATTAGAAGAAGAGCAAGGAGATTAAAAAGTGATAAAAAATGTGTACCAAACTGTGAGATTGAATAGACTCGAATCTGGTTTCTCTCACAGTGAACTATGTTATTATTTTTTAATATTTAGCAATTGAGTTTGATTGGACACTATGACTTGATTTCCCATTGAATTTTGTATGTTTTGTTTTGTATGATGTATTGACTATTGTGTATGTTTTGTATGATAATATAAATACAAACGGGTTGGGGTGTGGGGCTTTTCAGGCATCGATGCAGACTTGGAGAGGCCTTCGCAGAACATCAAAAGTTTTCGTTTCTGAAGAGATGGTTTTCTATCAAGTATGGTAGTTGTTTCAGAATTGTTTTACATTTGAACTGAGTTGATTTTGTGTATTTCTTTTAGAATATTTCAACTCAGCTGTCTTAATCATCGTTATGCGCGCATACTTTGACTTGAAAAACTTCCTTTGATCTATTTACTGTATCTCTTTTCTGTATTTTAAAAATATTCCAACTACCTACTCATATTTTATCATCTTAATATTGTCTGCTCAATGCTTCTACTAATCTGGTATTATTCAAGTTATAATTTCTTGTAGTTTTAATAATTTCTCCTCCTTTTTATTGTTTTTCTATTCTTATGTTGCTTGTTGCTGCTTCGTCTTGCTCCCCGCTTCTTCCCTTTCTAGGTGATTCACTAGATTTTAAACTTTTGATGGCTTAACTGACACTGCTTTTCTGTAAAATGGTTTCCTGTAGTTGATGTCTTCATCTCCTCTCTCCCTTCTATTGCTCCTTCATACTCTACCTGCTTCTTGTATGCTTTTCTAGTTTTGCTTTCTGCTTAATGTTTTTTGTTTTCTTGGTTATCCACAAAATTTTGGAATTAATTGGCTAAATGGGGCTTCTAATTTAAAATATCTATTCTCTCAAAATTATTGTATTAATTTTGCTCGTGGGCTGGATAGAATAGCAGTCCTAGCTCCTCTCTTTAAGACCCCACCGGGTTCCCTTCATATTTTCCCGATATTCCTGAAAACATTATATCAACTAAATTTTTCTTATTCCAACAAATAAAAGCCAATCTCCTGGAAATAACTTAACAACCTAACTTAATATAAAAAAATTAAAACCTAAAGGATCGAGATTTAGGAATAATATAATATGAGCGCATAATCTTAGCATCAAAACTGAAAACATGCTGTTGAATGGTGTACGCTTGCTGCCAACTGGCTTACCCCATTCTTACAGTATGGTTTGATTGACTCTATTCCAATCAATTATTCATTGATTAATTGAAATTGAATCAATAAACGTGTTTGGTTTTGAAGCTAGCATCTTTGCTCCATATCCTTGTTAGCATAATTAATTTATTCTTATCTATTACAGTCCTTCTAACTGTCATTTGAATTTATAATATTCATTTATCATTCCTAATAAAATAGAATCAAGTAGAGCTTAATTATACCTGAAATAATGCATTTAATCAGAAAAAAACATTCCTTCAATATCTATCAATAAATTTAAAAAAAACTTATTTTAAATACTAAACTTTAATAAACTAACTCTGAATAAACTTATTTATTTTCATTATTTCAATCTAACTCATCCTTCCAATTTTCATTTAACTTTCTAATTTATCCCTAGCATTTTCATCTTCTATAATAAAATCGAATCAAATATTTTCTAGTAATAAAACATAAATTATGAATAGTGTTATTATAGTTTATGAAGTTTTTTTAGTTTGAATTATTAATAATAACAGTAGGGTATGATCAACCTTATTTAAAAATCATCAGTTGGAAGTAAAAGTTCTCTTCCAATATTCTTTGATTCAATTTTCATTACTATAATTCTAATTGTAGAATTCCCTTTCTGATTCTCCTCCCTTTCCTCTCCTAATTTTTTCCCCTATTGTCTCAAAGACCTTTGTACACAATAACTTTTTTCATCAAATTACATTCAATAAATAAGCCTTAACTTGTCCAGCTGGTTTTTAAGGTACGCTCACACTAGACATGCATGCTGCATTATAACAGTGTTATGTTCAGCGTATGGGTACCTGACAAGTCATTTGTTCAATTCAAGATATTGTTTCTGGTCACAAACTGATCGTGTACTAACGCCTTTAGATTACACTATCGAAAGTATTTGAAAAGAATTCCTCTCAAAAATGTCCAATTAAGTTAGTTTCAATTTGCTGACGATTTTCCAATTATACTTTTTCTGTGTTATTTCATATCCTATGTTATGTGGATATCATCAGCCAAAAATTATTTTTGCATAACTCATTTTAATATAAGTGAACTCAATCACAATCACAAGGTTTACAGACCATAGTACAGTTTACAAAAATATAGTTGAATTTCAATATTTTCAATCTTTGTATCGTATGTTAGGTGCTGGACCTCTTTCTGCTGTGTTGTATCTACAATTTAGCATGTGTTGCATTCATAAGCTTTTTGATCTATTGGTTTATCTGTATGCATTTTGTCTGTTATCTCATTAATTTGCTTGGTATGTTGCTGTAGCTCTAACAATTATTGTAGATTTTTTTTGGTAGTAATTGCAGTAGTTACAGCTAGTACTCGGCAGAGGAGCTTTGTAGTATTATTGTTATGTGGCAAAACGCTCAACACTTTTCAGCTTGATAATTATGTAATTTCTTGGTTCAATGTGTATTTGAGGCGATGTAGCTTTTTGTAAAACGTGATTTAGGTTGCTTGCGCTTTTGCATAGATTATTATTTAATTTCAACACTCTTAATACAATGCAAAGATGGGACCAATTCCTATTCCTCTTGACATCTATAGCATCTTTCCTCTCATCTTTCCTTTCCATCTTTCATCTATAGCATCTTTGCCATAGTCATGGACTCCATAAGCAAGAAAAGAGTTACAGAATCAGTATAAATACTTGAATCTTATTATCTCCTTTGTAAATATTTGCAGTTATTTAAAAATAGTTTCAATTGAAGTTATATATGTGACTCAGTTCAAATGAAGAAGTAGAATACTGTAATTTTAATCAGAAAATGGTGAGTCAATACAATCATGGAGAACAACAGCCTGGATGAAGCATCTCTTCAGAAGCGAAATACTGTATGTTGCATTGGTGAGTTTTTAATTATCTCTTGGTA
Source organism: Laodelphax striatellus (assembly GCA_017141395.1). Lineage (NCBI taxonomy): Eukaryota > Metazoa > Arthropoda > Insecta > Hemiptera > Delphacidae > Laodelphax > Laodelphax striatellus. The sequence continues at coordinate 32,404,193 of CM029535.1, read as the reverse complement.
AACAGTGTCACTCGTTATTGTTTGATATCAATTTCCATGTATAGCAGGATTGTTTTAAATTGTCAGAAAACAGCTGATTGATGTACGCTCGTTTACTAACATTAAATCGGCTGTTTTCTGACAAGTTAATCCTGCTATATATATCCTACTTTTTTATTCACAGTAGTACCTCGTTATAACGTGTTCAAAACTTCAAACTCCATCAATTACTGATACCATAAAAAGTAAATCGTCATTTCATCCCACTTTGAATGTGAACTATTTTATTGAATTCATTAAGTTCTAAATTCAATTTAAAAAATATTAAATTTTGTAATTTCGATGAAGTACAGTATTGTACCGTACTCATTTTAGAAGATGTAAATTCCAACTGTTTATGATTTTTCATCAAAGTTCTTAGTAAATTCTTCCCTCTAATCGAAATAATGTAGTCTATAAAAGCAATTTCATTCCTTAATCGAGAATTATAGAGGTTAAATCTGATAAATGTTTTCAAAGAATCTTGTACTTTGTTCAAAAATGTGTTATAATGAGGCTCTACTGTTATGTCAATTTTTTCTATTGCAATTTTTTACATTTCATTTGTGTATTTTGTGCTTCTTTGGAATATAAGGGTCTCCCCACCAGAATCAAGACAAATTGAGATAGAATTGATAGATTTTTATTTAATTTTAAATTACAGTATATTAGCATAATTGATTATTTTCAATAACATTCAGATTGTCGTACTTGTAATACTTAAATGTTTCCCATTCTCAAAGGTTCAAAATTTTCCTATAATCAAACACTATTTCTCACAATTAGAATATTCTGATTTCTCTTTTATTTTCAGAAATGAATTTAAGATTCATAAAAATATCATGAGAGCATTTTACATGGAAATTAAGAACTCTTGTAAAGCCTTTTTTTTAATTTCTATTGTATCAATCAGGTTATCTAGGTACCGATAACCCGGGGCGAAGTCGATCAGTATGGGTGAAGTTGATCACACCTGACTTTTTCAAATAAACTGCTTTTCACCCTTACAATGAACACTATAAAAACTAGGAAATCACCTCATGTGTGGAGTGAAGTCGATTTTACACTGTATTATATGGCTGATCAACTTCGCCCCACTATATGGAGTGAAGTAGATCAGTCTTCAACAAAAAAAATAAGGATTGTTTAGAATGTTGAAAATTATGTTCAAACTGTAATAATAAGGACAAAACTGATAGAATCAATCCTATTTATTTTAGAATTTTATTAGGGCTTCTAAAGCAAATTATACTCACAAAAACCCGTAATTTTTGATCAACTTCGCCCCGGTTCACGGTACCGTACAGTATTTTTGGTTAGTACTGGATTAGGGTATACAGTAGCTTATGAATTTTATTGTGGGGAGATCATTCACAGGTAGTTCCAGCTCGTCGTTGGAGTTATTCAAAACATGGGACGCCCACAAGGTAGGAAGGAGATTGATTTTTATTGATAACAAGTGTAATGTTTTTGACTTTCCTATTTCCATCATAATTCATCAATCAACTCTGTAATGTAGCTCCTGATAGATTTACAAATTTTCGGCTCAAAATTATCAAATTAATTCCAATATTGAAATCAGCGATGTGTTTTTACGGCTTTCAATCTAATTCCAATACCGTGAATAAATAATATAGAATCTCTTGAACTTCATTGAATAAATTTTCAAATTAAAAGCATTCAATTAATGACAGTAAATAATAATATTAATGAATGACATAATTCAATTTCATTAATTGGAGTATTGGTAATTCATTACTCCCTCTTTTTGTTTGCAATTGATGTTGGTTCCTTTTCTCTACTCAAATTTCCAATATTGAGAAGTTGATATTCATTCAATGGTTTGCGAATCCAATAATACACTGAATTTTGGCAGTTATCTTGTCCATTTCTGGTTTTCTAGCGTTTGAAACAATCAACAACATACAGAACAAGATAATAGATAATTTCGACAATAGTCAGCATGCTTATGCCTAGAAAAATGTCCAAATAGAAAATAGCTGATTCAATTATATCATACTTGTTGTAAGTGTAAGTACGAATTCTTGGGTAAAAAAAGTCATCCCCAAACATAATTCGCAAATTACTTACTCGAGGAATGAAGTACCTTGCTTCATGGTACTCTTCTGTCGATATGATTTTGTATTCAGTGCTGTTACAATTTGGCAAGCAATCACAATAATTGACAGAATTCTCATCAGTTATGTCATACATGTCCTTGTTAACTTTCAACTCACAAGATCTGTTTTTAGTTGAGCATATGTGTGTTGTTTCATTATGTGGCATGTAAAACATAACACAACCACATTCTTTCAACATTTTCCTCGCGAAGCACTCTAATAAACAATTTTGTTGTGTGTAGAATTGAAAGAATTCCAACTCTTTCCCTGTTGTAGAGTAGCATTGATTAGTGGGTGATATTTTGTACATTGAATCATCATCTGTAGGGTATTGAAGTGTTAGTTCAGGTTCGATATTGATTTGCAATATAGTATCGGACATGTAGGAGTAGTTGTACCTGTCCAATCCAAACCTCCCAAAAGCAAGCCACATATTATCAAATCCATCTGTTTCTAGATTTTCTAGATGATGCCATCGCATGAAAGGACTAGGAATATCCCAAGGATTGTGAAGTGCATACATATTGATGTATTCATTCACTTCTCCAGCAACATTCATACTGTCCCATGTTTCGAAATCTCCCACCTTGATAGGATACTGGTATCTCGTTACATTATACAGTCTACTGGTACTGATATCTCCTTCATGGGGTACTGGAGGGGTTACATTAAATTCCACCACATTCAGCAAAGGAAATCCATGTATTGTATCATTGGTCGATTTCTGAATATCATCATATTCCTGACTATCAGGTAAGTGATAGATAGAATGATGAACCGTAGTATTCTTGTATAATATCGAAGGTGGAAAGATATTGCAAGATTTACAGAATCCCCTGGAAGTGAAGGTACGGAAACAATAAGTTTCAAGATAAGTGCCATAATGTTCGCCAAATTTTTCTAAAATATTGACACGACCAAATTTACTCATAATTTCTTTAAATCTTGAAGTACTTATTTTGAATTCTGTTCCAATACTATTATTTTGTGTTTCATTAATTTGGAAATAATGATTGAACGCTCCATCATTCACAATATCTACTAGTTTGTACACGGAATCCACTATATCAGGATTAGTTTCCATGTAGGATTGTAGTGTTTCTTTAAATTTAATAAGGAACCAATCCCCTCCCGTTTCGTTCCGTCTATACCTTAAATTAGTATCAAAAATAGATTCACCACAAAATGTTATAGCAGGAATTGGTAGTGTAGATATGTGATGAGGAGCATTGGCCCGTTCAATAGTGATCGGTGCTTCTGTCCATTGGAACCACTTCATTCGACTCACTGTAACTAAAGAAATTGAAAAAGTTATTAGAACTGAACACCAGAATAAACGTTCGATCCAGTGTATGTTACCATTGCCGATGTACTTGACTCCATGAAGTGAGGTGTTTTGCAAGAATGCCTTCAAGTGTGGATTGATGTTTGTTCTGGAAGTTCCACGTGAAACCTTGCACTCAACCCTGCTGCCCTTTACGTTTTCAACACCAGCATCTCGATCTGATACAACGTCCATAATGTTGGGGGAACCTTTGCCAAACTAAGATACTGAAACAAATGGAACTAGCTGGTAATAATCCACTAGAGCAATATATATACTGTACTCTAAATTTAATAAGTCTAAAAGCTCTTTTCAATGTAATTTAGCATAGTTTGTTTGAATGTTGCCCTCTAGAGATGTTGCATGATGTACCACTGTAAATTTTTAATGAAGCGTGCTGTAGGCTATAGCCTACTAACAGCCCAGTACCTCTACTTCAAAATAATTACTTTAATCAATAATTTTCCGTGGCAAAGCGTGGAAATATACCCGGCGATGACCAAATAAGTATACCACGCTTCGCCACTATTCTATTAACATTATTGATTTCAAAAGCAGGGTTCAACTTGCATGACATGGGGTTTGTATGGACGGTGTTCTTTTTAATGTGATGCTAGTCCTGGAAGGTAAAATTATAAACAATTCTATCTTAAGAAATATACATGATTAAGTCCAAATTTTCCACCTCATGGATTCTTTCCCGATCTCTGCCAAAAACTAGAAATTTGACGAAACATGGGGTTTAAAATGATAAGTTTTTGGCTTTTTTACGCTTGGTCAATATTAACTTTGAATCATTCATTTTTCATGAAAAACTAACAGACATTTTTAAAGTCGATGAAACTTATTAATCATTACGGTAACAGTAACATTGGTTTGTAACGTAATCAACTCGTGTACGCAAGAATCTTTGACAAATATTGCTTTCCAGAAGCTAAATTCAATGTTTTTCTCAATTATAACGGCATTTTTTGGAGAAAAACACGCAAAACTGGGATGTAACATCGAATATTTGGAAGTTTCCCCTTCTGTAATGGTATATTCCGTGATTTAACACGAAAATGTAAGAATTAGGGCGAATATTGCTTTCCAAAGATAAAATCAATGTTTTTCTCGATTATAACGGTACTTAATGAAGAAAAGCACTCAAACCTCAGATATAATGTCGATTTTTTGGGAAGTCTCTCATCCTGTAATGGTATTTTGTCACTTATATTGCTTTCCAGAAGCTAAATTCAATGTTTTTTTCGATCACACGGTACTTTTTGAAGAAAAACATGCAAAACTCTGATACAACGTCAAATATTTGGAAGTCTCTCCTGCTGTAACGGTAAATTGTGACATAATCATCACAAATACGCAAGAATGTAAGTGGTATGCTGTTTTCAGAAGCCAAATTTGAAGCGCTCTTCATTTACAGAGCTGACAATTCGAACACAAGCGCTATCTGTTTACCAAAGTCTACACTAAAGACGCACAGTTCACTCTAGCTTTCAAATTCTTCGTTAGATAGCGCGAGTGGGTAAAGTTGGATGCAGTGATCAGAAGTACAGTGACTACAGAATAAAGTTTAGGAGACATGCTAGGCGTACACCGGTTAGTCAAGACAGGACGACATTAGTCACGTTTAGTCACAGTAATTCACATAGTTGCTTATGAAGCAGCACACATCGATGCAATGACTAAACGGTGTGTGTTGCTTCATAAGCAGCTATGTGAATTACTGTGACTAAAAGTGACTAATTTCGTCTTGTCTTGTCTTGACTAACCGGTGTACGCCTAGCCTACCCGGTTAGTCAAGACAAGACGAGATTAGTCACAGTAATTCACATAGTTGCTTATGAAGCAGCACAAACTGATGCAATGACTAATCGGTGTGTGTTGCTTCATAAGCAACTATAAGAAGTACTGTGACTAAACGTGACTAACCTCGTCTTGTTTTGTCTTGACTAACCGGTGTACGCCTAGCCTAAGTCACTTTTAAGTTGGTTCTCTTTGTCACACGTACTGCAAATTGCGAGGCTATATGCCAGAAGTCTTCTAGACATACTTCAGAAAAAAAGTTGAAATCGACTCGACCTTCATAAAAAACATTATAGGCCTATTATTCTTATTAAGCTATCAATAATTAAATTGATTTGTTTCTCTTCATAGAATTGTTTGATGGGTCAATCTACAATTCAAGAGCAGAATACAGTAGAACCCCTTTCATCCGCTTTCGGATGGTCCGTCACTCCGGTTAGTCCGACTATCGCTCCGGATTTTTGTTTCTTGTTTTTATTGTCAAAAAAAAGCATTTCAAAACCTTTTGTCAACTTTAAAAATCTCTTATTTACTCATTTCCGTACATCACTTCAAAAATCACTTATATTTTAGTAATCACTTATTTCATGTATTGGTTTTTTTTATAATCCGACCTTTTTTGCGATCCGACCCGGTCCCAAAGGTGACGGATTAGAGGCGTTCTACTGTATTGACTCTAATGAACCCAGAAATACAAAAATGCATAGGTTTCGTAATTTTTAAACTTTGCTAGAATTGTTACAGTAGTCTACATATTATTTTGAAATACCGCATGTATCATGTTATTTTTGGGGTTTTCCTTATGAACTCGCCAATGACTTGAACAGAGGAACAGAGGAAAATTTATTACGCCTGTCAACATGACACAGAGATTTATTAACAATGGTTGCATTTTTAGCAATTTTATACAGTTCATTATAAATGATCAATCTATCATTTTACTTCAATTAAACATTTTTTATGAAAAACATTACAAAATGATAACAAAACGTTTTCATGATTAAGTGTGGGTTTTCCGAAAATGATAATAGTGTTTCCAATTATATTCAGAATTGAATATTTTTTCCATTGCAAAAGTACCTATGGATTAAAAACACTAGCTTATACTGTAGTCGATTTGAATCCAACTCAATTACGTAGAATTACATTGAATTGTGTAGAATTGAGTTGAATGTTTGTTATCTGTTCATCACTGATCAATTTGAATACAGTATTAATTGTTACTCATCAGTTCATCAGTGACTCAACATTTTTCTAATGTGAGCTTTGTACAAGGGTAAGCTTTGATTTATTTTTCCTTCAAGGGTAAATTTCACAAACCGTAATTTTCATTTAAAATTTCAAGTTGAACCTCCTAACCTTTATTTTATTACATGAAATTTAATTTTAAATATAAATGAGAATTAGGTTCCAAATCATTGCTCAGCAAAGAAACATTAGGGAATGTCAAATAAGTAAATATATACATAAATAAATAGTTAGTTATGAGAAGTACCGAGAATGCTGGAACTAACATCAAATACTGATGAAAGAGGGAGGGCCGGTGCTGTTGCCCTAGTAGTAAGTGTGAGGCTAGGCGTACACCGCTTAGTCAAGACAAGACAAAACGACATTAGTCACGTTGAGTCACAGTACTTCAAATAGTTGCTTATGAAGCAACACACACCGATTAGTCATTGCATCAGTGTTTACTGCTCCATAAGCAACTATATGTGAATTACTGTGACTAAACGTGACTAATCTTGTCTTGTCTTGTCTTGACTGAGGCTAGGCGTACACCGGTTAGACAAGACGAGATTAGTCACGTTGAGTCACAGTACTTCACATAGTTGCTTATGAAGCAACACACACCGATTAGGCATTGCATCGGTGTGTGCTACTTCATAAGCAACTATGTGAATTACTGTGACTAAAAGTGACTAATCTTATCTTGTCTTGTCTTGACTAACCGGTGTACGCCTAGCCTAAGTCAAGCCTCAGAATTCAACTAGCCGTTTGATTGGACAATGGGTTGAACAGTCACCATTTTACGATTTCAACCAATCAGGAGTTAGCTATACGAAAATGTCACAAGACACCTGACGCTAGCAAGTTGCTAGCTTCTGATTGGTTGAAATCTTAAAATGGCGACTGTTCAACCCATTGTCCAATCAAACGGCTAGTTGAATTCTGAGGCTTGACTGAGGATAGATAGATAGATAGACAAGATAGATTACATCACGTTTAGTCAGACTTCACATAGTTGCTTGCAGCAAACACACACCGATTAGTCATTGCATCGGTGTGCTGCCAATTCCAAGCCATGTGAATTACTGCGTTCAAACGTGACTTATGTCGTCTTGTACTTGTCTTTAGACTTAACTCGGTGTACGCCTAGCCTTTTCAGTCAAGACAAGACAAGATGATGATAAGTCGTTTAGGACGCAGTAATTAGGTTCATACAGATGAAGCAGCACACCGAAAGTGCTCTTATGTCATTATGAGCGTGCTCCTTGTTGATAAGGTGTAAACTAATGTAAATTACACATTTCAAGGATGACTAATCTTTTCTTGTCTTGACTAACTGGTGTACGCCTAGCCTAAGTCAAGCCTCAGAATTCAACTAGCAGTTTGATTGGACAATGGATTGAATTGAACAGTCGCCATTTTACGATTTCAACCAATCAGGAGCTAGCTATACGAAAATGTCACAAGACACCTGACGCTGGCAAGGTGCTAGCTTCTGATTGGTTGAAATCTTAAATGGAGTCTGTTCAGCTCAATGGCCAATCAAGAAACTCTTCGAATATTGTGTAGGCGTTCTACTTAGTGGCGAAGCGTGGTATGCTTATTTGGTCATCGCCGGGTATATTTCCTATAGGACCAAAAAGTATACCACGCTTCGCCACGGGTCATCAGCATTGATTGTCATTTCCACTTTTCTTAGTACTTGGTGTAAAGTTATATTGTTCTCCGCAATTCTCACAAATTTAAATATTACTCAATTCGATTCACAATCTATAAATTGAGCTACTTCTCGTTTAATTTCTTTAATAAAAATATATTATTCAAATCATCATTAATTAAATTTATATATTTTGACCGAATCTAGTTTGAATGATACACTTACAATTTTAGACCGCCTTGATGAGCTGAGGAGAATGAGCTTTCGTTTTTTAAGATTAGTTTACTAATGCATGTCTATTATAATCAGCGACCACATAAGACCAATATTATAATATATGATTGATCGGATGCTCTGAATTATTCAGCTGTCTCTGATTATATTAAAAATACAAAGAAATATAGCAGGATTATTTTATTTTGTCAGAAAACAGCTGATTTAACGTCAGTAAAATCAGCTGTTTTCTGACAATTTTAAATAATCCTGCTATAGAGATAAATATACAATGAAGACCGGATACAGGATAGGTTGCCGTCGTTGTTGGAACATGCAGTTTTTGAGGAAAATACATGAATAAAATTGCTGAATTTAACGTGTAAAAGGCAGGGAATAGTGAAATCACGTAATTTTTTAGAAAAATTCGTATAAGATTTCTGAATGTAACATGTTGAAGACGGGGGAAACCGAATTCTTGATCTCCAATTACGTCAAGACGATCAGCAGAACCAAGCTTGCTACTGCACATCATCCTCCATCCTCGTGAATACTATCTTGTATTCTATTTACCTTGCTAGTTTCTAGCCTTCTGTACTGTCTATTGTTAACTAGTATTAATTTACTCTAGGCTGGGCGTACACCGATTAGTCAAGACAAGACGAGATTAGTCACGTTTAGTCACAATACTACACATAGTTGCTTATGAAGCAACACACATCGATTAGTCATTGCATCAGTGTGTGCTGCTTTATAAGCAACTATGTAAATTACTGTGGCTAAACGTGACTAATCTCGTCTTGTCTTGTCTTGACTAACCGGCGTACGCCTAGCCTTAGCATTCAAAACTACTGCGCTTCGCTTTATACTTTTAGCAGTTTACAGAATCTACAACTGTATAATCAGATTCATTTAATTTGGCGCTTGATAGGTAGTTAGAAAGATAGATAGAGAGATATTATTTCTTTGCCATCGGACTCAACGGTCATCAGCATTAATTTAAACTTATACTTGAATAGATTTAACTTCCGTATAGGAATACAATGTATTCTCTATCTTAGGCTAGGCGTACACCGGTTAGTCACGACAAGACAAGACGAGATTAGTCACGTTTAGTCACAGTAATTCACATAATTGCTTATGAAGCAGCACACACCGATGCAATGACTAATTGGTGTGTGTTGCTTCATAAGCAACTATGTGAAGTACTGTGACTCAACGTGTGTAATCTCGTCTTGTCTTGTCTTGACTAACCGGTGTACGCCTAGCCTCAGTCAAGACAAGACAAGATTAGTCACAATAATTCACATAGTTGCTTATGGAGCAGTGCACACCGATGCAGTGACTAATCTTGTCTTGCCTTGTCTTGTTAAGTACCAATATTATTTCTTTAATTTCTTTATTCAACATTCAAACATTCCAATCTGCAGCACTTCTCTTTATACCACTACAGTAGTTATTTTTCACTTTTGTTTGTTGTCCATTCATTCTCAATAGTTGGCTTCAGCTAGTGACAAGTCGAGTGTAGTGTAGTTCCAACAGATAGTCATCACCACGCGTCTCCGTATATTACATGTGTTTGTGTGCACTAGCGCTGCGAGCGGCACAATCAGTAACCAGCTTTCAAGAAGAGGAACCGGCGGCGCGAAATGAGTTACCGCGACGGCGATTTCAGTCAGTCTCAGTCGGGTCTTGGCTCTCGTTGTGAGCGGTCGCGGAGCGAGCAGAGTTGAGAGCGTCAAGAGGTGTCCCTACTTCTGTCATCTCTCTCTGGCGTCTTCACGCGACGAGTTTTTCCACGAAAAATCTTACGAAAAACGAATTTTCTGTTGGTTTGGGAAAGTATTCTCGTCGAGTTACAATTTTTTTCGCGCGAAGTTTGAAATAATATTTTTGTTTCGTGAAAAATACTCTCGTAGCTTTTCGTTTCGGTCCCCGTGTTTTTTACGCGAAAAATGTTCGGCAGCTGATCGTTTTTTTTAGTTTTATTTTGTGTCGGAATTTCTTACGTAGAATAATGACTTCGCGAGTGACTAACGGTCAGCGTTTAGGGTGTTTGGTTGCCGGCTTTGCAGTACTGCTGCTGTTAGCATTGCTTGGTGTACTGTGGACCGCTCGCCTGGGGATTTTCACCAATTTCGGTGACAAGTCACCGCCCAGCCGTCGAGGTGTCACCAGTTTTCCTTCAGCACATTTAGCGACGCCGGAGGCAGCATCGTCCACACCCAAGCAGAATGGGGATGCTGCTGAAAAGAAATGTGAGTTTTTCTTACATTTTGATCACGTTTACTAGTTAACATATTTTGTTGTTAGTAAATTAGGTAGGTAAGTGTGACGTCACAGAACTGTTTGGAAACCTGTAATTGCATTAGAAAAAAATGTAAACATGTTTCCAAACAGTTTTTGAATCACATGTAAAAGTATATGTGTTACAGGTTATATTATTGTTTATATACGTCATCACTTACACGGTCTATTATTATCACTCCTTCTGATAGCAAGTTTGTAAATAGCTTTCTCCTATCCAGAATACCTCAATGGAAGACTAGAATATTGTCAACTACGACCAGGGCGGACCCGGAATTTTTGTCGGGGATGGGGGGATAAAACTTTTTGGAGAGGGATATACCACCGTGGTTTAGTGTTAATACCGTATATAAGTGTTTCTGAAGTAAATAAATAGTGTATAAGTATATAAAGTATTTCAAGTATATCAAGTATTTTAAGTATTGAAGTATTTTAAGTATTAAAGTATTTTAAGTAGGCCTATATGAATGCAATTTTTCATTACATTTTCAAATTTCAGGGGGGAAGTATCCAATTCATCCCCCTCTCCTGGGCCCGTGCCTGACTAGGACATTATGTTCAGATAACACATCTCTCCACACACTGTCAGAAGCTAGAAAAACTTATCTTTCATTCGAAAGTTTTCCTCTATTGGTTGCGCATATTTCTCAGAAAAACGAAATCTCTTTTCATCAAGCTTCTGTAAAACATCATGCAGGTAATATTGAAAAACTTGATGAAATTTCAAAGTTTATTTGGTTTTTCATTTATTGAAAATATACATCACAATGTAGGTTGATCCAACAGAATGAATGAAGGAACATTTTTAATTCATTAGCGTCAAAGAGCGGTTAAATACATCTACAGCACTCCATATTGATGAGAATAGCCTCCTTGGCGTTATTTTCTTATTCAATTTTAATTTGCGACTAAATACTCATCAATAACTCTAAATGTCAAGAGTTCGAATTATTTCTAAATTAATTGAAAGTTCAAAACATGTGTAATGAACTCCAAGAAAAACGTTACCTCAAAAAAGCGATGGGGGATTTAGAATGAAGATATATAATAGAATATTATATAACAGGCATAATCACAGATAACAGGATGAATAAATACATAATTTAAACACTAGAATAGATATCTTAAGAATGAAACAGTGAATGGAATTGGCAGGAGATAGAGAAGTTGATAGTCTGTTGGGAATGAGAGATTCATGCAAACAGATCTGTAAAGATCAGGGAGCAGGAAAATTAGATAGAGGAAAACTTGTTTTTCCACATAGGCTATAAAATCGTAACAGTCTGTAAACGATACTATCATCTGCACGAGTATCCTATTTCTATTTTCAAATATCTTGATCGCAATCAATTTATTCATCACTTTCTGATTTTGTATCAAACATTTTTCTGACAGTTTTTTTCACAATATCAATCTCTAGCCTGATTATACTCATTATAAAATAGAATTTACTCTCTCAAAATTCAAAACAAAGATGAGTTTGTTTTTGTTCTATTAGGTATTTACGTATTAGGTTGAGTTAAAAATAGGTAAAGGTATAAATTAGGCCGGTTGCACAAAAGTGGATTGAAGTAAATCTTCGATTAAAAGATTATTCAATTATAGATTACGCTAAACAAATATTTATGCAACTGGGACATAAAACCTTATTGTGCTTGAAACTAGTCCCTACTAATTTTTCTATGCCTTCAACTAATCGAGATAGTTGTTCTAAATAACATCAGGGTGTAGTGTAGTATTACGGTATTGGTGTAGAAAAAATCACATTCGTTACATAAATAATCAATTATCGATTGACAAGTAGAAAACTATTCAACCGGAAAACGAATTTTCCCATAAATTTCAACAACGATGATAATTAAACGCCAAATAATGAAATAATGAAAATTGGCTCACCAATTACTTGGAATTAATGAGCTCAATTTATTCGCGTGTTTATGTACAATAGACAATAAGTTATTGTAGTCGATTCTGTGTATTAGAGCCGGTAGCTGAGAAGTCATCAATAGGAGCTCCACTTTTTGATTTAATGTAATTTAAATCTACTTAGTGGGGCTAATTTGATAACAATAGGAAGATTTAGACCTATTTATTTGTGCATTTCTGTCGTTTTTTGATCGGTTCTCAAGTAATATACAGCTCGTTCACTTTGCTAGGCCACCTAGACTAGAAATGAATTATTGCCATTATAACTCATCACAGCTTTCAACCAAATTTAAAATTGCTGATATTCCATCCAGTATACAGAAATAATATGACTGCATAATATTAATGTGCTCATATACACTCTCATCATTTGTGGGTTAAGTGGAAGAGGGGACTTGTATGCCTCAACTTCGACTGAGAAACCAAGCATGTGTTTGTCAAGGATCTTTTATAATAAAGCATTAGTCTAATACGAGCCTAAGGAGCTCTGTACTTGAATTTGTCTTAAATTTGATTTGAAGCTTATTGAAAGTTGAACTTGATTAAATAGGATGAATCGTATTCCCGTATACATGTAATGAAATTTATGAACTTTACAATTTTATGCTTTTTCGAAACATTATATATTTATTTCTTGTTCATGTTGATGTGAAATTTTCTCTCCAAATTTCCTTCAAAAGATTTTCCAAAATACCTGTTTCTTCCACTTTTTCTTCCTACTTCGATTTTCTTTGGACTTTGAAACCAAGTAACAAACTTTGGACTTTGAAAAGGCGTAAAACTGGCTTCTTCGTATACGGCGTGGTTCACTGTCTATAATAGACGTAGAGGGGACAGCAATAAATTATTGGTACAGTTTGAATATTCATGAATGATTTTTGCATACGAGAAACAAAAAAAATGAAACTTCGATGGGCAAGACAAATAATATTATTCATAAGAGGAACGAGTGGTCCGGATATTTATTTCGGCAGGGGTATAACTGGTATCAGAGAGATTCATTTTCACTCTCTCTCTCTTACATCGCACTCTCTCTCTCCTTTTCATCTTTATTCCACTCCACTCACTCTCCTCTACAATCTCATTCATTCCTCTTTCTCACTTACTACTGTACAACTCTATCCTCTCTCTCCGTCACACCTCTAATTTAATTTCAAATTCAAACAGTGTCAATGATACATCTTAATTTGAAATTTTATTTATCTGTTCATCTACATTCATCAAACAATGTCTGCGAATTGAATTTCGATTCTAATTTAGATTCAGACACTGTGGTGTTGCTTATAGATTGGCGCTAACCTCTTGTTTTTGCTCTTCTCTTTCTTCTTATACCTCTTGTTCTTCTTTTCACGTCTTTCTCCTCACTCCTACTTCGTTCCATCTTTTCTTGTATGAGTCCTCTCTCTCATTTACTCTCTTATTTTCATTTACATTCATTCTTACCACTCTTCAAGACATTGGAGTAGCCTACATAGTAGTAGCATAGATGAGAGATAGGAGATAGAGATAGACTCTAGGGCTAGGCGTACACCGGTTAGGCAAGACAAGACAAGACAAGACGAGATAAGTCACGTTTAGTCATAGTAATTCACATAGATGCTTATGAAGCAGCACACACCGATGCAATGACTAATCGGTGTGTGTTGCTTCATAAGCAACTGTGTGAAATACTGTGACTAAACGTGACTAATATCGTCTTGTCTTGTCTTGACTAACCGGTGTACGCCTAGCCTAATCTGTTATCTATGGTAGTAGTCATTCAATTCAGTTCTATTACTTTCATTTTTAAATTCATAAGAAATGAGCTGATGTGTAAACAAACCCGAAGAAATAGTGAATGATAATATAAATAGAATCGTTCTTTATCGTCATTGATAATGATATCGTGATAACAATATTTCTAATTCAAATAATTATGTAGTATTTTACTGAGTGTAGAGCTTTTGTCTCAAATTAAATTGGATCTGTTATGAGTCATCAGTTCCAGAAAAATTACGAATACTATACTCTGGTTAAGGCTCGGTTCACACGAGCGTAATAGTAGTGTAAGTTGTTATTATCAGTATTTTAGATATACCATATACGAGGACTTTTTGAAATTTCAATTGCATCTTGACCTCTTAAAAATCAAGACTTCTTGATTGTATTTAAGATGAAATCTATTAAAAGAGAGAGACAAATCTATTGGATAACAAAATTTCACGCCCTCGTGCATAGTGGCATAGGTCATACAGTGTGTCATAAAAATCGAGAAGGTCGTCTGCCTTGTCATTTTTTTAAATTATTTATGGAGATTTTTTCAATACCACCAATTAATTTTTGTGTTTATTGTAATGATAATGGTTATAAAAAGATAATTTGTAACTGAAATGTTTTTGATACGGCTGATAATATTTTGGTGTAAGATCAGAACTGTTTGAGGTTCAAGGATCTGATCTATGGAGAAGTTCCACAGCTATCTGAAAAAAGTGTAATTTTTACTGATATCACATTCTCATTATGATTTTATTTATTTTCATTTATTTATTTTTGTATTTATCTATTTATTTACTCAATACATGCATACAAACTCACAACAAATAGGCCTAGTGGCTTACTGCTTGACGCCAAAACAAACCTTATTGAAAAACAATTTAAATTAACGCTAAGCTAAGTAAAAATAAATGAAAAAATGAAAATAACAGAGAACTAATGCAAAAGATTGATACAGTTTGGAAAAAGACAAGCAACATAAACAGCTAAATAATAGATAGAGAGTAGATTGGTAATAGATGAGGAATAAAATGAATTGAAAATAAAATTTATACAATATACTGTATATTATGCCATTTATCAATAAAACAATATCCATTATTATAATGCCATATAACGCAAGATATATCCATAATATTTAATTTATAATTAATATTCAAAATTATTTAATAATTAAATTTATATGATTATTAATTACTATTACAAATTAAATATTATTATTTTCAATTTCAATCTATCTTTATTGAAAATTTTGCAGAAAATTTAAAGTTGGCGTGATTAATAATTTCCAATTTCCTAATCAATAATATTTATCACTTATTGCATTATTAATTGGGAATTTCGTTCAATTAATTATTATTCAAAGTTGGCGCGATTAATAATTAAGTTACTCTCAATTTCCTAATTGATAATGTTCAACACTTATAGCATTATTAATTGGGAATTTCGTTCAATTAATTATTATGATTTAATAGCAATTATTGAATTGCAATATCCAACCAATTTCCTTCTATCTTTATTAAAAAATTTGCAATTTAAAGTTGGCGCGATTATTGTGTCGATTGGATGGGTGTGTGGGGGGGGGGGTGCAACAGTAGCAGCATCGTCACCACACCAGCGGCAGCAGCAGCTGTCTCAGCTTTCATTGTCAAGGTCAGAGAGTGTGTTGACCCAATTGGCGGCGTCTAGCGAGGGCCATTCTGATTGGCCGACCGGCGCTCGCCGTCATAAATTGCAAATTATTAACGCTGCCCACATAACACGCGTTATTCAATTGTGCCAATCTTTTTTCGGGTGGATGCTCATGATGCTCTTCTTATCTCACCGTGTAGACACATTGTTTCAGCAAATGACAACGAAATTATAGAGTTTACAGTAGAGTAGAGGAGTAATCAGTGGTTGAGAATTAACTGGGAGAGAACTAAGAGATGGACTGAGAGAACTGAGAGCCGGCGTTTCAAAGCATGACGTATAGCAGGATCCTTTTAACTTGTCAGAAATCAGCTGTTTCGGTAATAATTGAACAGTGATTTCGACACAATATCAAAACACACAATATTTAATCACAATAAATAATCACAATAAATATTTCGACACAATAAATAATCAAGAGGCTTGAAAGTCTGAAAGACCTTTAAAGTCTTTAAAAGACCTTTTTAAAGAAGACCTTTCGAAGAATAACTTTTCAAAAGACCTTTCAAAGAATAACTTTTTAAAAGACCTTTCGAAGAATAACTTTTTAAAAGACCCTTTCAATAATCTGCGAGATTCAGCATTTGTAGGTTGAGTATTGTGATATTGCTCGTCGAAACATATGTTTTCTGACAAGTTAAAAGGATCCTGCTATACGCTGTACGGCCGGTTGCACGGAGTCTCATTAATTTTTAAGTCGTTTAGTTCAACTCTCATCATCACCCTTCCTAGGGCTAGTAGAGTGAGCCCTCACTAGGGCTCACGTGAGCCTCACTCTCAAAAAATTAATCTCTGAACAATGACGGATTTCTATGAAGATGAAGTTGTGGGCGTTACTCTCAAAAAATTAATCTCTGAACAATGACGGATTTCTAATTTGTTTTAAGTTCATTAGCATCCACTCCTCACTACCACCCCCCCCCCTAATCTACCAACTCAAAAATCCTAAACTGTGAATTATCTTTCCTGAAATTCACGTTTTCTGAATTGTACTTTCCCAAGCACTCTAGAATATAAGGCTTTCTTTCCATCGAGATACGGATTATCCAGTATCCAAGTGGTCTGAAGCTTCATAGCTTGACCCTGATGAAGTCCTAGACTGAGTTGGAATTGTAGGCAGAAATTTGTATTAATGTATTGTGATATAGCAAACCGTCATCAAGTATGAATCGATAAAAACTTTATTCACCTTCGAAGGTGGTTCAACTTTTACTGTCTAGGCATTTTGAAGAGTTGGCGATTCTCATGACATCTCTACCTTGAACAATACTCATAATACAACAATGCATAAATTTATCTGCAAGATTAATAAGTGGTCAGACCTAGACACGGAAACGAACGAACATAAATTTATGAATGTTCCTGTGCTTAGTTGAGATTGTATTGATTGATAGGAGTCAATCACATATACTCATAATTATGTTGGATTACTAGAGATTGTATGGACTGATAGCGTTCAAACTCAACTCATTCATGGGAAAGGTTGAATTCGTTTTTTTCCACCTTGCTAACATTAACCTCAACAATCTTGAGTTTGATTATTATTATTCAATCTGCCATATGTTTAACAATTATTCACACCTTTATTTGGTTATACATACATTCCTATACACCCTCATAAGTACAGAGAACACTAAACTTGAACAATAATCAAGCTATAGTCTTAACAACATTAATTTAATTTCAATTCATTCAAGAAGATTGAAGTCATTCGTTTGAAAATCCAAGTCTCTCATGTGGGCATCATTGTGAACTCTTTCATTTTTAGTAATCAATAGATTTTTATTTTTCCCTTCTCAATTGAATTAAAATGAGCGCATATAGGCATGCAGTACTAGAAAAACTACTCTACTAAACTACTAGTTCTGTACAATACTATTCATTACACTAATAACTAATATACTAATACACTACTTTAGTTCCTTATACGACTTGATAGAAATGAAGTATTCATTCATTTCTCGAGAACGTTTCATTGATAGATAATTTATTACTCTTCTACTAATTTATTCTGTGATTTTTTCAATGATGTCTTGGTAATTGAATTGTCAGTATCTTACCAGTAAATGAGGATTTATGAAATTTCTCATCATTATTAACTAGTAATCACTCATTGGCTATAATATTATTATAACTGCATCATCTTATCATAGAATATATTCAATCTAAAATAGGCTACCCACCACAGTTCAAATTCTTCATTCAAGGATTTCCACTTATTTTTTATATATTATCTTATTATATCATTTTTCCCCTTATATTTAGTTTTAATCCACATATTTGAGGGTTTACTCCTTATTTCAAGCTGAGTGAAAGTCCAGTTTCTTCCTTCAATCAATCTCAAATCAAGTTCCGCCGTTGGAAATCTCCATTTCAATTTTATTACTTTCGCTCCGCGCATCTGGAATTCGTAAGCATGGCCGAAGGCGGGAATTTTGAATTTCATTCGAATAGCCTATTATTTGCATGTTAAGCTGATTGACTGCTCGGTGGGTTTAACTGTTGATTAGCCATTCTAAATCCACGGTTTAACGGCGGCAGAAGTTCAATGAGCGTGTAAAGGCGGTGGATGATGATACGTTACCAAGCGACAGGGAAAGGTCAGTGTCAGTTTTGTACGTGACCGTGCCGTTATTTCTTGGACACCCTGGATTTGCAAATTGTCACTAATTACACAACGATTAGGCTAGGCGTACACCGGTTAGTCAAGACAAGATTGGTCACGTTTAGTCACAGTAATTCACATAGTTGCTTATGAAGCAGCACACACCGATGCAATGACTAATCGGTGTGTGTTGCTTCATAAGCAACTATGTGAAGTACTGTGAATAAACGTGACTAATCTCGTCTTGTCTTGTCTTGACTAACCGGTGTACGCCTAGCCTTACTATAAACACCACCTAAAAACAGGTTGGAGGGTTCCCTTACTAGTTGACAGAATTTTGAATATATCCTGTAATAAATTAATTCTGCTTGGAACTATTTATGTATCATTTTATTATCTTCCTCATGGCTTCTAAATCAATTCCCACCTGACTTTCCAATGAGGGCTTTCAGAACGTAATTACCAGAAACTACGCTCGCAACAAAATGCATTTCGGTCAACAAAATTCGGCAGAATTTGACTCGTGCAACAGAACTGGTTCAAAATTTTCACTAATCAGCGAAACAATATTAAAACGCCATGATGTAATTGGTTGAGCTGAGATTACAGTCGATGTTCCGTTTGAAAAATGTTCGGTTCTCGGTTTTCCTAGGCCATTGGCAGGTCTGGCATTGTCACTGGTGTTATTGACCGAGGCTATTCAATAGACATATTATTGCTAGGCTATTGAAGGCGCAAGGCCTTATTATCGGGAAATTCAGGGCTTGGCTGAGAATTTCCAATGGGAAGCGCTAAGGTGTGCGCTAATCAACCCATGATCAGTATTGTGTTTATGTTTGCTATGCAATCAAAATTATGAATTTATTTATCAGAAAAAATATACAACCTGTAATACAATCAAATAATAATTGATGCATTACAACTCTAACTTTGTATAAAGGTGAAAGTACTTTTGTAAGTACTAAACGGAAAAGTTGTCCGGTCGAGTTCAGCTAGACACCAAGAACAAGACGAAAAGTCCTGCTATTACATGTTGTTATGAAGCAACACACCGTTAGTCATTGCATCGGTTGTGAGCTATAAGCAACATTGAATTACTGTGATAATCGTCTTGTCTTGACTAACTGGTGCACACCATATAGATTTGCGATTAGGCGATCAAGACCAATATCAGTTCCATACACTAGCAGTCAATCACGTTATGCAGATGATAGCTGAAGATAGCACACTACAGTCCAGTACCTTTTTAGGCATACTGTACTATTGATCATTTTATGGGATTTGGGCCGCTACGAGGGATGATGTTTTCACAAGCGTGATATTATT
Source organism: Laodelphax striatellus (assembly GCA_017141395.1). Classification (NCBI taxonomy): domain Eukaryota; kingdom Metazoa; phylum Arthropoda; class Insecta; order Hemiptera; family Delphacidae; genus Laodelphax; species Laodelphax striatellus. The sequence continues at coordinate 32,384,223 of CM029535.1, read as the reverse complement.
TGGTCATGTATTCCTATAGGTGATGAACAAATAAGTATACTGCCACTGTAAACTTTAGCCGGACGTTGTTCTTGAGTCTTATGCCCACATGAGCTCTAGGCTTTCAATGGTTTAATAAAATTCTATGACTTTCCCAAAAGTCAATTACTCTTTTCGCTCGAATGTGTTTAATGAATGTATTTTCTCTTGAGGCTACTTTACTCAATTATTTCTCTTCGTTCACGATCGAAATTATGATTAAATTCCGTCAGATGAAATTAGTTTCCAACTGAATTGAAATACCAACTTGGTAAATAGAATAATAATAATAGAATGACTTCTTGTACTTCAAAGTACAACACTGGACATTCATGGTTTACTGCGTCGTATAACAGTGCATATCCAGTGAGTTGAGTCAGCCGTTCAGTTCAAATCGGATGGAATTCGAAAAGTCTTTCGAATCATAATCATGGATGTTATACTCCATCATCAATGGAAAAACGAATGATGAATTCTAAGTACTTGCCGTAGAAGGTAAGGCAAGGCAATGGTTCCTTCTTGAAGAGAGACAGGCAAAAATTTTCATACTAACCTGTTTCCGGTATCATTATTGGCTGGAGATGACCAAGCGGCTTTCAATATATGCTGTTCTATGCTCGCTTATGTTATGCTAAACTGACCCTATTAGCACACATGCTCACTTTACCAATCCCTCTCCCCCAAACATAAATATTGAGGCTTCATAGGAAGCAATAACTCGTAGAAAGAGAAGATAGAAAGTAAGTGATGATGGGAAAACAATCATAAACATTGTCAACAAATAAATAAACAAATATTTTGAAAATACAGAGTGTGGTGTGTATGTGAATTGTTTGTTGTTTTTCTGTAACTCCCACTTTTCCTTTCTTTTCCTTTACCTACTTCTCTTCTTCTTCACATTCTTCTTTTTCTTCTTCTGAATTATCTTCTTCATTACCTTCTTCTTCTTCTTCTTTATAATTCTTTCATCTTACTTCTTCTTCTTCTTTAAATCCAACTCTCTCTCTCTCTTTTTTCTCAGGTTCATTATTACTGTAGGCCTATCTCTTTTTTCCTCCTCCATCCAAGGACAATTTGCCTGCTTTCCTTCCATCGTGAGAAATTTCAAGCCTGATCCTCTCTCATAATCCTCTCTTTTTTTGAGGCAACTTTTGTGTAGTTAAATTAGCAATATCATGAACAATTTAATGAATACATTTCTATCATTCAAACCTGTTAAATCTCATCATCCTCTCCTATTCCTATCTTCTTCTCTCCTCTATCATTCCTCTCATTTTAAATAGGCAGGAAAATAAATCCAATCTCCTCCTCATGTTAATTTCCTTCTCTCTCTCCTTCCTCTCTCTCTCCTCTCTCTCTCTCTCAGAAACTTTATCTTCTCTTCCCCATCATCTTGCCAACTTTTCCGCTTATCTCTTTTCTTCTGAGCTTCACTGAAATTTTGATTCCTTTAAAGAGAATCTGTCAGTCTTCGTTATTTGTCATATTCCTGAACTGATTCTAACAATTGTCAGCCTTCCTACTCTTTTCTGTGCATTCAATCTTGCCTCTTTATACTCTTCTTGTGTTAGCGAAAACATTGGTAGAGATTGTAAAATTCACTTTAGTTTCTAATCATTTTCCTTCAAGATAACAATTCTCTCTGTTTAGCCTTAAGCCTCTTTTCTTGAAATGGTTTTCAATCCATCTACTCTCTTCATGTATAACATCTCCTCTTCTGATATTTTCAACTTTATTGTCAGTCTAGATAGATAAGTTCATAGATAGATATCTCCAAGATAAAACGATTGTCACTTTTCCATGTAGTTGTCTCTGAAGCACGAAATATTGTTATCTGATTAAATACGATGTATCGTCTACTTCAAATTCATACTCCTGTTCATAGTTATCTAATTCTTTCTCCTCTCATCCTCCCTCCTTCTCTTTATTTTTCAAATCTTATTCATGAAAATCGATTCTTCCCTAGTCCTTCTTTCTCAATTACTCTGTTCCTTTCTCTTCTTCTCCTGATTATTTTCTTCCAACTCTGATTATATTGAGACTCCTCTTTCTTATGCTCCCCTCATCTCATCCTTCTCTTGCTTTTCTTCTTCATTTTCCCCCTCCCTGCCTCACCTTGCTCGACCATCACCAGCACTAAATGATATTTGAATATTTATGAGGTGGCCCTAAATCGCTGCAAGGGCCAGCAAATCACTTATAATAGCTCAAACTATGCAGCGCATATTATTATCATCGCTCCAGCTTCTGTGTCTGTATCACCTAATCACTTCACATATTTCTCTCAAAGTAGAGAAACAGTTACTGAAGACAGTATAGAGAGCCGGCGAATACCTAATACAAGAAACATTGACCTTTCTCTGCCTGCCTTATCTTTCATTTTGCACTTGGCCTGCTTAAATGCTCAGCGATACGTCAATCTGAATTACGGCCAACATACACTCACATGTGACAGCGTCTAGTGTAAGACGGCCTCTAGGACCGTGTAACATTGACTGATTGTTTCAACTATTTATGAAAGAATCATCAATCCAAAATGCTTCCTAGACAATAGAATTCATTTTTTTATCATATTTAATTTACTAATCATTATCAGCAGTAGCCGTATCGCTGGTAGAGCATTTAAGCATCGGCCATATGTGCAAAAATACACCCAGTAATGAGAAAGGTCAATGTTTTGCCACGGAGCAGTAGGATTATCTTGTAGGAGTAGGATTGTCAATCTTGTTCACATTACATTACCACTCATCTATACTCATTACTAGGTCTTCGATCCTAAATTTGAATCTAAATGTAAGCATATTCACGAGAAGTCTCCAAAATTGTCTTCAGTATGTCATTTTTCTATCTATTAAAATAATTGATAGGCATACATATTGCTTTTGAGAATCTGGATAAAACAATATATTAATCCAAATATGATCCCGTAACTTGTGTCCATAATAAGTCTGTCTCAATCTAATCAAGTTGAAGAAAAATAATCGAAATTCAAGAGAATGAACGTAATTGGAGGAGATTCTCATAAATAGGAGTAAAGGAATAAGAGGAAAAGGAGGAGTTTAGGAGGAATAGAATGAAATGAATTAGATAACTATGAACACAAAGGAGAGGAGGGAAGAGAGATATTAGAGGAACAATATTTCTAGAGACAATACATAGTGACAATCGTTTTATCTTGTAGAGACATCTATCTATCTATCTATCTAGACTGACTGAGCAAACATCACTGGTTACATTTATGGTACCCTTTCTCGTGTATAATGTTCCTACGCCCCACTTTACAGTGTTGTGTTCAATATGTTTTCTTATGGATTTGGAATTGTTATCTTGTTTTTGAAGTGATTGAATTATGTAGGTGAATTTTGCTCTCTATCATTGGCAATAGTTTTTCGCTATACAGTATTTCCTACTGGAATTAATTTCCAAAACTGCAATTATTCCAGTACACCACCAATTGAATGCTAGTGCTACCAATTGTTGAATCATTACAGGTCAGAAATGCTGATTCCTGTAATTTCTCTTCAAATCAATCATGAATACGAAGATTGAATACACAGGAAGGAAAACATAAAAGTCTGATTTGTAAAATAATAGAAAACTAATCTTATTTGTAAACTGATAGAGTTTCTGGAATTCCGCTTAGGGATGCAAAACTCTTCAATTTCTATAGGTTACTCATCATCAGGTCTTTGATCCTAAACTGAAATTAACATGAAGGCCCCCTCATGTTAATTTATTGACTTATTTTCCTGCTCTGTTGAAATGAAGTTGAATGATAGAAATGTATTCATGAATTTGTTCATGATATTGCTTTAAGAAGAAGAAGAAGCAAGGAAGAAGAAGTTCTTGATTATAAGCAAGTACAGAAGAAGTCGAAGAAGAAAGAAAAGACGAGAAGAAGAAGAACATAGTTGCTTAAGAAGAAGAAAGAAGTCATTGCATCGGTGTGTGCTGAAGAAGAAGAAGAAGAAGGTGTGAAGAAGAAGAAGAAGAATGTCGTAAGAAGGACTAACTGGAAGAAGAAGCGAAGAAGAAGAAAAGAAGAAACTGGTTTTCAAGAAGAAAGACTCATGATTCCGAAGATGTTTGACATGAAGTTTCTCAGTTGGTGAAGAAGTGTTTCCTTGGAAAGAAGAAGAAGAAGAAAGAAGAAGAAGAAGCTGATGAGCGAGGAGGAGGAGAAGGAGAAGGAATGTGAGAAAGGCATTCGAAATGAAAGATAGCGTCACACATACTCTGTAGTTGGTTACTATCTTTAATTGTGATGAACTTTGATATGAGTTTGACATCTTAGATAGAGGGTACCGGTTGAGTCAAGTATTTATGTAAGATATTGGCACAGTGAGCAGTGTGTGCTACATAGTTGCAGTTTAGCATATCATAAGCGAGCAATGACTAATTGAAAGTGTCTTGGTTCATCTCCAGCCAACTAATGATACGAAACAGGTTAGTATGAAAATTTTCGTCTTTCTTGTCTCTTACTAACCGGTGCATTACCTTGCCTAATAAATGACAAATAATTGAACGTTCAGGGTAGAACGTTTTTCGATTATATGTATTATTAGTAAATATACATCCATGATTTATGATTCCAATTAATTTTTCGAATTCCATCCGATTTGAATGATACAGCTGACTCAACTCAGCAGGATTAATTTATAGAGTCAGACAGCTGATTCGACGAGTAATATCACAATACTTAACCTACAATGCTGAATCCGCAGATTGAAAAGTGTCCAGTGTTGTACTTTTGAAAGGTCTTTTCAGTATTTGAAGACTTTAAAGGTCTTTAAGACTTTGAGCCTTATTATTTGTGTCAAAGTTGTTTTCAATCTGTGTCAAACTAACTGTTCATCAGACGGAATTTAATCATATATGATTAGATAACAGAGAGAAATAATTCATTGTAAAGTAGCCCAAATTCTTCACTAGAAATGAGAGACGTTCACATTCGAGCGAAAAGAGTAATTAATTAAATATTACTGTTTCTCAAGATAGAATTGTCACTGCTGAAACAATAATTGAATCTGAACTTGTTGATAGGCCTTCATGGTGCCTACAACTCATGAAAAGAGATCCAAGAAATTTGCAAATTCTTGGAATCAAAATTCGAAATAGAATTTTTGAATTGATATTGCTCCTATTATTCTTGGCAATGAAGTATTGCCCACAAGTGTTAATTGCTGCACTAATGAATCTATTTCCAGTTAGTATCGTTTAACGTTGAGATTGTTTATGGTGGAGTTATTTCAAGACTTCATAAGTTGTCTAATTTTATGAACGTAGGCTTTTTCTGTGGATTGGAGCTACTTGCTGGAAATAAAATTGAGTAGAACACATTTTAACAGATGATTTCATTTAGCTAATCTCGGTGAGATTTTATTTCAAAATGCAATCTTGAAGATGGAATAGAGTCGTCTAAGGCTAGGCGTACACCGGTTAGTCAAGACAAGACAAGACGAGATTAGTGACGTTTAGTCACAATAATTCACATAGCTGCTTATGAAGCAGCACACACCGATGCAATGATTAATCGGTGTGTGTTACTTCATAAGCAACTATGTGAAGTACTGTGACTAAACGTGACTAATCTCATCTTGTCTTGCCTTTACTAACCGGTGTACGCCTAGTCTAAGATTAAATGCAGAATAATACCGATTAGTCATTGCATTGGTGTGTGCTGCTTCATAAGCAACTATATGAATTATTGTGACTGAACGTGACTAATCTCGTCTTGTCTTGTCTTGACTAACCGGTGTACGCCTAGCCTTGAGCTGTAGGTCCACTCATCTCTCATCATCATCCTTCCTATTCCACGCACAAGCTATGAGTTCATGTGGACATCACCACAGCAAAAAAAAAAAGAAGATGATTACTGATAGTTTGGAGTTATGGATTATGGAAAAGTTATTAGATTTTACTAAATTTCATTTGTCATAAAAGAGTAATAAGTTAAACAGATGGCCACCCGTTTTAAAAGTTTGTAACTCGTAGGACAGTTCATTGATGAATTCGTTTCTCGCATCAAAGAAAAAATTTATAAGTAACTTGTGGTAAACTTTTTATATCTTACAGCACATTAAAAAGCACTTCAAGTTAATGATTGTGAAAAGTTCATTACTTTTTCGAATTACTTCATAATGAAGCCATATGGCAGGCGGACAAATTCTTTCAACGGCTAATGCAACACAACAATGCAACAGCAACACTGCAAATGAAAGAAAAAAAGAAAGGTTGACCCAGAAAAATGATTGGAAACCTAGATTAAGTACTTATAGAGCTCACACACGCATGTAGGGGATTACTCAGTACCTATCACTCTTATTTGGAGTGTTGATTTGAAGTAGATGATTACAGATACTTTGTAGTTTAAAATGCATTAGAGAGATTGAAAGAGTTCATCTTCTGTGATGAGTTTGTGAGGGGAAGGGAAATCAATTGACATGAGTGTTTCTCAATTTCTATTTGGATAGTCGGAAAGGTTTCAATTTAAACTTTGAAGTAGTGCTACTACTCTTGGTATAGTGCTACTGTTAGATGATTGGGAAATGATGGATCTCACTTTTCATTGCTCAACAAATATTTACAATGTGTCAATAGTGTTGATAAAGTATGCTAGAAATACGAAAGCTGGATTATTATCATTGATAATTTAGAAGGGTGATTCATTCAGTGCTTGCTATGTTGTATTATAGACTAATAAAATGTATTATTTGTGGTTTCTCTATCCAGTATCAGAATTTTATCTCTCTAGTGCAGAAGCAAAGACAATAATTTCTTATAAGTAACTTGAGTAGAGTATAAGGCTAGGCGTACACCGGTTAGTCAAGACAAGACAAGACGAGATTAGTCACGTTTAATCACAGTAATTCACATAGTTGCTTATGAAGCAGCACACACTGATGCAATGACTAATCGGTGTGTGTTGCTTCATAAGCACCTATGTGAAGTACTGTGACTAAACGTGACTAATCTCGTCTTGTCTTGTCTTGACTAACCGGTGTACGCCTTGCCTAAGAATATACTAAATTATATAAAAATACCTTTATTTCTTATTGATAGAATTGTATGTTGTAGAAGCAAGCACATGGTGTGGAATACATCATAGCTAAACTGCGTAAAATTACGTTATTTGATAGAAACTATGCAGGGGCGTCATTTCCCCCCCCCCCCCCCTGATTCCTGGGTTACAGAAAATATTCTGTACTAGCTAATGTACAAATGAGCATTTTATCCGGCAAACCCCCCCCCCCAAGGTTTTGGTGAAATGATGCTACTGAAACTATGCAACGAGATACCCATTACGCTCCGTCAAAGTAATTAAGAAATTAATCAATTTATTCACTCTAATGCAATTCACCATTCGTGAAATAATGGTTGATATGATAAATTATCTGATACAACTTTAAAATGGCCTTGTTATAAATTTATTATGGCCAATCACACGAAAATACAATCGAATTTAACCGCCGTATTATGATGTCATCCAACGGAACCAATACAACGAGGATTAATGAACAAATCAGACCTTATATTACAAGATATTAGCCACTTTGATTTTTTCAAACATTCGTTATATTGCTATCAAGCCATAGTTGACTGAACGGCGTGCTAAGAACATGAGAGAAGAAATGAATGAACGCAACGCACCAATCAGAGACCTGTATTTCAGCTCAGTGTTGCGTGCATGTTTTCATTCATAGCTTGGTTGCGGGCGGATAAATTTAATTCCATAAATTTGACAGGTGAATGGTTGTCTGTCTGCTCTTGAGCGTTCATGAGCCATAAGCTTTATTATTTACTAGTCTTTGCTCCTAATATCTCTCTATATTTACTCTCTCCTTCTATCATTCCTTCTTTTTCTTTTCTTCCAAAATTTATTTCTCGTGACACCTGCAATCGGACCGCATTCGCTTGCCAAGTTCTTTTGAAAGTAAATCTTGCTTAACTTCTTGCCTCTGTCGATTTATATCTTTGAATTTGATGTGATAAATAGATATTGTAATCAAGTGTTACAGGATACAGGCAGCTGGACCCGCGGATAACTTGAGTTATGCTGTTGTTTGTTTGTTATAATTCATTATTTTCTCTTCATTATCACCATTGAATATATATCCTTTAGGGTATATATAGGATATATATTCAATGTTTTACCTCGTGTTCATCTCTAGTTTTCGTTTTGCTCTCACAGCTGTCTTCAACAAAAGTTATCAAGATTTCTTCACGTTTCTGAATACTTCTTCCAAAACTTCGAATTTTATCCGGGGTTCCTTTCTATTTCACAAGATCCATTCATCGTAACATCAATTCATAAAATGTCGTTAGGGATGGGTTAACATCCCCATTAAAGAAATGTCAAGTCATGTAGAGAAATTTCACTAAATTTTGTTTTGTATATTTTGAAATGTCGCTTTCATAAACTATTAAATCTGCTATTACTTTCACGTACATGTCGCTACACCCGCTGAGCGGAGAAATTCATAGGTTATTCCATTGAGAAACTATTCTATTGCTATTCTATGGTTATTCTTCGTTAACTCTATCATTGTAAGTGAGCCTTTCAAGCCTCGTAAATGTGGTAATAGCTTTCAAACTTGAATAACTTCACAGTTTGACTTCTTTTGAGCATGAATGACAGATTTTTTCACTAGAAATAGAAACTCATTTATTGTTCACGAGAAAATATTTCGTATCTGAGTCGCAACGTTTACGAAATAGGGCTCAATGACCCACAGTAGTAAGACCAGCAAGACATTTTTTGTAACTTTTAGTCTCTACTGTTGATTCGATTTTATAGTTGATAGTGTAAAAAGTTAATTGTAGTTAATAAACTACAATTATTATAAATACTGTTTTGAATAAAATAAAATTGGAATTGATTTTTCACAATTGATTTATTAGTGTATTGAATACCACCCAACAGGAAGAAGAGATGTAGGCAGACCTAGGAAAAGATGGCAGTAACTTTATAAGGAATTAAACAGTTTAATTACTATTACTATTATCATTACTATTGTAATGATATATATATTACTATTGTATGATATTATCATTACTATTGTAGTGTAATGTACAATGAAATGTACATGATCTTCTGTCCATGAGTACATGTACATGAGAACTCATGTACATGAGTTCTACTGTTCAATCACATGCTACAAATCACGATCTTCAAGAAACGATCTTTCCAAGAAGGACGAAGTACTTCATGGAATGAAGCACATTGAACCATATTTTCTGCATAAATTTGTGCATATTTTCTGTTTGGGTCGTTATCCTCGGTCAGCTGTTTGTGTGGGCTGTGTTAGTAGTGGTCTGAGCGAGTTTGGTGTTGAGATGAATCGGTCGGCCGAGCGAGCACCCAGCAGTGTGTCAAAGCGGTGTGGTCGGATTCCATCAGTGCACAGCCAGACAACTGGCCAGACAGCCCCGGTCAATGAGCTGCATGCCGCAAGAGGCAAGCGAGCTGCAAGAAAAGGAAGGACGCAAAGAAGGAGCTAGAAAGACGCAAGAAGGGCAAAGAAGGTGCAGGAGGTGACAGAAAAGGGTGAAGGGTGAAGGTGAAGGGTGAAAGAAGGTGCAGGAGGTGACGGTTAAAGGTGATTGATTGATTGATTTTATTAATATGCCAGGTCTTGAAAAACCTATTGCATGTAAATATACATTACAAAATAATAATTCATACATGATTACAAAATTAAAGTAAATTGATACATTTCAGATATTCTATTCTAATAATACAATTATGAAAGAATATAAATTATATAGATTATAAATACAAAATTAAACTAAGTTACAATTGAAAATAGAAGACAAAAGAAAACAAAAGTGTACTAGTAATCTAATAAAAATAAATAAAACAAAATAATTTACTAAAAAGGTAAATATAGAAACAAATGGGATAAAAAAGAAAGGTGGAAGTGAAATGAAGGAAGAAAAGAAAGGAAGGAGGAACTAATAGCACAATTCTTGAATGTGATGAATTCCCACTAGAAATTGAATTAATAAGGTGGAATCAATATCACTCTCGCAATACTGCAATTTTTAACAATGGAAATGAAATAAAATATAGATATATATTTAAAGGGTGAAGGGTGAAAGAAGGTGCAGGAGGTGACAGAAAAGGGTGAAGGTGAAGGGTGAAAGAAGGTGCAGGAGGTGACAGAAAATGAAGTGACATTACGCCAGCCACGATAGCCAAGAAGTAGGAGATATTCCTCAATATCTTGAAGTAGTAGATCGTTTATTGGAGAAGTTAGTAGAAGATATTTTTCAATGTACCGTGACACCACCTCCTACACGCCTATGACTATAGCCTGGTTTTCATTAGTAGAGTTAGTGGTAGAGTTCCCTGGGCGAGTACTAACTATCTTGTGAACTCTCCCAATGAAAACGTTCATAGTAGAGTAGAGTGATGGTAGAGTACTTGTTTTTAAGTACCAAGTAAGTAGAGTAGAGTTAGTACGGTAGAGATAGTATGCTAGTTACTCTACCACTAACTCTACTAATGAAAACCAGAGCCCGGATGTTAGGCTAAATGCCATAATCAGTAAATATAAGTTTTTGAATTTTCTTGTATCATTTTTCACAAAAGTGTATCAGGTATTATACACTATGCCTTTTTTATTCTAAATTGCATATTTTTTGTACATTTTTGCCTGCCTATTACAAGTATTATTAATGCCTGAACAACCGGGCCCTACATGACATACCTATCACTAACTATTTATACATGAAGTAGTACAAAATGTCGCCTGAATCAAATCAAACGAGCTTAGTAAGTAAAACAGACACACATGTTTGTTGGTTATGTGCATAAGCGCACCTGAACCCTTCACTCTCACCAGCTTTTTCAAAAGTAAGGCTAGGCGTACACCGGTTAGTCAAGACAAGATGAGATTAGTCACGTTTAGTCACAGTACTTCACATGCTTGTTATACAACACACACCGATTAGTCATTGCATCGGTGTGTGCTGCTTCATAAGCAACTATTTGAATTACTGTGACTAAACGTGACTAATCTCGTCTTGTCTTGTCTTGACTAACCGGTGTACGCCTAGCCTAAGGAGCACTGTATCTAGTCTTAAATTCGATTTGAAGCTCATTGAAAGTTGAACTTGATCAAATAGGATAAATCGTATTCTCGTTTATAGCAGTAAATGAAGTCTATGAACATTACAATTCTATGCTTTTTTCTCGAAACATTATTTTACTACAATTCTACTACACTAGAAATAAACTACTGTCCCCCCAGGAACCTGTTTCAGAGTACTTGGTAGTCAAGAAATACAGGAGGAATGGCGATCTTACAGTAAAATGATATCAGCTAGAAAGATAGAAAGGAACATTTTACAAGTCAATATTTGTGGATATTTTTCATTATCAATTTGGATTGTCTAACATCCTTTCAAGATTTGAAATCGATAATCTATGAAGATGCAGGTAAAGTGGCAAGTTGCAAGAGGCAAGAGGCCAAAAAACGACAACATAGCCTGGACAAGAAAGTGAAGCCTTGGTGAAAACTTGTGGCAAGACGCAAGGAATGCAGAGCCGCGCGACCGACTTGGAAATATGCTGGGGCCTTCTGGCGATTTTTGAAACACTTGTCTCGCTATATTTGACAATGAACTGCAGAGAAATTCGGTAACTGGTTTGCTTGCTAAAACGATCATTATTATAAGCAGAATCTTCCAAGTATTCGCAAAAACACATGTTGTTTTATCGACAATCATTTTTGTAATCTGGATCCTTGAAGTTCAGTATTTACAAGTACAGTACATTCTATCACACTGATCATGACCTAGATCTTTGAAGTTCATGCAAATATATGTTATCGTATTACTTATTTTGGTTATCCGACGATTAGCCAGTTTCACAAAAAACCAATTGAATTAAATCTTCGTAAAATGATGTATTCTAATAAACAAGTCCCCAAATCGACTCCGTAAAATAAAATAATTTTAATTTAATTCAATTTTTGTAAAAGTGGCCCCAACTGGTGATTGGTTCCCATAGGATACAGGCTATCGTTTTGTTAAATTTCAATAAACAACAAAATGAATACAATATTTACGATTCATTTCTACAGCAGTTCCTTGTGCTTGAATAAGTAATAATAACTACCAAATTTCATGATAATTGTGTTGAAAACACAATACTTGTAGAAAAAGACGCTAATTTTGAGGAACAAGCAGTCTGCTCACGAAACGCCCCTCTGCAATTCTATTGGTGGATACCATTTTCAACGTCAGCTGACAGCATACAACGTCGACCAATCTCCTGCGAGTATACTCTGAACTAGTCCACGCCCACAACGCGCTTTCATTGGCTGGTGTCATTACGCCATTTTGAAGACTACTTTTTGTTGAACGTCAAATGGCGGAATCTCAACAGCCAATGGGAGCACGTTATGGGCGGGGACCTGTTTCGAGTGCCTACTCGCTCGTGATTGGTCGATATAGTTTGTCATAGAAATCTGTCAGCTGACGTTGGTATTGGCAACTATCAATAGAATTGGGGAGGATTATTCTGTAAACAGACTTCCTGTTCCTTACATTTGAACTTTCTTCATGGAATTTGATTGAATTACTGTTAATTCAATAGGATGTTGTAGTAAGAATTGGAATTCGTAAAAAGTTGAGTGGGCTAAGAATGGTTTTCATAATTATTGCATTGAAAAAAGAATGAATAAATTGATTGATCATTATTGTTAAAATTTTAATATTATCATGATTCTTAATAATCATCAAGTTCACCTCCCCAAATATTTTTAGATATAAATTATTATATTCATCTAGTTATATTTCAGGGACCCCATGGATCCTGGATATAAGCATAAGCATAGGATAAGATAAGCACCTTGGTACCCAGACACTATTATGAACATTACAATTATATGCTCATCAATAACTTTGTCCAACAGCTTCAATAATCTATACTGTTATATTACTTGTATGCCTAACCCCCATTTATCAACGATCTGTCTCATATTCTCCAATTACACGCACATCTATACTTCAATTATGATTAATTTGGTGTTTTTTAATTATCTACACCTATATTGCTGTCATCCCATTCTAAATAATACACGTTTATCTGTGTAAATGATAATATATGTATGGTATAATGAACACGAAGAGCACTTGAACATGAAAATCTCTCTCAAGCGGTACATGAATTATGAATTCTACATAGTGGTGATGTTAGTTTAAATAATGAAACTAGTTACAGCCTAATAAATGAGACGCACTCCATCACAATTCGAGGATGTTACACAGGCGAAGGCATGCTCCGTGCTTTATGTAAATTATAATTTCTTCATTAATATTTTACGTATGAGAAACGAGGGTGAAAAATGTTGAATGAGGACCCCTGCTAGGCGTGGATAGGCATTCCATGATCGGGCCCAAAAATAAATAAAAATGTGCATCCTCTGTCCAATGTTAGCTGTTACTCATAAAACTTGAAAGTCGTTTTGAAATTTAGGAGGCATTGAATGTTTTAGACATCCAACTTGCTTGTACTGTATATTATTTATAATTTTTTCTTCTCATATTTATCCTACACATCTTCTATGAAGAATTTTCTTCCTTTTGTGTTCCGCAATCGACTATCTCCAGTACTTTTCATTTTATCAACTCTTCGTCCTAATTGTATCCTTATTCCCGTATTATTCCATCATCTAGTTCTCATTTCTCCAATCATTTTGTTTTTCTTCACCATTCTCCTCCCCCTAAGCTTCATCCTTCTACACCTTATCATTTCCTTTCTCTTTTCCCTTTATTATTAAAACGGAAAATATTAATATTATTAATATGTATAAATAATAGAGATCTACCTCCTGTTCCCATTACTCTAAACTTCTTCCCCTTTCTTCAACTCTTTTCTTGTTCTTCATCTTCTTCTCCTCATTCTTCCTCTTCTTATTAATATTCTTCTTCTTCCTTCTTCTTCTTCTTCTTCTTCTTCTTCTTCTTCTTCTTCTTCTTCTTCTTCTTCTTCTTCTTCTTCTTCTTCTTCTTCTTTCTGCTCCTCCTCCTCCTCCTCCTCCTCCATCTCCTTCTCCACCAATCCATTTCTCGGCCCGTGTGAGAAAGCCATTCATTACCATTGCGCGATTAACATAAGTAATCTCGAGGTCCCCGACTTGGAACAATGCGAGTGTGTATTACGCCCACCAATTGTCATGAATGGATTCAGTGTAAGCCGAGCTTAGCTAATATACGCGGTGCGCCGCGATTACATTATTTGGAAATGCATTATTCTGCATCACGCCAGTGTGATGAGGAAGTAGTGTCGTATGATTAAGTACAGGTTGGGATTAAAACGGGGTTGTGTGTTCGCCGAGGCGTTTATCTCAGGTTGCAATCTGTAGTCTGATCCCTGTAGAGATGATAATCTGTAGAGAAATGAATTTGAAATTGAAATAACAATTGAAATTGTTAATCGCTTGCAGAATATGATGTTCCGTGGTTATATCCGCGCGAAATAATCATCTCCTGATAAACTTTGAGAAACTATCTATTATTGATAGAAAGTCAGTGATTGATCAATCATTAATTTAAACTGCAATGCCAACTATAACTACTGGTTGAATCTGAAATGATGACCCCTGAAGTCTGAAGGGGAGAGGAGAAAGAATGTTGATATTCAATGTTGCTCTTATCTGTATTGCGCGATTTCTGTTTACTCAACAAATTCCTCCCAGGGGTCATGATTTCAGATTCAACCAGTACAATGCCAATACACATTAAACAGCATTTGGCATGACAATTAGGCTGGGCGTACACCGGTTAGTCAAGACAAGACAAGACAAGACGAGATTAGTCACTTTTAGTCACAGTACTTCACATAGTTGCTTATGAAGCAACACATACCGATTAGTATTGCATTGGTGTGTGCTGCTTCATAAGCAACTTTGTGAATTACAGTGACTAAACGTGACTAATCTCGTCTTGTCTTGTCTTGACTAACCGGTGTACGCCCAGCCTAAGAGTATTGAGTACTAACTTTTGGCTGTAACCTCTATTTGTTAGATAGCTTAAACAGTTAGCGAAGCATTTATAACGATGCAAAGATGGCACATTAAGAAGATACCAGCCGCAGATAAACTCACACTGACAACCGGGAACCGTTTCAGCACTAAGGCTGGGCCCGGTCCATTCATATGTGAATACATTATCGAGATATACATTGCCAGATATGTGTATATTAGGCGTCTAGGTGTTGGACACTAATGCAAATTCGCTAGACAAGAAGACCTTGACAAGTTCGCAATATGAATAACAACAAGAATGGTTGACGTTCCAGTCGAGATAGATTGGAACGAGGCGATGGCCAATTGAATTCGAATACCGTACAAAACATATAATATATATAACGTATACAGGTATAATATAACACACTTACTACACTGTAAGCTGTCAGATAAGCAGTTTTTCTAAGTGATTTCGAGTGGCTACAACACGGATTTGTATCAAGCGAAGCTTCCAAGTGCTTCTGTAATCTCTTCCGCAGGGGTTTTTATCTGATTTGTCAGATAGATATTGTCGATGAATGAAAAGGACTGAGATGCTGTTTAACCGCTATTCAGTGATCGAGGATTATGTTCTGTTTGAATTGATGTTGGGGTATGAATGAAAAATACAAAGATATTGTAAGTGGATTTATTTGTTAAAAAATTATTAATTTTCAAGTTGAGTGAAATATTGTGGATTGACAATATCAAACTCGTTTTCATTCACTATGGAGAGATACAACATCAATTTGAACACAAAAGATATTGTCGAGTAGACACTTAATTTGTAGATAAGTTTTCTGACATAATGAATACGTTATTGATGATTATGAATTGAATAATCTATTCTCAGTGACAAAAAGGATTGAATGAAATGGATAGTTAATAAGAATCTGGCGAGGATTGTGTGTACTTGTATGATGGCACTCTTTCAGAATATTTCATTGAAAATTATCTACTTTGTCAGTTGAATTCCACCAAACTCCGATCTGAAGTCTATAACACAGTTGCACTTAGGTCTGTTTTGAGTATACTGTGATAATTCTTATGTGTTATCATCAATTTTAAATCATCCACTTCTGTGCCAACGGCCCTTTGTGGAGAGATACTGTCTTTATGTTCTACTCAATAATGTTTAGAAGATTGAAGTAGTTTGTGTGGGAATGAGAACATGAATCAAATTCAAATTGAAAATATAGTTTCATCATAAATAGTTGATCAGTGAGATGTAGAGATGCGGTCTCAATATGTTTGTAAATTTTCTCAGTTACCTACTACATGTTTCAATGTACAACAACCAGTTGTACCAATGCAACTTCTGTAATAATAATCTCACAAAAATAAGAGGACTACAAAACTTCAGAGCTTTTAAAAAAGTGAGAACCCAAAAAAGTAGAAAGTAAAACTCTCATTGCCACCTTGATGTTTCTGAAGCAAGAGCAGTATTTCAAGAACACGATCTGTGAAGATAGGATCACAACAATTTATCAGTCCTAGACCATGCCTATCAACAGTGAATGATCTGAGTTCGTCCCGAAATAAAACCTTTGAACGGCCTTATGATGTGCTAGACTGTGTCTAACATCCGTGTTCCGCTTTTAAATAGATTTCAGGAATTAATTCATTACATCTAATTTGAGTTAGTTTACACGGGGCTCTTTCATGGTGTCGGCAAGTCGTAAAAGAAACCCGCACCATAAATAAATGCTGGGACTCGTTTTAAAAGAGTGTCTTATAAATGATGTTTGACGTTTCCTACTATTTGTGTTCGATGAGCTCAATTTGATTCGTGTGTTTACTGAATTTGAAGCGATTTTTCTTGTGTTGAGTCAGCTGTAAAGGTTCGAAGACCTGTGTTCGTTATTTTTGTGAAGATTGAAATATGAGTCTGGATCTGGTTAGGCGAATTGCTAGGAGACATTGACCTTTCATGCCGTTTATTGAAACAAAATCATTCGTTCAAATGTGGATTATTCCTATAGTAAAAGACAAATTTCTCTGGTAATTAAACATGTAAGGGTGAGTTCCAGGTCGACATTTAATACATGTTGTACTCAAATGTAAATAATTTACCACAAGACTCATTTGTGTTGGAACAACAATTATTACAATCAGATTAATTTAATCTGACGCTTGGCATTAGGTAGTTAGATAGATAGACAGATATTATTTCTTTGCCATCGTAATCTACAGTCATCAGCAACGTCAAGAAATAATATCTCTCTATCTATCTTTCTAATGCCAAGCGTCAAATCAAATGAATCTGATGAATACTTCAATACAAGCCTACAGGTATTCCAGGGGATTTCTTGTAATGAAACATTAAATATAGTTACAGAACTTTATTTCATATCATCCAATTGTCATAAAAATCAATTAAAAGTGAAATGATACACAATCAAACTACTTTTACTTATAAAATTAACACTTGAATCAGAGATATTGTAGGATTTCTCCATTTAATTTGACGCTTGGCATTAGATAGATAGATAGAGAGATATTATTTCTTTGCCATCGTAATCTACGGTCATAAGCAGCTTCGAGAAATAATATCTCTATCTATTCATCTATATAATGCCAAGCGTCAAATTAAATGAATCTGAGTGTTCAGTAATTAGTGTTGTAGCACAGCGTACTCCAGTTTCCATCAACTGCGAAGCTCACAACTCCCGTACCAGTATTCATCATCGAGTCATAAACTAAAACTCGTCTGTAGTAACTTCTCATTTTTCTGCACCAATGGCTAGACCTTAGAACTACAACACCTTCATAGCAGGGTTTTATAGGCAAAGAGAACAACTGAAGCTCTTGCTCTTACTTCCACCTACTAATTCTCTTTCTCTTCTTATTCTCCCTCATCTCTCTATTCCCCCTCTCACTTCTTTATTCATTCTATTCCTCCCTCTCCTACTTTCTTCTCTAATTTCTTCCTCCCAAACAGAACAACTGGAGTTCTTGCTCTTCCTTCCACTAATTGCATTCCTCTATTCTCTTTCTCTCTTCTTATTCACCATCACCCCTCCCCCTCATTCATCATTCTATTCCTCCCCCCATTCACCTTCTCTTCCTCTAATTTCTTCCTCTTCATTCCCTTCGCTAATTATACCTCCACTCTTCACACTCACCGCATATCTATTACTTTATTTATCTATTCATCAATGGCTCACTACACCTCCCCACACAATAATTTATCATCTCGCCGTTCAATGCATAAATTCTCTCTTAAGCTAACACTCACGATTATCTCTTTTCTAATTCGCTCTTCACGCATCTCGCCCTCTCTCTCTCTCACTCCTTCCTCCGCTTATCATCTATTACACCTCTTTCTTCTATTTGTCCAAGTGTTTCTTCTCGCTTTATCTCTAGTTTCTTATTGGCATTTATATACACTTCTTGAATATAGAACACCTACCGTCTATAATACGTCTTTGATCTATATGCCCTACCGTCTTCAGCATTGGCATTACACTTCAACTTCACTGCTCTTTCTTGAATATAAAACACCTGTGGTCCCAAATAGAATGTCTATTTTGTCTATGAGGTCCCTAAAAGAATGTCTTCATTTTGTCTAGAAGATCCTCAATAGAATGTCTTCATTTTGTCTATGAGGTCCCCAATAGAGTGTCTTAATTTTGTCTATAAGGCCGCCAGTAACTTTCCGTCTCTATTTTCCCCATTTATAAGCCGCTTTATAAGGCTAGGCGTACACCGGTTAGTCAAGACAAGACAAGACGAGATTAGTCACGTTTAGTAACAGTACTTCACATAGTTGCTTATGAAGCAACACACACCGATTAGTCATTGCATCAGTGTGTGCTGCTTCATAAGCAACAATGTGAAATACTGTGACTAAACGTGACTAATCTCGTCTTGTCTTGTCTTGACTAACCGGTGTACGCCTAGCCTTAAAGTTACTAGAAACTATAGAGATCATAGTTGCTGGAAATTCAATATTACAATGCAATATGTAGCATGCGATGTATGCATGCCTTTGAATAATCGAATGCTATGAAATAATAATATCAGCTGTCTGATGGTACGATATGGAAACTACAAAAAAATAAAATATGTACAATGAAGCCAAGGAGAAGTTGTGGTGGTTTGTAAAGCAAGCAGTTTGTGAGAATAACTTATAAAATTGCTGAATTCAACATGTAGAAGATTGGGAGAATCGAACTCTTATGAACTCTTGATCGAGCTTATGAACTCTGAGCTTATGAACTCTTATGAACTCTTGATCGAGCTTATGGACTCTTATGAACTCTGAGAATCGAACTCTTGATCTCCAGTGACGTCACACTTATCAGCTGAATGAAGCTTGCAGCTACTGTGCATCATCCTCGTGAACACTATAGCAGGATTCTTTTAACTTGTCAGAAAACAGCTGATTTAACGAGCGTACATCAATCAGCTGTTTCTGACAATTTAAAAGAATCCTGCTATACCTTGTATTCTATTTACCTTGATCTTAACCATACCATAACCATCTCGACTACAGAACTATACCGTACCACAGATAAGGTAGTAATCTACTACCTTATCTACCTATCTACTAATCTAAGGTAGTATTACTACCTTATCTGGCCATGATGGGTTGCCCGCAGTTTCCTCCACCTCCATCTCTTGTTGAAAATCGCTCACAATGAATGTTACAGCAGCAGCAGCTGTCAATGACCCCCTGGATCAGCAGAGTGCCAGTCAAGGACAAGAAGTGCTCTGCTGGCATCCGTGTGTGTGTGCTGTGGGGGGAGGGGGAGGGGTTACCTACTCTCGAAAGGGACAAGAGAGAGAAAGTGAATGTGTGCGCCTCGCGAAGGTCACGTCACATAAAATCCATCCATCACATCACAAACGGCAATCGAGTCGAGACAGTTCACGCTCCATTAGCAGAGGAAACAGTGTTGAGGTGCTATAGAAACAGTGTAGATATAGCAGGATTATTTTAACTTGTCAGAAAACAGCTGATTTAACGTCAGTAAACGAGCGTACATCAATCAGCTGTTTTCTGACAATTTAAAATAATCCTGCTATACTTGGCTGGTGCTGAGAAAACAGTGATTTGAGATACTACAGATACAGTATAGATACTATAATTATATACAGTGTAGATACTGAATGGTACAGAGGAAATAGAGTTGATACTCGTATAATACAGTGTAGATAGATGGTACAAAGAAAACAGAAAATGAAATTGGTGTAGATGATTGAACAGTGATTTGAGATACTACAGATACAGTATAGATACTGTAATACAGTGTAGATACAGAATGGTACAGAGGAAATAGAGTTGATATACTACAGTGTAGATAGATGGTACAAAGAAAACAGAAAATTAAATTAGTGTAGATGATTGAACAGTGATTTGAGATACTGTAGATAGTGTAGATACTTGGATGGTGCAAAGAAAACAGAGAATTGAATTAGTGTAGATGCTTGAACAGCGATTTGAGATACTGTAGATAGTGTAGATACTTCGATGCTGCTGAGAAAACTGAGTTGATATACTGTACAGTGCAAGAGACAATGTAGTGTAAATAGGTACTTGGATGGTGTTGTACCTTATAGCACCTTGATTTGGGCTTTCATCGGCTAAATGCCAACTAAACATCCTAATGATTAAGTGATTAGAAATAGTTGAAATACTTGGTGATCAGAAATAGCAATTTTTGCTGGGGATGACGCCCACGTAAGCCCACGTAAGCTGGGAAGGATGATGATGATAGATACAACTGCTGCTATATTGTTGAAGAAAGATTCTGTCATCACTGAAGGGGAAGAGCGAAAAAATTGAAGAATGAAATAAATATTGGAGAAATAGAAGCAGATTGATAAGAATAATGCCGAAGAGGCCAAGAGGGTGAAAATAAAATAAAAATAAAGAAGCAGGTCATAAGAGGGGAGTAATAGGATGAGAAAGAAGAGAGGAAAAAGAGAAAGGAGACGAAGTTCAAGTTGGAGGGAATTTGGAGGAAGAAGGAGAAGAGTTGAATGTGAATCGAATAATTGATGAAGGTGAAAAAGCAAATCCAACCTAAAGAAGAAAGGAGAGCATGAGACCGATTGGGAGAGGAGATGAAGAGGACGAGATCATTTGAAGAAAAGGGAGAAAAAAGGAAGGAAGAAGAAGGATCATGGTAGAAAAGGAGAAGCGAAACACGAAGTAGATAAAAGCAAGAAGTGCAGCCAGCATGCGTGTGTATGTTCTAGCCATGTGTTCAATCAAACCTTTTTCATCCAGTCAAGGAACAATATCCTTCGGCGAGCCAATAGCTGAAGTGTGGGTTAATTGATTTTTTGTCTCTAAAGCGCTGTGTCATCATTTGCCCTCGGGCCGCATTACTGGGGATAAAATATCAGATGCTAGACAAGATTGCAACTGCGGGATGTTGAAGTTGGAGGGAGTTCTGAACTGATTGGCCGATAAACGGCGAGAGCTAGAGCGACACTAATTGCATGAATCGAGTATTTATAGAAGTTTATTAGATTGTTGCTAGACAAACTAAGAATCTAACAGGCTGGTATAACCAGAATCTGCTGTCAGATTCTAAGCTAGGAAAGCTGAGTTATACGTCGATAACGTACTGATAAATATTGAGAAAGCTATTGATTTCACATAAGATATTTCGTGGCATTGGTACCGTTAGTTGACGTCATTTACGGCGGCTGAAATCAATTCGCTTTCATGCAACTGGCCGTTTCTATTCTAGTTCGAGTCTTAAAAACAGCTGCAATATTTCCATCGATCTCCAACATTTATCCTCGGTTTATCCATCAGTAATATCCCAATTACAACAACATCCATAACTGTGAGACATAAGTAGTTGTTAGAGCATATTTATCATGCCCCAACACCCCTCTCATCCAGCAAGGATCATTATTCAGCTGTTCCGTTTCACATAGCTCACTCAATCTGTGAGCATTTTTTCCCTTGGGTAGCTTGAACATATACTGCTCTGTATGCAAATGATATTTTTCATCCAGATCCCTAAACTGGAAGCAGTGACACGTGTATAGCAGGATTCTTTTAACTTGTCAGAAAACAGCTGATTTAACATTAGTAAACGAGCGTACATCAATCAGCTGTTTTCTGACAATTTAAAAGAATCCTGCTATATTGAGGCTGTCACTATGGGGCTGTCCTAAATCATTTTAAATGTCTTCCTTCCAGACCCCTCTACCCCCGTACCGTACCCCCCAATCACCCTCTACCCCCCTCTATTAACCCCTAACCCCCACCCCCCTGCCCCCCACACCCGGAGGGGCGCCAGCAATATTTCGACATTTTAGCTGTCGTCGCTTGTCGTATCATTTCTCGGGTCACTAATCTTTGCATCCCTCTTTGTTCCTTCTCCCTTATCTCTATTTCCCCTCTCCTTCCTCCTTTCCGCTTTATCCCTCCCTCGTTTATCCATCTTTGTTGACACTTTCTTCACACACACACACTCGTAGCAAAACGCTCATCCATAATAATTGAACGACCGTTCAGTAGGCTCCTAACACACCCTAAGATAATGGAAATTTCATCAAGAAAACAGCCGATAAACCCTTAGCAAAACAATAAAGTTTGTAGATTTATAGATCGTATTGTAGTAACTACATAAGGGGAACAAGAGTGCACGAAAGGACTAATAAGTCTATTAATTACCATAATATCAAAACAACTTCATTGATTTGCTGTTATCAGTTATTTTGAAATTGAATTTCCGTTCATAAAAATCACAAATAATGTATTCTCATGAGGGTTAACGCTGCATTACAAAAGGATTAGAAGCAGAATAAATTCCAATTATCTGAAAGAGCGTTTATTCGTGCAATAATTTACTTGCATTGGTACCAGTTGTCGCTAATCAGGTGAGTGGAGTCACACTATCCGGTTTTTGAGTCCCTAATCTCATTGGCGATAGCTTATACCATTGCAAGGGAATCGTTGTGCGTATAAACGCTCCTTGATGACAATAATGTCTTATTATAAATAATGTTTTTAAAAAAAATAATTCGATTGAAAATATCACATTTATTACAACCATGTATTGTTGCTCAGTTAGGAATCAGTTGATACAACTGACCAAATACAGGTCAACGCATTGGTACACCACCCACTCAAGCTATACCTCAGGAACTATAGGCAGAGATAATTCACTCAACTATTCACATACCTCTCCTCCAATTCACACGCACGTAATCTTGAAACGTGGAAACAAATTGTTGGCAATCATTGCTAATCATTGAAGCGTCCGTAAATTTCTAGATTTACCGGTGCGTGGTCAAAAGTACGTGCTCTTTGTTTGTCCACGGATTCGGAAGAGAAGGACACAAAATGAGAAGAGATGCAGGAAGGAAGAAAGAAAGACAATATGCGAAGAGAGATAGAGAAATGGCATGAGATAGATTGGAGAAAGATGAAACAATAATGTAAGACAGTGAGAGGAAAGCCGCGTTGAAAACAAAATAGTAAAATCGAACTTAGAAAAGGAAGGGAGTTTGGAAAGTTAGAGAAATAAAGAGAGAGGGCCAGAGGGGATGGCGAGAATTGAAGCAAGATAAATGAGAGAGAATAGAAGTAAAATTCTTCTTCTATACTCTCTTAGATGAACCATACGCATTGAGAGGAAAAACGCTCTGAAACGAAGATAGTTCAATTGAACTTGTTTGGACATGGGCGGAGCACAAATTCTAAATTCACGTGTGAGTTGAATCAAAGATAACAGATTAGAATAACCCCCTATCTCTTCTCTATGGTTGAATACCATAGAAGGCTGTACCTATCTTATTTTGTAGGAGGCTTATACTAGCAAGAACAACGTACCGGTATCTCCAATGCAAATAGCTGTGCAACAACACAGCCTCGAAATTGTTCTACGGTATATAATCAGAGTTGTATCGTGATTATTGTTTCCCAATTTGACGGATTCAGGTGACCTTTACAGGTGTAATATTGCTGTGGATATCTTGTGTTGCAATATTGTTTCCCTATTTTTTTTATTTTCATCATATAACTTGTTAGAAAATCGAGATAGAACACGTATGGCATACAGGTATGACATATTTTATACATGTACTATATTTCACTTCTCCTTCTATTTTAGTTCTATCTTCATTACTTAGTTGGGTCCTCTCGCTCATCTACTGTTCATTCCATGTTCAAATGTTTATTTTTATTCTCTTGATAATAATCTTGTAGTGTTGAGAACCCGTGGCGAAGCGTGGTATACTTATTTGGTCCTATAGGAAATATACCTGGCGATGACCAAATAAGTATACCACGCTTCGCCACTATTGAGAACGTAAAATACCTATCTTCCTTACTGAATTGAAATAAAGGAAATTCCGATATCACTTTTGTAAGGTCCAATTCAAAACTGACTTGGTAAAGTTCTGAAAATTGCCATCAAAATCATGGGAATATTTGAATGTTGATTGCTTTCAATTATATTAATTTTGTCAATTCCAATATCTTGATTAATTTGTATTTTTTATTCTGTCTGTTTCAGGTAAGTGCCCAGAAAACAACGTTTTTAAATTTTTGAACATGTGAGTAGGAAATTTCATTACAAACTTCATTTACCAAATACTTTTTGATGATTTGAAGTGCTAATTCAATTGAACAACAGTGATAAGTTATAACAAGCTTCAATAATAATTTAATAAAATTATCAATATAAGAATCATTAACTTTATTATTGTTCTTGCCTGTTGCATGATTTCAAAAGTCAATCCTCTATTGTAAATTAAATCCAATTCATAAACCTCAGTGATAGGAAAAATCATGGCTTTTAAGTTGGCTTCAATGGAAAATCTCTCTATTGTTCTCAATTGAATTTCAAAGAAATTTGAAGTAGCCTACTTGATCAGTTCATTTTTAAGCTTACGATGATTATTTTATTTCATAAGAATTGTTCGATTGTGCATATTCTGTGATGACAGTGAGCATTTACTGAATTGTGAAGCATTTGTGAATCATTGAATTCTGTAACATGAATGCTCCAACAAATATTTGGGAAGCTGTTTGTCCTGAAAACAAGTAATTATTATTCTGCAATGAGTTAATAATTCAGAACATTAAATCGCTGTTTAATTACAATGGAGTTTTGTTCAATACTTGCAAAAATTCGTGGTCATTGAAAATTATCGATGAGGTTTCAATAAAATTTGAAGAGAAAGTAGTAATTGACAATAACTACAGCAATCCTGCATTGTTATTTGATAGATATTCATGATAATCCAATTTAAATACAGAAATACGTTCATTTGAGCAAAAATTATTTGATTCTGGAACAATTTTGCCAAATTCCCTGATAATGAGAAGAATTATAATATTATTAATTATATATTTATTATAATATTATTTCTCTCTAAAAACGATGATTTTGAATCCAATATTATCTTTCAAACAGAAACTCCTTGAAATTAAAATATTATAAAGCGTTTTTAGAGCTGATCCGTCCTACTATTTGAGGCTCTCACGAATATCACTTTATGGATATGGTTGAATTATTTCACCTACTATTGATTTGAATAATACCAAACTCTGTGATACTGTACCAGTAATATTATTAATTGTCTGCCAGAATACTGAAATCACTTTGGAATGGTATTCAATATAATTTCAGTACAATATTTGACAAAATAGTGCACTAAATATTCAGTTAATTTATTTATTTAGTGAATGGGGAGAACTAGTTTCATAAAATAAGCTTTCTTAGACCTCTGGGAATATTTCGGGAAAGGAACCGTGTTACACTATACGAATTGCTTCCTAAATCTATTGCTCCCTAAAATAATGCTTCCTAAGTAGTGCTGACATCCTGTACATAGAGTATTTATCTTTTAAAGACCAACCCTTTCAATGTACTCTCGTAATAGGAAATCAGAGTTGTCGCTTGGTTTCCAGCCGAGTAACAATGAATTCGCCCTTGACTAGAAGGATTTTCGGGAATAAATCGTCAACTAGAGGCGGTCCAGGTTCAAAGTTTGGGGAGAGGGCATTCTGTTTTTGATTCTGATCTCATACAGTGTGCATACTCTTAGTGTCTTTGTAACGGTTAACTTTGTACAGTTATCGGTATTAAAAAACGTTATGCTATTTCGAAAGTATGAAAGTCATATAAAATTTATTAGTCCATTGATACAGACACGAATCATAACGATATGATTTGTGCTGTAAAATCATAGATCATAAAAATAAATGAATCATAAAAAATCATAATATCATAAATTGTATGATAAATCATAAAATCATAAATTGTATGATAAATAATCCAAAACCAGTCCAAAACCGTGTCTCTCCTGAATTTCGTCAAATAAAAATGAGTCAAAAAAGAATAAATTTTTGAAAAAAGTTTATGGTAGACAGTGAATTAATTAGCATTCCATATCTTTAATTGCAGAAACATGATTATGTAATGTACTCAATTATTTATGGAAGAAAAGAAAGAAATTCTATTATCTTGATCTTGATTCTAGTTTGAATTTTTCAATTTAATTATTCTTCATGATATTCATTTACATCATGTACCCATTTCAAAAAAGAACATTTGAAATTAATTGTACAATGTGAATAGCGTATCATTGTGTAAGCAAGTCGATAACCAAATTAATAAATTAACCAAATAACCAGGCTATTATGAATCCAATAATATTATTTTAAATTACTACTTTGGGAATTGAGGAACGCCTTTTCCAAAATCAAGATAAACTGTTTATTGCATGTCTTTCCTATTTCTCTTTTCCATCTCTCTTGAACTAACTCGTCTCTCTCTTCTTCGAGAAATCTCCCATCTCCTGATGTTCCTGAATAATTCTCATATTATTCTGACCACGTATCAACAATTTGTAGGAACTCGTGAACATGCGGGATGGAATGGCGAGATTAACTTCGAATTTTGTTCGTTACTCGATTCTGTGCTGGCGTTATTTATTGGTTGCATTTCTCCGCCCTTCAGGTTGCTGGAGAACGTGTGAAAGTGAGGTGGGGTGGGCCCGGGCATATCTCCTGGAATTCCTCAGTTTTCCAATTTGATACATTCTGTCTTAGTACTTCAATCATGGATAATCATGTTACCTTGTTTTATAAAATCAAAAGATTGTGTTTTTAATTTTTTTTGTGTTTTCAAAAATCACTGGGATCACAACAAATCAGTTCTATGTTCGAAAAAATATACAAACAAGCATAATAAATAATCAATATAATTAAAAACCCCATGATGAATGTAAATAAAACAACAAAAATCTTGGAATTATCATTCCAAGAATGATTCCATCATAATTCTGTTGAAATAAAAATGATAAATTGATTTCATATTTAGTAACATTTTTATTCAGTTACATGTACATTTTACTATACACATGCACATTACTTATGAATTCTTCATAATGTTAGTAACATATTACATGCAGAAGTTGTACAGTTTGTAACCTTCAAACCATCAGCAAGGTCTTGGCTAACTTTGAAGGTAGAAGTAATGTCTCTCATCATTGATATTATCTAATATTACCCTCTTCCTCACTATCACTATCACCCAAAACTTTTTCCAACCGTTTTCTCTCATCCTCCTCTTCTCTTTCCTCCCTTTACTCTTCTCTATTTTCATCATTCTTCTCTTTCACTTGCTTTGCCGTTGTAATCCAACCTTCACTCTTCCTTATATCCTTTCACTACTTCCTAGTATGCTCACTATATACAGGTAGGTGTTTAGTGATTTGTGACTATTATATATAGTAATAGCAAGTATAGCTGGTGCATATAAGATCAACAACAACACTTAGCCGATAATTTTAATGGCTCATGATCTCACTTGCATTGCCTCTATTATTATCTTGTCCTATTAATTCGTGAGTGATTTAATATCGGCCATAAAGCCTCTGCACTTGAGGCTTGTAAAAAATTATCGACTTGTATTGGGTTGCTAAGTTGTG
Organism: Laodelphax striatellus; assembly: GCA_017141395.1. NCBI lineage: Eukaryota > Metazoa > Arthropoda > Insecta > Hemiptera > Delphacidae > Laodelphax > Laodelphax striatellus. Next base: position 32,356,273 of record CM029535.1, on the reverse strand, counting down.
GCTAAGAATGATTCTTTTTTCTAAATAGAATGAGATTGAGTGGAATTTTTCAATTTAGAAATCATAGTCCAAAATACGATATTGGAATGTAGGTTTATTTCTGTCATTCAGTGGTATGAAGGCATTTGTTTAAGATCAAAGTTGTCATTAGAATTCCATACAAATAACTTTGAATTAAACAGCTGACATCTTCAATACCAAGTATTGACTTACAAGTCTTGAGTTGATTACAATACATTGAGGCCCATTCTCTCACTTTTTAGTCAAACTATTGGTATTTGAAATTTGTATAATAGATAGAGCCTTCTATATTTCACTTCAGATATTTATACTGTATAAATAAATAAATAAATAAATAAAAACTTTATTGTAGTAGCACATGAGAACATCATATTATGCATTACAACGTCAAGACAGGATATAACAGAAACAAATAAGATACAACAAATAATTATCAATTAAAAATCCATTCAGATGAATGAAATGTGAGACAAAATCTACATTTCCATCGAGACCCACATTCCAGATGAGTTCTTATAAGTATGGCCTAATTTATGTGACCTCTTGTGAATGGAATTCGGAAACAGAAAAAAATAGGGTTATTTTTAATTTTCGAGTTTATAACAGGTGTGATTCAGGTGAAGGATGTGAATCTGAAAGGGAAAGCAAGCTGTTGGTGGTCCCTTCTTTCACACAAAAAAAAACTCAGGAAAAAATCCGATACATGTGACACAAGACAGGCCTGTATGAAATAGGCTGGTTAGCTTCCTACTATCAGATTTCAGGATAGAGCCCACTTCAACCCTATTCAGATATCATCAAGATGGATTACTTTTTAAGGAGCATTATGTTTACCTGTTCTGCGTCTTATCCTCTTCTATCCTCCTCCTCCTCCTCCTCCTCCTCCTCCTCCTCCTCTTTCTTCTTCTTCTTCTTCTTCTTCTTCTTCTTCTTCTTCTTCTTCTTCTTCTTCTTCTTCTTCTTTCTTCTTCTTCTTCTTCTTCTTCTTCTTCTTCTTCTTCTTCTTCTTCTTCTTCTTCTTCTTCTTCTTCTTCTTCTTCTTCTTCTTCTTCTTCTTCTTCTTCTTCTTCTTCTTCTTCTTCTTCTTCTTCTTCTTCTTCTTCTTCTTCTTCTTCTTCTTCTTCTTCTTCTTCTTCTTCTTCTTCTTCTTCTTCTTTCTTCTTCTTCTTCTTCTTCTTCTTCTTCTTCAACTTCTTCTTCTACACTACAACTAAAATACGTTCCTGCAATGTTTAGAAAAAGCCATTTAGAGTTCATTGTAAAATTCGTAATCTATTTTCAGCTTTTGACGTAAAATTTGCCAATTTTAGGCATTTTTTTCTGTATGAATGGAACTTACTTCATGAAATTACTGCACTTTTTCCATTGAAATACAATGAGTTTTCTGGTTATTTGCAAGGTAAACTAATAAATGTCATGCCACAAAAGATTTCTGCATGCGGTGTTGTGTTTTTCTTAATTGAAAGCTTCAACTAATCAGCATATTTTTGGCACTTATTTCGTTCAATAATAATTTATCGATGAGTTATCAGTAATTTCTATTCTTGCCCAGCAATATTTTGGGACTTTCCATTCATAAATGAATCGATTTGTTGAGTATTCGAGTTATTTATGATAATAATAGTCCACTATGAGTTTTATTGCCAATTATTTTACCTGTCAAAAATGCTGAATTGGAAAATGTCCATAGAGTTCAATGAATGAATTGATTGACCAAGAGAGTATTGTTCTCTTCGATTGTCGATTGAAACGCAATTCTTTGTAAATAATTACAATTTATTGTCGATTAGGTTTTAATTATTCAAGACATTCTAATTAGTGCATGAAATATTACTTTGTAGTCATTTGATAATCTTTGAAAAAACTTCCCAATGTTTTAAGGTATGAGTGGATGAAGTAGATGGGTATCAAAATCATTCTGATATATACAAAATCATGATAATTTATTACATAAATACAATAGTAGTTCAAAGTAGTGATTAGTAGATTATTTTTATAAATTTGTGAATTTTGAAAAATTTCATTCGAATCCTCTGAAATGTTATTAATTATTATGCTGGTAATGCCAATTATCGTGTGATATCCCAATCTTAGTGATGACCAAATAAGTATACCACGCATCGCCATGGCCCAATCTCCATCTCTGATCTGTTGTATACTTTAGATCCTACGCTATCACCAGATTTCCAATTTCATTGCGATAAATTATTGTATATCCTACGTATCTTGCCTTAAATTTCACCTGTATTATTGATTAATCGTGTTAATTTCATTCCTCTTGAAGAAAATTATTCAAAGATAATTTCAAGAAAAACAAGTTTGTTACTGTGCAATAGGACTGAGAACTCGTGATGTACATTTAACGTAGAATATAATTCTATAGTGGAAGTATTCTCACTTTAAAATAATAATAGTTATATACATATTTGAATTAGAATTTCGTTTTCATTCCAGTTATGCTCAAAGCAATCACTTTGAAGGCTACTACAGTACTATAGATAATCTGTGTTTTCGTATATTGTTTTGAATATTGTTGGTTGATTCCTGTGTCAATTGCTCCAAAAGACAAAAAGACTACAGTAGAGGGCGAAATCAAGTTTCTCGACGCCATTATCCTATTGGAATTTGCAATTTTGTCTATCTGAGCCAAAGTGTTTGTTTTAGAACGTTTTGGGGTGTCGTTTCCCACTAATTTATTACTGGCAATATAGAGAACGGAATTTCAACTGAGTGACATTCTTTCCCTTTTTTTATAACTTTATCTATTTCTTCTGCGCTCTCCTAACTGTATCCAATAAGCAGTAAGATTGATCACATTTTGTAGAAAAAAGTTTTCTGTGTGTTAAATTTTCCTTTTTATAGCAGTCTGCTTCCAATTAGATAACACATTTGGAGGACTTAATTTGAATCGTCGTGAATCTCATAAAAAAATATGTTGTATGTTTTTTTCAGCCATAAGTCTGAGATTTGGAACTTCTCATGAAAAACGTCAATAGGAATTTATGGTTTTTAGAGTTGAATTATGTTTATTTTTCTTGTATAATGTAAAAAACAAATACAAATGAAAGAGCATTGTACAGGAATTAAAATTATTTTTGTTAAGGGCATGCCGTAGTTTATATTATTCCACCGTTAATAATAAGATAACACCAAAGACAATATTAACTATTAATAGCAGTTAAATTGTCTTTGATAACACTTAACCACGTTGAATTCAACCGGCGTAAAATGACGTCATTCATTTGACGAAGAGTAATCGGGATTTCGTTGCATTGACTACGTCAGACGTCATGCACCGTAATCTCTATTGATCTCCGTTAAATAATGACGTTGGTCAAACTTAATTGGTTTTGCCCAATCGGACTTTCTTGTTGTGACGAATATAACAATCTGTGTGATATTCTCCGATACTCACTTGTGGTTTGAACTTGAAATAGGATTTGATCGATCTCCTCCAATGTTGTTTAGAGCTGTTGAAGTGATCAACCTTAGTCCACTAACACACATTTTTGACTCTAATTAGCTCAATCCACCCTTGTTACTGGAAGATTATCAGTGTAAACTCCAGCTTACAAGTGGTATTGGTTCTAGTTTTGTGCTCCCTGCTCTCAGATTGGCTTCAAACATTTGGCTCAAAATAGGTCGTTCCTAACCAGAAGTGGAGATTTTCTGTGTTTTGAAGTAGAGTTCCAATGTGATCCCCGTCGATTTATATAACGAGTGTTACTGACACTATGCAGATATTTCCACTTCTTCCCCGAAGAGAAGATACATATATATATCCTGAACAGATAATAATAGTATATTCTCTCCTGAAGAGCTTACTCTCCACAAGCGCTCATCATACATAGACTTAAATGTAGGTCTTGTAAACTTCACAAATTCGCTTTGCCTTTCAGCACTATTTCGGGTCTGAGAGTTGCCACCAAAATCAAACCAATTTTGATTGATCAGTTTTTGTTGATTTAAGTTAACCCGAGCTGTTAACTGTTAGCATGTTGACCTGACCTGCTTGCATGGCTACATGCTAAATATCAACAGTTAATATTACGCAAAAAGCCTCTAAGTGAGTTTTTAGGTGGGATTTTCGAGCTGGTAGGCTTATTTGGTACACTTGCGGTTGAGATTTACTGAATAAGAAGACTTGATGTTGTCAAAACCACATATTTAATAAAACAACGAGATACTGCAGTTTCGGTTGTTACACCATTATCAATCTAAGTACAGTGTGGCAGAATTTATACTCGTGACCGAGCGCTGTAATTGGCAGTTAAATGGCCTATCAAGGGAACGACTGCCATTGGCCTAGATAAGCTCCTCCCACAATGGGCGGATTCTACAAACATTTAGTCATTGCATCGGTGAGAGCTGCTTCATAAGCAAGTATGTGAATTACTGTGACTAAACGTGAATAATCTCGTCTTGTCTTGTCTTGACTAACCGGTGTACGCCTAGCCTTATACTGAATCATATTAACTTATTTGTAGAATTCTTGTTGATATTGTGGAACTCTATGATGGAATAGAACACTAGTGTTTTATTGAATCATATCAATAGCCTTAATCTGTATCAAGAACGATGATACAAGTCTCTTATTTCGCTCCTTGTCAAGTATCAAAACATCATCATACGCATCACACATTAATAACCCAGAAATTTTAATGAGTTGAATGACATTGCCTCTTGACTCCATTCTCTATGGGAGCCAAGTTTATGACCTTTGTTAATCATAAACGTATTTATCTTGCTTCTAGTAATTCCCGTAACAAATTGTGGTTGACAATTGACTCTTCTGTCATTCATTCTTACTCTTCTTATCCAATTTCATCATTCTTCCTCTATTTATTCTTCAATCTATCATTCTTATTCAATGATTCAACGACGGCAGCTTACACAATAAAGTAGAATTACCGTAATCGAAAGTATGATACTAGCTATCTTTTAATAATTTATTAGCGTTGTTACGTTAGTTAATGAGCCGTAACCTTTTTTTAAAACGATTTTAGTGCACTTTGGACGTTTGTCTTTGAGTGCTGTATGGGAGAAGTCAACGGAAGCATTAATTTTAGTTATCTGATGCATTTTGAGGGCTCATTAAATTAGATTGTGTCTTTAAGTTTACGTAGATGTATGTTTGTATTGTTTATGTCACTGTGACTTCATATTTAATGGCTCTAGAAAAAAAAGGAAATCCAAGAAATAAAAACAGTGAGTAAGAAAAGTTTAATTATGTTAACCACTAGTCATTTATCCAACATAATCATATATTCTGAAGGTATAAAATAATGTTTCAATTATTGAAAATTGTTTGAATTCAAATTCATGATGAAATATTCAAAGAATCTTCATGATTGAAATAATAAAGTTGAAAGCATGCATTAGTATAGCAGGATCAACTTAACTTGCCAGAAAACAGCTGTTTTCTGACAAGAAAATGAATATCACAATACTTAACCTACAAATGCTCAATCTCGCATATTATTGAAAAAGGCTTCTATGAAGGTATTCTTTGAAAGGTCTTTTTTAAAAAAGTCTTTTAAAGACTTTAACGGTCTTTAAGACTTTTAAGCCTTTGAATTATTGTGTCACTGTTTACTTATTGCCGAAACAGCTGTTTTCTGACAATTTAAATTAATCCTGCTATATATTATCAGTTCAGTTATCTTTTCAATACGAGAATATTGTATTCTCTCTACCTTTTGGCCATCCACAAAACTTCCATATCTTCTCACCTGCAGCGCTAGTTATCCTTAATTCTGGTCCTTATATACAGTAGTATATACTGTATTGTGAACATTAATAATTGATAGTTATTTGTTTCATCCACCACAAAAAAGTACATGATCAGTTTGATATTCAATTTTTTCTACACATTTAGTTTAATGCATTCATGATTTCTTAAGCAATGTGTCAACTTTTAATAAAATTCCCAATACTGTATAATTTAATTTAGTAAGTAGAAGGGGAAATTCCTAATGAGTACTGTGAACCAGATAACGTTTTCAAGTTAAATAGAACTTATTCACCTTATTTTCGCCCCCGGCCAACTCATTTAGCTTCAGCTTTATGTCAGCTTTCATTACGTTCTGGAAGCAAAACCTACTCATGTTAGTATAGCCTAGCAACTATTAGATACCTACAACTTCTTACCTGAAGCCCCACACCCAAGTGAAGCAGTCAGCCAGTAAGTTCGATCTTCTTGGAAACGTTTAGTGACTTTTTCAAAGGTGTACTCGTTACTCCTTAGAGAAGTGGTCATTAACTTATTTGAGTGGTTTGCTTCTTCACTAAGCTGCACACTTATTTCTTTAAAGTATCGTCTGGTGTTGAGAGAAAGAAAGAGAATGGTAGAGAGGGGAGAGAGAGAGTGAGAGAAAAAGAGAATGATAGAGAGGGGAGAGAGTGAGTGACAGAGAGGAAGAACGAGAACAGAAGTTGAACCAACAATTCGCTATTTAGTTACCCTGTACTTGTTGCTTCTTTATTTTCTCATTTCTGTTGTCAGGTAGCATTATCGTTGAAAGGAAATTTTGAATTTATTTTCCAATATATGAATCAATAGTTCACTAATAAAATGTTATTATTAAATGAAAATATGAATTCTAATATTTATTATAATATTTGGAGTGGTCTGTAGCCGAGGGCGATAAGCGCCTGTCTGATAATCCAAAGGTTCCAAGATCGAATACAGTTGCCGGAACGGATTTTGACAGAAACGGCCATTGTTCAAATACAGATTCAAAATTCGGGAAGTGAAGTTCAAACAGGGAATCTATTCAGATCTGTAAAGTGGGTTACCTAATTTCGTAAACTATGAGCTTTCATATATATGAGCTTCAAAATCGCTTCCTGGTGGTTCGGAACCCACCTAAAGATGTAGGTCCATTCATCTCTCATCATCATCCTTCCCATTAACCACGCACAAGCCTAGAGCTTATGTGGGCATCATCCCTAGCAATAAAAAAGATAACTGTATCAAATAATCGCGAATTTCAGAGAAAACTGTGTCATTTTTAACCTCCAGTATCATTAAAATTCATAGCACAAAATTCTTTTGATTACTGATGAGGAACTTGTGAAATTCGATAATATTTGTTTTGTTCTCCTTCCTTCTATCAAAACCCGAAATAATGTTTTGCCTTGCATGCAAATTAATCAGACAAATTAATTAGCCACGTTTGGTGGAGATTTTCAAAACATGAAACTAGACAAAATCGTGCAGATAAATTGAACAAAAACATCCGACTTCAAAAACTGTCTTGACTATCACAAACCAACAATTAGCCAGAAATAAATTCCAGTATGTTTTTCTCAACACGTTCCATTCATCTACCAGTTCATGACTGGAGCCTGTTCACGATAGAATGGCACTCTTCTAAATTTTGATTTATTAGAAAAATATTCTAACAAGCCTATTCGCCTTGAATTTGCATTTCCTCCGAAGAGTCTTTGAAGCTGCTCAGAATACTAACGCCTAATTATTGGTGATAGGCGGCATTCTTCAATTCAATAAGCCGAGAAAAATAGTGATTCACATGGAAATCAACTTATCAAACTTTGCGTATTATACTATACGCACTTCAAATTTTAAAACAGGTGTACGGAGTTTTTTTGGTACTATACTTGGATGCTGCATTCGTATTACTAATATACCCGCTTAATTCATAATTTATTCATGATAATTAATTGATTAGTCAATTATAATTATCATTAGTTGAATAATAATGATTATTCTCGTCACGAATACGATAATTTTCAGAGTGAACACAATGTTTTCGAATATTTTACGAGATATAATACAATAACATAATAATTTGATATTTCTCGTAAAAAATGTTGTCTAATTTATCTCCTTAAAATGTCATATTACTAAGAATATTGGGAAAATGAGCTTAAGAATGAGTTTATTCTTTCTAAGAATATTGGGAAAATAAGCTTCATACAATTATTTATGTATATTATTGCTTTAATGTATTTTTATGAAGTAATAAAAATTTCAATTCAATTCAATATATTCATGTATTGCTTTTAATGTATTTTCAATAAAGTAATAAAAATTTCAATTCAATTCAATATACTGTATATTTCTAAGAATATTGGGAAAAATGTGCTGAAAACTGTGAGAAAATGAGCTTAGGAGCTCAAACATATTCCCAGAAGAAAATGTTTTGAAAAAGGATAAGTTTATTGACTCAATTTCACTGATACTAGGACAACAATCAATTAGAAGGATTCAGGTTGCCGACCATATGATTATCCGAAGCTGTTGATTGGTTACTTTCTCAATGAATGGCCAGAATATTTCCCAACACCAGGTGGGAAGTTAACTACTCGCCTACTAACTATAATCTGCACGCGGCTGTTTCTCAGTGGCGAGTTCAAGGCCGGATTATTGGCTAGTTTTTCAGTTGGCACGGCACGGCATGGCACACCATCCCATGTGGGTAAATGCAACACTCATTATCGGTTATGTAACTGAAATACCTGTGAAGGCGTTGTGCTCTGGTTGCCCTGCCTTACCCACGGATTAGCATAGCCGGCAGACAATGAATGATGGGTAGACCATAGACCATAATCTGGGGGTAGTTTCTTTCAAAAATATACTCTTTTCTGTTAATTTTATAAAATCTTACTTCCACTCAGATTAGCATAGCTGGCGAACAACGGATAATGAGTGAACCATAATCTGGGGTTGGTTCCTCTTAGAACTAAAATTTCCTCTGTTAGTTTTCTAAAATCTAAGGCTAGGCGTACACCGGTTAGTCAAGACAAGACAAGATGAGAATAGTCACGTTTAGTCACAGTACTTCACATAGTTGCTTATGAAACAACACACACCGATGCAATTACTAATCGGTGTATTTCGGATATTTCAAGAAGACAAATTTTCTCAAGAAGAGAAAAGAGAAACTTGATTCACGTACATATCAAAAGATAGTGCGATTCATGTCAAGAAGTCAGTATTGCTTAGATGGGTGTTCACTATCCTTGTTCAGTACAAGGCAGTTGCTGATGTCTCTATCCTATTCGCACTGTGCATTGTTGTCGCACACAGTCCCAACAAACACGTTTGGTGCAGTTTTCTCTTTCTCAATGAAACTTGGCATCAATGCTCCTCATATAAACAATGCTGACTTCTTGACGTGAATCGGACTATAGGAGATTAGAAGAATGATGCATAGAAAAAAGAGAGAAGAATATGTAGAGGGAAGATGACGGAAACTGGAGAAGGGTGCTAGGGGGAGGGGTAGAAGGAAAATAAGTTGGGGAAGATGTGGGGAAACTGAAGAAGGGTTATAGGAAAGGAGGGGAATGGGGTATGGGTTGTCAGTTGGAATAATATTAAGTGCGTACGAAATTGTGATGTATGGCAAATTTCAAGACCCACTTCTCTCCGGCAGTGTTGACCTTGTCACTCCCAGTTGTAGAATACAAATGGACTCGGATACAAACAGAAGAAGAAAAGAAACTAGAAAAAATCCGGATAAAAAAAGATGTGTGATACAGTTAAGTGGTGTAGCGAAAATGCTGGCGCTGGCATTGCGCCCAAATCCTAGTTCCAACTTGGCCGATATAAATTATAAGGCTAGCACTTTTTTTGTCATCTTTGGCTATCCATCATCTTTGTGTCGTAATAGTTAATATAAATAAGTTGTTGTGGACGGAGTGATGGAAATTACACAAAATTCGGAGTTGGTCGCAAATTGTATAACTAAATTTTTATCAAATTATTTAACTAAATTGTATAACAAATTGTATTGAGTTGTATAATGCAGAACATATTATATTATAATGCTATACATATGCTATCGAATATTCTGATACACTCATGTCAGCTTGTAGTTAGTTAGTAATTGGCAGGCATTACAAGAACATTCACATAAATAATAATTGTTATTACAACTTCTTACAATACTCGAAGGGTTCAAAAGTATTCATCTTCTATGCAAGACATTGCATCATACTGAATGAACTCTACTCTACATTTCAAAAAACTGTTTAAAGTCTTTAAATTCTGAATTTTTGGATCCATAACGAACTGCGAAGTTAACACTATTGTTCCACAATTAGAATTCACGACATGCAGTCAAATTTTACTGTGACTAACATAAATGTTCACTATAACAAATGTTACAGTCCAGTGAGTAACATTTATGTTATTTACAGTAAAATTTGACTGCATGTCGTGAATTCTAGTGTTGAAACAATAGTATTTAAATGTTAGTTCAGGTGACTTAGAATCAATCAATAAAATGATAGAGCGTTCGGTCCCTTCGATTATTGCTGTAACTTGAAAGTAATACTGAAGTAATTTGAAATTGGTTTATTATTATCCAACATAATGTGAATGTGAAAATTATTGAATTAGAATATCGTAATAAGAATGAGGACCAATCCTTCACTCTCAGTTCACTAGAACTCTCATATTTACTTTGATAGAGCATCAATATTACTACTATTCCCATTCCTTTCATCTACTTTACAGCATCATCTAATGATGCTGTTGACTCGAAGATCAATTACTAGCCGAGCTACTATAGGATTACTCAATAAAATCTTACACCAAGTGTCTTTGAACTAAAACAAGGCATTTTGTAATAACTCTCCCGTATCGGATTACGCTTCTTTTTCTCATATTATACAATCCCAATACTCTGTAACCCACTTCTTCCACCGACAGAATAATGGAGATACGTGATTCGAATTAAATGACCGTTGATCACTCTTCAGAGTCCACATACCCCGGTTTTAGAAGCGGAATAAGCTACTTGTCTTGACTGTGATAGAAGTGAAAGTTTTTCTAGAGAAACGAGCCTATTTTGTCAAGGTTCTGTCAGCCACAAAGTTTTTTCTTCTATATTCATTTTCTACAGAAGCACTAGAATAATAGAATATATTTTTTTAATCTTTGGTTTTGATCCTAGCCAACTAATCCGCCTATTGATATTAATTTTGCTAGGGATGATGCCCACATAAGCTCTAAGCTTGTGCGTGGGTAATGGAAGGATGATGATGAGATATGAATGGACCTACAGCTTTAGGTGGGTTCCGAACCACCGGGAAGCGATTTTGAAGCTCATAATTTTTTGTATTTAGAGGAGCCGGTCACCGATACAACGGGAGTGGTAGGCGCTGTCTCTTATCTAATCTCACCGATTAGCCTCGCCTCTGCCACTGGGACCAACCCGCTTCCCATAACCTGAAAATATTAAAGTAATATTATTGAATCTGTTATGAACGTTTGGATTTTATAAGAGCCAATTAATCCGGCTATTGATATCGATATCAATGCAGAAGATATTGATGTTATGTTATTAAATTTGTTTTGAATTTTACAGTTTGATAAGAGCCAAAGAATGCAGCTCGTAAATACTGTTGGACAATAATTGTCGTCTAAAATTTGGTAAAATATTTGACAGCTCAGACTCATGAATCAATGATCAATTTGATAGCTCATGCCCGTGTGTGACAAATAGATCTTTTTATTGCCGATTCAGTAATAAATTATTGCATTATGAAATTCACATAAATCAGTTTGTATTACGCGGTTATCTCGTGATTGTTGATTTGAAGTTTTGCGTAAAATTTGTTCCAAATCGCAGTCAATCGATAGACTATTTTTTTATAGTAGAGTAGAGTTATAATCAATTGATTATAGAGTGAGGAGACCACCAATGTTGAAAACGTTTTCAAGCAACTCGTTGAAAGTGCTCCAGTCAATGTGAGATGTGATTAGACAAGAGTGTGTATCACATAAGGTCATAAGTCACAGAGAAGAAAGGAATTCGAATTCCTTTCTTCTTTGTGCATAAGTAGAAATTGACTGCATGTCTTTATCCTAGTGCAAATAGATGTGTTAACTTCGCAGTTTATCATGAATCAAGACTTTTTCAACTTTAGGCTAGGCGTACACCGGTTAGTCAAGACAAGGCAAGACGAGATTAGTGACGTTTAGTCACAATACTTCACATAGTTGCTTATGAAGCAACCAACACACACCGATTAGTCATTGCATCAGTGTGTACTGCTTCATAATCAACTATGTGAATTACTGTGACTAAACGTCACTCATCTTGTCTTGTCTTGACTAACCGGTAAACGCCTAGCCTTATACAGAGTGACTTGAAAAATTGATTCCAATGAAAAGTCCATCGACTAACACGATATCTAGCCACTTAGCGAAAAGAAGACTAGGCACATGGAAGATGTACCCTCATACTAGACACACAAATCATAGTAAGCAGCATTATAACAGTGGATGTCTAGTGGGCTGGTACTATTCGTTCGCAACTCGCACCAACTCACATCCAATGTAACCACGGCCTGATACACTCAATACAACTGCCATAGACTAACCGAATAAATGAATAGACTATATCTAGCTACTGCTATTTTACTAAATTGTATTATCTGTATAGCATTATGCTTCCTGGATTATCTCTGTAATCTACTTCACTTGTAGTAAATATTGTATTCTACTAACATATCTATAATATCTATACTGTAGACATATCTATAATTTTGTGGGTCAAGTGTAAGAGGGGGCTTGTATGCCTCAACTTCGCCCACAGCACTTTTTTAATGTTTTAAAGGTTAAAAATAAAGTCATTTATAATGAAACACTAGGATGTAGTCAAAAAATATCACTGTATTTGGTAGAATTTACAAACATGTTTCGGCATCATTGATGCCGAAATACAGTTTTGGCATCTACCAAATACAGTGATATTTTTTGACTACATCCTAGTGTTCAAGATGGCACAATGATGCCGAAACATGTTTGTAAATTCTACCAAATACAGTGATATTTTTTGACTACATCCTAGTGTTTTCATTATGTATTATAAATATCACAACTTCAGACACTGTGTCAGAAGTTAAAGACGTTTATGTATCTATCAATACTCAACCACAGTTCTGTAAAAATAATTCAAGTAAAATACACTAGACAAACATTCTGATTTCTGCAGCAGTAGCCTGAGATGAGAATGCAAGGCGCTTAGACTATTGCTGCTCGTGTGTGAGTGAGTAGACTCGTGCCATATGCAGACTACTGCCAATTTTACTGGCGGTCTATTTTCGGCGCGGCAACACTGCTATTCGACTATTTTTAATGCGCTGGACTGAGCCAGCAGCCATGGAGCAAACGAAGACGCTGAAAACTACACTAGACAAACTGCACAATCATTGGCTCACATTTCTATCGCGTGAGATTCGTTCAGTGTCAACGTTTATGCTGCTCAATTCGAAATTTCGATCTTATTAATAAAGGCTATAATCAGATTCATTCAATTTGACGCTTGGAATTAGATAGATAAATAGATAGAGAGATATTATTTCTTTGCCATCGTACTCAACGGTCATCAGCAACGTCAAGAAATAATATGTCTCTATCTATCTAATGCTAAGCGTCAAATTAAATGAATCTGATTATACTTTTATCCATAAAGGATAAAGGACTATAGCCTCTCCTTGAAGGTAGATTTGAGTTTGGCGTAAGCCGTTCCGCAATTAAGATCAAGTACAATATTCATAATAAAATGTCCAATCATTGAGTTTCCTACCATTTATTCGAATATATTGTTTCCTGGAACATTACTATATACAATCAACAATTTACAATATAACTAGTAATTGACATACAAACCTCAGAGCAATTAAAATTGTGACTTTGAAAGATATGGAACATGACCTAGATTTTGGACTATTTTCTAAATTTGAAGAGGGAAATTTTTGTGCTTAAGCCTGTTGAACTTTTCATTTAGTATTATGTGTACATTACTGAATAAATAAATAGCAGTAGTTCACCTTCATAAGTCATCCAACTATCTATCGTATCGCGTGCTCCATATATTCTGCTGTACACTACTTTTGTTTTGGTTCACCAGAGTTTGATAATGGTGTAACAACCGAAACAGGTATATGCATATTTTGATAAATTTGTGACTCTTACAACTTCTATTCTTCTTATTCAATATGGTAATAATTAACACTAGCAGGTAGCAGGTTGATCACAAGCAGCATTACTTATCGCTAGCACTTCACATTCGGATTCGAAAGTTTAAAACATAGAATACAACTTGAAGGTACAGTACAATGAAATAATTTACAACATGGAAGAGAGGTAAGCTAAGAGAAAGTAGTTGAATAAGAAAAAAATAGAATAGAATATTCACTTTATTCATGTAGATTACAAAATAAGTTGCTTGAATTCTAGATCATGATAGTTATTACAATGAACGTCATTTAAAAATAGTAATTACAGTATCAGATTCACTAAACAAAACATGAGATAAGGGAGATTATAAAGAAAAAATATATAGGTATATAGAGTGCGAGAAATGAGGGTGAGGTAAAGAGTGAGAGAAACATGAATAAAAAAGACAAACATGAAGAGAAGTGGAAAATGACAATAATTTTGGCACGAGCTTCAAGACACACGTGTGTGTTTGCTGTTTGAAAAATTCAGCTGACACTGACTGAATACTCACTCCATTTCAAAAGCTCACTCCAAACTAACAGTATTTACACATTCTATACTCACTCTCACTCTTCATTAGAAACTCTATCTTGAAACAATCCATCAGTGGAAGCCTTCACAACCGAAAAAATAATCACACCAATTTTTAACAACACACACTTAAGTAAATCACTCCACAATAAACAATTTCACGGTCGGTTAAGAATTGATAGTGTTTTCATAAATTCAAACCCGCGATAAAACATGGAGCGAATGGACTTTCCATGTAGTTTTTTGACATTTGAAAGTAGTTTTCAAACTAGTGGCAATGTCTTCCTGTGTTTTACTTTCAGCCAATCCACTAATTTCCTTCACTTTGCGATAGCAAGGGCATTCATTACTTCAACTAGATGCTCCGAAAATAACCTCTAGACACAGTACGCAAGAAAATAGAAACGTGAGTTTGTGTCGTTCACACCATTAATAAATCTAACAATTTAGACGGTACTTCAGAACGAACACGTGGTGTAACATGTTGGATCGGTCGTGGAGAGATCAATAGACCTATTTGGATAGTGTCCACCAGACGCGCGGTGCTTGAGTTTTTGTGGCTAATTTATTTCACTGGTAATTACGATCGGAAATGCTTCATCAAGTTCTTACACAGTTGTGATGTGGGAATGAACATCTGCATCTGTGAGAGGCTGGACTCTCTTGGGATGAAATTCAAAATTACGATGAAAGCTCTTTTGAGTGAAATATTATCAGAAATTTCTACACAAATAAACTGGGATAATCAATCATTGTAGTGATTGATAAGTGGTACAGTGGACATTACTGTCCAAACTTCGCCACGTGAGAAAAATTAAGAAGTCATTCCTTTCTAAATATTTCTAAACGAATAAACTGGAATAATCAATAATTATAATGGTTGAGTGGTAGAGTGGACATTATTTTTCAATCTTCATTACCTGGGAAAAATTAAGAAGTCATTCTATTCAATCATTATAGAGGAACTTCATTAATAGAATAATAAAATATTTTATCTAAATGACAAAAATTCAAATTACGTTTATAATAATAAAATACTTTTTCAGTAGAGAATTAAGTTTGAATCTCTAGACAAAGAAGCTTGAATAATGAATAGAGGAGCTTGATTATGATTACAGTATAGCTTATATTATATTATAACTTATAAAATATTGTAGGCTAATCATGAATGACAAAAGTTCGAATTACGATAAAACGTCCTAGCGGTGAAACGTTTATTCCTACACTAATCAACTGCATTAATGAATAATTATTATGAAGAGACTCAACGTTAATATTGTTATTGATTTGTTTTCTTATTGTATTCCATAGTGTTTTCGTAAGGAGTAAATGGAGAACAATATTATTCTATGTATTACCATAGATAAGCAATACTCTCTAGTAAGTACTCTTACTAAGTCTGTTCCCTGTGGTATTACAGAAAAAGCATGGTCCAATTGAAGATTTCAAAATACCCATTTTTCAGCAAGGAGATTAATGGAAAATCAAAATGGAGGTTGGACTCAATTCAGATTTTTGAGCTTTGTAGGCTAATGGAAGGCACGATGTTTTTATAAACTGCAAGTAGGCCTATCAATCAATAGTTTAATAATTGAAAAACTCCATTTCATGAATAATCCAATCCCGAAACATCAACTACAATCTACAACTCAATTTCAAACAAAAATTATACTCGTACAAGACAACATGAATGGAAATCTTTAATGAAATGCAAGCCGAACACCTAAGTTAAATTCCAGTCAGGCCGTATTTCTCAATGAGTTTGTATAGAAGCAATTCAAACCACTCCCTGAATGTTTCAATTCACCGCAGTCTATCTCTATTTCAGTCCATCTCTTCAAATACGATTCGATTCTCGTCTTAATTCAATTTGCCGCCTTAAATTCCGGTGTTGCCAACATTATACGGCGTAAGAAATACGTGATCGAGCAATATATTATTCAAATGTAATCCAACAAGGGTGGCAAAATGTGTTTTACAACTGCCATTCCAAAGCTCTATACAAGCATACTACATCTTGAAACTATATACAGTACTAGATCGTGTCCGTGAATCTATGCATTCGTACTGCTTTTAGTACCTACACTATCTATCCATCTCAAATCCACCTCCTCACTTCATGTACATCTTTTTTCAAATAGCTCTCTTCTCAACTCCCACTCATGGCACTTTATATTCAACTTCTACAGCTTTCAGAATATCAATTAACTTATTTGTGCATTTCAAATTTCCCGCTCGCTCACATTTACATTGAACACGTTCACGAATGGATTTTATCACACTCGTGGCACTAAAACGCCCGTCACTGTTTGTTTTTGTTTTTTTAGTGTGGGAATTGTGAAGATTTGAGATTGCTACTGTAAAGAAGCCTCTGGAAAGGTGTTTTCAAGGATTTTGTTAACTTGGCTCGATCATTCACATATCTTCCCAGTACTGATCAATTGATCACTAATATGAGAAATGCGGTTCATGTCACACAGCACGAGAATTGGTTGTTTTCAAGGATTTTTTTAAGTTAGTTGATCGATCATTCACATATCTTCCAAATACTGATCAATTTTTGATAATTAATTAGAGAAATAAGGTTCTGTCACAGCACGAGATTTGACGAACTACATTGGAAATTATTCAACCAATCACGAGTCGTTAATCAAATCTGGTTAATAAACCATTCATGGGTAATAAACGAATAGTAAACATGCAAATCTTGATTTATAGCAGGATTAATTTAACTAGTCGGAAAACAGCTGTTTCGGCAATAAGTAAACAGTGATTTTACGCAGCTTTGACACAATAATCCAAAGGCTTAAAAGTCTTAAAGACCTTTAAAGTCTTTAAAAGACCTTTTTAAAGAAGACCTTTCAAAGAATACCTTTTCAATAATCTGCGAGATTCAGCATTTGTAGGTTAAGTATTGTGATACTATTCGTCGAAACAGCTGTTTTCTGACTAGTTAAATTAATCCTGCTATACATGTGATTATTCCCTTCAAATTTCTTCCAATCCACTATTATCATTCACTGTTTTGCTATCTTCAGTCCTCAGTCCTTATTCCTTCAGTCCTTGGTCCTAATTCTGAATCTTGTACATCCTCTGTCCTGCTCTCTTGAATCCTTGATCCTTGGTCTGCAACATCCTCCCATTGTTTACCCACGGAGACGCAAGCAAGAGCGCGGCAATCAAACACACATAAAAGTAGGTAAACGACATCTAAGAGAAAAGTAAAAGACGGTTGTTGTCCAGACCTGAAAGCTGTGTATCCTTATGTGGACAGAGTTTAGTTGTCGAGATTGACGCGGCGTTTACTCAGTAAGCTAGACACGTTTGTGGGGGGAAGGTTTGATGGGAGAGGGGTTAGTTGATGCTTAAAAGCTGTTTGAGCTCTATTTGGATCAAGTCTTATATTATCCACTCGTAGCACTAATAGCCCTTTTGGAATTGTTTACAGATGCTCGTCCTACGCTAACAAACCATGTGGGGTTAGGAGAGATTGAACACTGCAAGTGCCTTGTATTGTCTTGGGGATTATGTTTGTTTGTGATTGCGCGTTTGTGTGTATGTTGTCCTTGTGTGTTGGTAATTGTAGATGTAATGCAACTAACGAGTTATCAGCCAGACTTGTTGATTGATGGGGTGTACCCTGTGTGCATATTAAATAGTGTTAGGGGAATACAAATATGTAATGTGGTTGAATGGTATGTGGGTTGTGTGGGATATGCTGGAAGGGGAGGGGAAGTAACAGTAACGAGGGAGGGGAAGAACTAGCTGAACAGAAGGAAAATGTTGTGAAGATTTGAAACGAATTCTCAATCTATCAATCATCTATTCAATAATTTACAAAGGAGAGTACAACAGGCTTATGTCCAAAACTGTTCCTCTTCCAATAAAAAACATTCCAAAATCAGGTTATGTCATATCATCTTACTGAATCAGCAATTTACTCTACTGTATATCACGAGAGAAGGAAATCCCTACTTTCAATTATCAATTTCCAGGGAGAACAGGGAGAATGGAATCTACAAATTGATTGCAAATATTATTGCTCACAAGATACCATATCTATTGTAATCTGAAACAATTTATTGAATGGTCATCTATCTATTCAATGTTACACAACACAATAGAAATCCAACAACATTATTAACAATAAATAGACATTTAGAATGACTAGATTATGTGGGGGGATTATTTTGTTTCGTGAAATCGAGTTTCCAATGTATGATTATAAAATTCCACAATAAAACATAAAAGCTATACGTTTCCACAAAAAAAAACATAGAAAGTTTTAAGCTTTCATAAAAAACATACTAACTTTACGTTCCCACAAAAAACAAACGAGCGTAAGTCGTTTATATAAGTGTATTATTCCATATTACTGTATTACACAATAATGATCCAGCAATGACATCACAATAAAATAATACAACAATGATACAAGAATAATGATGCAGTTATTTTCAGCAGGACTCTGAGCAACAGGTGTTTGCAACGGCTCTCTTGCATTATTCAAACAATATTCACGAGTATGGAAGGCGTGTTAAAAAAAGTAACATGAGAAAAATTTTTACTTTCGATGTCTATGTAGGGAAGATTATAGCCATAGCGGCATCCCTGTGTCTGCCCACTCAAATTCGCGTCTCTTTAGCATACAATAAAATATTACCGCGCAGGCCAGCCATTATTGGCGGGTAATTACGATGCGAAATAAAAGCATGTAACCTTGTAGACAATATTTCAATGTCTTGGAACTGGTAATAGTAATGATCGCAATAAAATACAATGCTGATTTACTTCAATGATAGAAAAAGTATTGTAATTTATTTCATCTGGTTTCTTGCGGCTATTAATTATGTGAGTACTGTTATGGGGGAATGAAAAGTACTGGGAAATAATAAAAGATTTCTTCATTTAATAGACATGAAGTCCATTAAGAAGCATTATTGAATTTGAAAAAAAAATAAATTCATATATTTAAATTTAAAAATTTAATTTATTTCGTCTGGTATCTTGCGGCTATTAATAATTAATGTGAGTACTGTTAGGGGGAATGAAAAGTACTAGGAAATAATAAGAGACTTTTTCATTTCATAGACATGAAGTCCATTAGAAGAACTTGAGAAACATTATAATTGCATTATTGAATTTTTAATAGAAAACAAGATTAAAAACAGATTGTCTGTCCAATACAATATTATAAATATTAAAAATGAACCTATTCATTCTTCATCGATCAGAGTCAAAGAAAATGTTCAAAAATGTTGAATACTAGAATATTGTGAAATCTATTCATATACAGAAGCAAAATTGCACTAATCTCCAATATAATGAGTATTGAAGCCTGTTTCGTGAAAATTTATGCCTTGAAATACAATAAAAAGGCGTAAACAAACTAGACATGAATAGCATGGCGTACTATATAGAAAAAGCCATACGTTGAGGGCGCCTGTCTTTTCATGGTATTTCATCTGAAACTCTATGAAACATGCCTTCTAGAACTAGAAGAGTGTTCAATACCAACAATAGCCTGAATGTTGTAGTCATTTTAGTAAAAATGTTCCAACTTTGTTGTGCTTCTAGAAGCGTGCTAAGAAACGGATTAAAAAATTTCTATATTTCAGCCCATAATATTCTTATTTTGAATACGTCAGTTGATTATGTCTTGTAGAGACAAACTTAATTATGTCGTACCTTGATCTTATATTGTAATAAATAAATAAAAAGACAGATAAATAAATAAATATTGAAAGAGCATAAGAGTAGTGAGATAAGGTTTCTTCATAAACATCACACTGTCACAAGTTAAAATGTGATACAGTTTCGACAAATTTGGCAATGCATATTTTCTCTCTCATATTATCTCCATTTATGGAACATATCCTCCTCGTTAATCTTCTTCCAAATTCATCAAATTTTCAAATTCCTGTTGTCTCATACCATCCTGTAATGTAAATTTCATCGGGAAATGTGGCTTGAAACATGGAGATAGTTATCAGTGGGCATCCTGAAGCCATTAACACCGAGTTGAAAAATTTAATATCGAGAAGACAGAAATATGCAAATTTTCCTCGGATAAAATCTTTCTCATCCATCTTATGACTGCTTGGTTTCAATGTGTCCAACTCAAATTGTCAATACTTCAACGTGGAGAACTTTGAGGCTATCTGAAATAATAATATTTTAATTTATGCTCCATGTAAGGATGTAGGGAAAGACGTTTTGAGTTGAGTAACTTAATTTAGACACTAGGATTTTCAGAAGTGATGAAGAAACAGGTTTACTAGAATGATGACAGAAGTAAAATCAATTTATGTTATCGGCTTTAGTTTTTTCTTCGTATAATTGCTGATGCTTGAGTTTCGGCCAAAATTTATTTTATAACCTGTTAAAGTCTGGGAAAATTTCGGCAGGTACCTTTTTGATTCTTGTTATCAACGTTTTAAGTTCCTTTCCATGGTCAACACCCTTCTAAATGTCATTTTGTTGATGGGCGATAAATTTTATCTCAGATTTTATTCTCGTAAATTAAAGAGAATGAAGGTGTGGTGCTGTTTTATCAATGTTGGAATGTTTCTTGCCAAAAATTGATCTTCTTTCTACGATTTTATTATGCTATGACTGTTCGACTGCCAAAAAATTATTCTGATAAAAAATACATGACATTAATTGAACTTTTTCGTCTGATAAAATTAATCTAACAACATTCTCCTGAAGGAAACGTTTCTCTCATGCATCATAATCAATCAAGGATTGTAGAAGGATTTTGAGAAACTAATATTGATGTCATGAGTTTGAGAGACTCATAGCTAGCAAAATAAACCTGTAGGAAACTCAATACCGGATGGATATTGCAAAAATATTTAATTTGGAATAAATCCTGAACATGCTATACGTACAATTTTAAACTGAATGTTATAAAAGTCCTCAGTTTCTTTGAGCATCGTACTCTAATCTTTAACAATAACGCCTTGTCCACACGTTGCCATTCGGCTAGCCCTATTCGACTTGCAACGTGTGAACAGGGCATAATTTCATTATTCCCATCACCCAGAAGTGTTGACTGTAATGAAAAAAAGAACCAAGCGCACAAAAACGAATAAAATCAGCTGGGTATCATACAACAAAGGGTGGTGGTCAGCTGACAGCTTTATCGTCTCATAAATTGTTATCAGAAACCACCTCTGCTCTCTCTACTTCTGAAGTCTGCTCACCAGTTTATTATTACCAGTTATAAGTTGGCCCACCAACTCGGATAATACGATTTTTATTCTCACGTTCTTCATGAGGTTCCACTCTTCTTCTCAATCTTATTACATCGTTGAATGTACTGTTTGTCTCTCTCTCATTTTGTGGCTTCTTTTATTGCACTTATCCATTTCCTTTCTCATTCGTTTCTCTCGTTTCCCTTCACATTTATTTTTGTTCAATATTCTTATGCTACTTTCAATTTTTCACGTTTTCCAGTTCTACATTGTCTGATTCCATTTTTCTGTTACTGACTTCTATCTCTTGTCTAATTACATCTATCCAGCTGTTTAACTTACTTTCTCTCATCCACCTTTTTATTTATTCACATTGTTCTCTTTCATTCTAATTTAATTTTTTTCTTTTTACTTTTCAAATTTTTAATTATTAATGTCTATTATCTAATCACATTATTCTTCTTCCATTTCATGTTTTTCTACTACTCCTTCCCTCTCCTTTTTTTATTGAACAACTGAGAAACCGGGCATCTGTGTTATTTCGCATGAACACGAACACGAGCATGAACAGCAACACGAATAGGCTAGTTTCCTGGGTCGAAGTCCACTACTGAAGGACAAAATTAGTGTTTTTCCCAATTATAACGGTATTTTTTGAAGAAATCCGAGCGATTCTCGGTTATAACGTCAAATATTTCAGAAGCAACAGGTTGGAGAAGCAAAAACAGTTTCTTGTCACTGGCCACGCCCCCTTCGAGTATTCCTGACATTCAACAGGTGGGAGATTTGAGGAATCTCCTACTCTATTGGTTAACACATAGGCCACGCCCCCAAAGCAATTCATTCAGAAGCAACAGGTTGGAGAAGCAAAAACAGTTTCTTGTCTCTGGCCACGCCCCCTTCGAGTATTTTCGACATTCCACAGGTGGGAGATTTGAGGAATCTCCTACTCTATTGGTTAACACATAGGCCACGCCCCCAAAGCAATTCATTCAGAAGCAACAGGTTGGAGAAGCAAAAACAGTTTCTTGTCTCTGGCCACGCCCCTTTCGAGTATTTTCGACATTCCACAGGTGGGAGATTTGAGGAATCTCCTACTCTATTGGTTAACACATAGGCCACGCCCCCAAAGCAATTCATTCAGAAGCAACAGGTTGGAGAAGCAAAACAGTTTCTCGTCTCTGGCCACGCCCCCTTCGAGTATTTTCGACATTCCACAGGTGGGATTTGAGGAATCTCCTACTTTATTGGTTAACACATAGGCCACGCCCCTCAGCAATTCATTCAGAAGCAACAGGTTGGAGAAGCAAAAACAGTTTCTTGTCTCTGGCCACGCCCCCTTCGAGTATTTTCGACATTCCACAGGTGGGAGATTTGTGGAATCTCCTACTCTATTGGTTATTACATAGGCCACGCCCCCAAAGCAATTCATTCAGAAGCAACAGGTTGGAGAAGCAAAAACAGTTTCTTGTCTCTGGCCACGCCCCCTTCGAGTATTTTGGACATTCCACAGGTGAGAGATTTGAGGAATCTCCTACTCTATTGGTTAACACATAGGCCACGCCCCAAAAGCAATTCATTTAGAAGCAAAAGGTTGGAGAAGCAAAAACAGTTGTCTCTTTCGAGTATTTTGGACATTCCACAGGTGGAAGATTTGAGGAATCTCCTACTCTATTGGTTAACACATAGGCCACACCCCCAAAGCAACTCAAAGGACAAAATTGTTTTTTTTTTCTCGAATATAAAGGGACTTTCTGAAGAAATCTGCGCGATTCTCTGTTATAACGTCTAATATTCTTGAGTTTCCCTGCTGTAACGATAGTTGGTGATGAAAGCAACTCGAATACGCGAGAATCCTGGGTCAAAGTTTACTACTAGAGGACAAAATTGATGTTTTGTTCTATTATGGTACTTTTTTAAAGAAATCGGCGCAATTCTTGGTCATAACGTTGAATATTCGTGAGTTTCCCTTCTGTATCGATATTTATATGAGTCGATCCTCATTTTGGACAGCTATGAAGTGGTATGTTTGGAACAATCGAAATCGATTTATTTTATTCGATCCTTTTATCGACTTCAGACAGCTTTCAAGCGGTTCATGCACTTACAAATTGCTGGGTTTTCTCCCCAGAGTACTTTATATTATTGCTCGGCGTGAGAATCGCCATCTTTTTCAGATTCGCATGTTTATGACGGCGTACTAACTGGTCGTGAGTTATTTTCAGCATAGCATTTTAGTAGAAATACAAGACATTTGACGCAAGAAACCTATCTTGTTGAGTACTTTTTCATCCAGATTAACTCGCTAGAAAACTCTAACAATGACACATAATAAGTTATTCTACTTTATTGTAAGAGTATCTTTATAACGAGATTCGAATGGACCAGATGTTTTTATCGTTTTAGAGAAATCGTTCATTATTACGGACCCGACAGGTCTTTAATGCGAAAGTACCCGTGTCAATAATTATGTCTGTCCCTTTTGCATGATATTTGACAAATATTCACGATATTTGTCATTGATATTTTGATGATAATAGTAGATCGTACATACACTTTTGAAATCTATCTTCATAGATCAAGTAAGAAGCCTATTGATTTGAACGTTGCGGGGTTGAATTCAAAAAGCTACAAACAAAAAATAAGTATTCTGACCTCAAAAAATGCTATGCTGTTGTAGTATTCCCGCTATTCCGGTTCCTTTGAGCTCCGTTGTATCGGATTATTTAATCTGTCCAGTACAGAAGAGTATCAATATAAGATACTTACAACGCTATTATTTTTTATTCTTGCAATCTATTCTTTGATAGTAATATTATACTATATTTGACAGAAAAAAACCAATACAATTTTAATAATAAGATTATTGTTGGCTACTACAACAACCCAGACCAACTCTTACGAATTACGACATGAATTTAATAATTTTGAGTGAATTCAAGATTTGCCTGTCAAAGTATAATCAATTTATCAATTTGCTTAAAATTCAATATAACACTGTATTTCTACCTTCTTAAAATAAATAATAATAATAGATTCATTCGGCAAAAACAAACATACAAATACATTTATCATTTTAATGAATTATTTAAAAAATAAAACACAATCTTGAAAGAAAATGTATGCCTATTGTTTAAGTGGATGACACCAAAGGTAATTTGTGTGGGGATATATAATTTTATAACAATTTTAGAATGATAATAGAAGTGAAAACTTGAAAGAAAAATGTTTTAGCACAGTTTCTTTCTTAGTTATATTGGATGTTCATTTAATTAAAATTTAGAACAATTAACAAGTTATTGCTCCATTATAATCATTCTGAAAACAGTGCGTAGGCCAATCGTTTACTGTAGAACTTGAATTCCAAATTATTGTGAAATGAAGTGGACCATTTCCTATTATCAACCTCACCCAGAAAACGTTCATACAACTTGTAAATCCGTAGGAGTAGAAATATTCGTCTTGCTGCTGTCAAAAATATACGAGTTTCAATTTGGAAATTGACACCGTGCAATTATTCTATTCCAATAATTGGACATAATTTTCGTCAAAATTATTTCTGAACCGTTATAAAACATGAAATTTCATTAAAATAATGAGGCATAATTTTGCAATAATGAAAAAGTGTTACTACTGAATCGAAACCGTTGTAAAATGCGAAATGATATTCAGGCCAGACAAGCAATAGTAATGAACTTGGCACAAGATACGTAACAATTCAGTTGAAGGCTTGTAATTAAATTTGTCGTTTGGCGCTATAAAACTGGGTCTTTGAACTTGTCATATAATG
This sequence comes from Laodelphax striatellus, assembly GCA_017141395.1. Taxonomy (NCBI): domain Eukaryota; kingdom Metazoa; phylum Arthropoda; class Insecta; order Hemiptera; family Delphacidae; genus Laodelphax; species Laodelphax striatellus. The sequence goes on along the minus strand of CM029535.1, from coordinate 32,330,751 downwards.
CTTTGAAAATTTGGGCCAGACCTGCTATTAAGTGATATAACCGTTCTCACAGACTTGAATGTTGATCTAGGACTTGTTTCGTCGGCTGTTATCTTGAGATGATAAGAAACAAACACAGAATAGAATGATGTACATACGATATAGAATACAATGTATGTGATGATATCCCTGAAGTCATAAACTTCTTTAAATCACAGCTCTTTTCACGGCACAACTGTTTGAGAATGAACCGGATGAGAACTGATTAAAAAGAAGCTTTATAGAAGCAAAGACAATTCCATCTACAGTTTACTCAATCTAAGATAGTAGAAATTATATCTAGAATTCATAGTAGAATTTATCATTTAGATTGTTCCATCTGTATAGTAGAATTGTCTCTGATAGAAGTTCCTCTAGGCATATAGACATCCAAATTCTAAACCGTACACCCAGCGTAGGAACCAAGTTTAACATAATAATATGAAGAATTTAGTGTTGCACTGAAATAAGAAGTAATATCATTGGTTATGGAGATGTTTGAAATGATGGAGATGTTAGCAGATGTTGTGTAATGGTTTAAATTGATCATTAATCATATAGAGATGGAGCATTCTATGTTTAATAAGAGAATTCGAGAGGAATTAATCGTTAAAATTCAGGTGTTCTTTTTATTATCTTTCATCAGTGAATTAATCATATTGAGCGGAAGAGTTTTATGTTTAATAAGAAAATTATAGTTATTTAAAATTATTGTAAATGAATAAACAAATCATGAAAATTCAAGTAAGGCTAGGCGTACACCGGTTAGTCAAGACAAGACAATACGACATTAGTCACGTTTAGTCACAGTACTTCACATAGTTGCTTATGAAGCAACACACACCGATTAGTCATTGCATCGGTGTGTGCTGCTTCATAAGCAGCTATGTGAATTACTGTGACTCATGTCGTCTTGTCTTGTCTTGACTAACCGGTGTACGCCTAGCCTAATGGTGTTCTTTTTATTGCATTTCATGTTTACTAAGATAATTTCGAAGGAATAAATCATGAGTTTTCAGGTGATGGTGTTCTTTTTATTAGCTTTTAAGAAGCGTATCGTGCTGCCCATATTTGTGAGGATAATCGTGCCACATTATTCCAGCATTATGCCAGGTTTAATGATCAAGGAGTCGAAGGACCTCACAGGCGATTAGCCTCTCGCGAAAAGCGTTCACTGCTTGCAAGCTATCTTCGTCTCACTTTTCTTTCTGTCTTCTTCGTTTTCCTTCGCCTTTTCTAAACTTTACAGCACATGTCATCAAGCGTTTCTACATTATTTTCTAACCAATTCTGTGTAATAGAATAACTGAGAATTGAACAGCTATCTTGAAAGAAACCTTAATATAAGAAAACCATGTAAAACTCAAATACGGTATGTATTGTATGCGTATATTGTATTGGAAGAATAAAGTTCATGCTTATTTATTTATTATTTATTTAGAGTATGGCTTTTGTCGGTGAGGAGACCCGAAGGTTGTTCCACCTCGCCATGATAACCTAATTCCACTTAGGTTGTAGTTTTATCCACTTTTCAGAATTATTTCGAATTTTGAAAGCATTTCTTTTTGATACATAAAAGTCCAAAAGTTCATGCTTATTGTCATTTTCAATTTTCATATCACGTTTTACTACATTTAATGAATGCATTGATTGTTTGTAGTTATCAGGGAAGTCAGTTATCAAATTCAGGGTTATTGGATGAAATTGGATAAGAAATTTGTTTAATCCTTTGCAATATATTCTGCACCCTGTGATTGGGAAAAATGTTCAACTCTTTAATGATTATCTAATGACATCTAATTTGATTCTTATTGTGCGCTTGATCAGTGAAAGTTTGGAGTTTATTCTAATATACTTTTTTTATTTTTTACAGGTGAGTCATATCATGCTGCAGTCTACTAACTATGATGAGAGTTAGTATGATTAGTATGAGGTCTTGATGTTTAACTTGTTGCATAACGTAACCAATGCAACGATTTGAAAAAGAGAGAAAGATAACTGAACAAAAATCAGTTTTATTTTCTCTAATAAATTAGCAAATTTGGGCACGTTTACATGAATTTGGGAAAATTTCAGTAGGTATCATCTTGCATTATCATACCCTGTCGTCTGATATGAAGTTTGGGGTAATGAATGGGAACTCTACCGGTAGAGTCCTACGTTTACATTGATTTCTATAGAAAGTAACTTCCATTGTTCTATAGTCACCGAACAGTTTTGACAGTATCTGAGTTGCTGATATATTTGTCTAGTTATCATTCCCTCATAGAAGTTACTGCACTTGTCTCCTACTTACAAGATGTAAGTTGTCTCCTACACTTATATCTACACTTACTGTATAATACAAGATACACTTGTATCCTACTTACAAGATATAAGTTGGTCCATTTCATGGTCGAAATGTTCTCTCGGACAGTACCTACTGGGCAAAACAGGAAACCAATGTCTAGATTAGACAGTATTCACCTGACTCAGTTTATCATGAAGGAGAAGAAGAAGAAGAAGAAGAAGAAGAAGAAGAAGAAGAAGAAGAAGAAGAAGAAGAAGAAGAAGAAGAAGAAGAAGAAGAAGATGAAGATAGAAAAAAGATAAGAATACCCTGATAACGAAGTGCATAGGATAATGAAGTTGTATTCAATTTTCGCCTCTCAACGTAGAGGACTGCACAAACTTTACGTGTGTTTAGTCTGGAGCCTGTGAACATATGTTTTGCTCTTGTAGTTGGAGAGTGTCTGTATCCACTTGGGAATTCGGGCTTAGTTTACGAGCTAGAGCCGGCTTTGGAGGGCTTATATATTTATAGGTATTATCAGTGGATATGTATTAGTTATATGTGCACTCTGACCACGGCTCAAATTTATCTTCTCATCTCGAAAAGTGTTTGTTTACCTACCAAGAAATCTCCATTCTTCCTCCATATCATCTGCTTCTTCTACCTCTTCGCCTTCTCCTACTTTTTCTCCTCCTCCTCCTGCTCTTCCTTCATCTCCTTAATCACCTTCTTCATCATCTTCATCTTCTTCTTCCCTTCCTCCTTCCTTCTCCCTTTGACTTCTCTATTTCCCTTTTCACTTTCTATTCTTTATGTTCTCTCATTTTGGCTTTTCCTCTCTCCTATTCTGCTTTTACTGAAGTTGTAACTTCAGATTTTGTGGACGATAGCCTGTGAATTATATGACTGACATTTTATAGCTCTCAATTTATTTCCAGAAATTGCATTATTTATTATCTTTCCTTAGAACACATCAAACCATCTAATCTGGTGACTTTAGTTTGATAACAGAGATTATTGAGTCACAATATACGAGCGGTTCAAATAATATATAAGTTATTATTGAATGAATTATTGGGTTTTAGGGGATTTTCATCCTCTTGGTAAGATACTATTATTTCAAGATCTTCATAATTCTTAAAGACTTTGTTTTCCTAGCTTGGATTTTACTGAATGGGATAAAAGCTTAAAAATAAGCTTAATAATTTATAATAAAAAAGCTTAATAATTTAAAAACCTTTTTTTATTGTTCCAGGGATTTCCATTCCTTAGTTGAGGACTTGTTGTAGTTTGAGGGTTTATCATGTTTTCAGTTCTTGATATTTTAGGTTCTATTTGAGAATTCCCTGAATCCTTATTTATCAGAGGTTTGTGCTGCCTTGGTAGCTCTAAATCATTCTCTTGTTCAGCTTGTCTGTGATAACAGTTTGAGTGGTAATTGAATAAAATTCCAATAGGGAAGACGATCATTGAATATAATAATAATAAACAATCACAATCAGTCTGGTCTAGGAACGCCCCTCTCCAATTCTATTGGTGGATGTCGATTTCAACGTCAGCTGACAGATTGGCAACGTCGACCAATCACGTGCGAGTACACTCAATGCAAGTCCACGCCCAAAACGCCCTCTCATTGGCTGAAGGGGAAGCCATTACGTCATAATGCAGAATCCATTTTGTTGAACGATAGCCTACTATACGAAATAAATGGATGTTATCGTTAGAATCTTTGATTTGCAGTCTCAAAAATAATTATTATTGTGTTTAATTGAATGAAATATCATATTTTTAAATGAACAAGAAAACGAAAGAACTGGTTTATTAAGAAAGGATGAATACTACGAAAATAATTCTCATCCGGATACTTTTGAGAATAGTTATAGTGAGAATAATAAACAATGGTAACTAGGCTTCTCACATATATTTTCATGTTCATATTTTAGTGAACTTCATATTGTTTCCCTTCTTATCTAAGTATTTATATTATTGAATTGAATAGGCTACTGAATTATTGTTTTGAAGGATGTGATTTAAAATAAACGGCAATTATATGTACATTGAGGGAGTACGAATGTCGAGAAATAAAAAGGATTGAAGGAAATAGAAAGGATCTTAAACTACACTTTGAAAATTTCCAGACCACTGATTTCCCCGAAACTGAAACCATCTCTTCTGGTTTCTCCTGATCAATTGAATCCCCTTTTTTGTTAGAACTAATAACTCAGAGCTGGTTTGACAACTGAACATGAATTCGTAATATTCTCAAGTCTCAGCTCTCGCCAAAACTCAAAGTGAATTATCTTCATGTATTTATGCGAGAATCTGCTCTCGACAACGTTGAACAAAATTTTTTTTTCAAAACGCTCCCTATTGTCCAGTCTCCACCCAAAACAAAATCGAGAATTTATTCATTGAATTAAAAATCGGGTTCATTCAACTTGTAAAGTTCGATCATAAATTTTATTCTTTGCTGCTTCCCAAATGAATAATTCGAAGGAAACTAATAAATAAAGATACGTTTTTGTTTTTGCAGTGCTTTCTTTCTTAGTTTCTACTTATTTCGCAGGTTTGACGTCTAGTGAGATCGGACTCCCTTTTGATATAGTATTGTGTTGAGATTATTCTTTTCACATTATATAAATCAAAAGTGATCCTATAAATTTGAGGATGAACGGTTGAGAAAAAATTATTGCGAAAGAAATCGAAATTATTATTTTTGGGTTTTGAATAATTATTGAAATTTACTGCACCAAAATTAACCGAGTTGCAGTGAGCAAGGAACCTCTTCAGCTCTAGTGCAATATAATCAACAAAAATTTATGGTACTTATAAATCATTGAGGTATTCATATTCTGGCAATAGATTTCAATAATTAACAATGAATAACTCTGCGGTTTTACACTTCGTGGTTGTAGTGTAGTGCCGCCTTTTCTTATTGACCGTAAAACCGCCAATCGTAAACCGCAATAGAACGTCATTATATATATGTCATCTAGATTGTATATACATGCCATCTATGTTGTACAAATCGTTCACTATTGTCATGTACCAAGCTAATAGCTGAGGCTCGATTTTTTATAGAATTGAGCACGAGAATCGATTAACTGATTTATTGTTTTTTTTTTTGTTATTGATTTATCAATCTGCATTATTGCTCATTTTCTATTGATTTGTTTACATTTTCCACTAATTTTCTTTATTAATCTCACTTCCTGCCTACATAATCTCTCCTTCGTAGAATTTTCTTCTCATTCCTTCTATTATTACAGTTTCTATGATTAATAATAATCTTCTCCTATCTCATTTCCCTTTTTATTCTAAATCAAATTGTAATTGAATCATAATTCCGATCATAACAAATCATAACACATGATGATAATGATAAGAACTTCCAAATACATATTGCGTTAAGAACATAGACGTGTCCACGATGGAAACTTCAATCAATCAATTTCAATTTTTATTTTAATTGACAGTTTGGAAAACGTGTGCTCATTACAAAGATTGTTAGTAACAGTACGTGAATTTCTAAAATTTGTGTCTGTATCTGAATAAATGGATAAATAGATATGATGCAATTCAATAAACAATTCTGAATCTGAATTAAATAAAAAAATTCTTGGAAATCTTCATCCCTGTTGATTTTTCAAGTACTGTAACATTCAATCTCTTCGTTTTGTCTCGAGTTTAATCCTGCGCTTCCAGCAGCTTCTAGTGTTCTTTACTTACAGTGCAGTGAAGATCTTCTCCTGCATAATAGCTACATTAACCGCCTACCAGCTTCTGTGGAGAATATTCTCAGTTCGAGGAAAAAGAACAGGACGAAAAAGAAGTCATGAGAAAGGAGATGTGTGTAAAAGGAGGAAGAGAGTGAAATAAAGGAAGGAATAACAATGTATGGAGAGGGATAAAGAGCTAGAAGAGTGAGAAGCCATGGAGGAAATAGTGAAAGGAAGGGGCAACACAAATAAGGTTGAGAGTAAGAAGGAATTGGTGGATGAGGATGAGGAAGGAGAAGGAGAATGGGAGGAGGTAGAGGTGAAGGAGAATGAAAAGGAGGAGAAGGAGACAGATGAGGAGGAGGAGAAGGAGGAGGAAGGAGGAGAAGGAGACAGATGAGGAGGAGGAGGAGGAGCAGGAGAAGGTGAAAGAAGAAGGAAAGTGATATGTTGGAAGGCTTGAACTTATTTATGCGCGCATTCTTTTCAGCAGGTTCTACAAAAAACAGTGGTCGTCAATATATCCACACTCAACATACTGCTTTTACAATACACAGAGGCAAGGCCTGCCTTGCTTGCTAGCAGTCATGTTCGTGAGGTGACTTTAAATACAATAGACGCCGTTGTCTTCTTCTCCTTCTTCTTCTTTTCTTCTTCTTCTTCTTCTTCTTCTTCTTCTTCTTCTCCTCCTCCTTCTTCTTCTTCTTCTTCTTCTTCTTCTTCTTCTTCTTCTTCTTCTTCTTCTTCTTCTTCTTCTTCTTCTTCTTCTTCTTCTTCTTCTTCTTTTCTTCTTCTTCTTCTTCTTCTTCTTCTTCTTCTTCTTCTTCTGTTCTCCTCCTCCTTCTCCTCCTCCTCCTTCTTCTTCTCTTTCTTTCTTCTACTTCTTCTACTTCTTCTTCTTTTTCTTTTCCTCCTTCTTTTTCTGATTCCCCAGCCACTACAACGACCCAGAAGGTCTCAGTTCAAGAAATGGGAAAAAGGAGGAGGAGGAGAAGAGGACGAAAAAAGATGGAAAAATAACAAAAAGTGTGAGAGGAAAGGACAAGGATGAGGAGGAGGAAGAAGATGAGAGTATGAGAAAGAAGAAGAGGAATGGAGATAAGGAAGAATGCGAAGAGGAAGATGGGAATTATGTAGAAAAGAGAATGGAAAAGTGGAAGGTGAAGAGATCGGACGGAATAAAAGGATAATATTGAGGAGGAGAAGAGGAGGAAGAATTGAGAAACAGAAAAACTAACAAGATTAGAAACTAGGAAGAAGCTGGAGAGAGTGAGGTGATAAGACAAAAGAAGGAGAGTGTAAGAAGAAAATGAGAGATAGAATGTTTGAGAAAGAATATCAAAAGGTAGAGAATGGGAATGACGAATAGAGAGGTTGAAGAGAATCAAAACTATAAGACCACTTTGGTGTGGAAAAGTGATTTAAAGAGAATAGCTAATAATAATCGGTTCATAATATTTGATAGCATGAATTTGAAATAGAAAACTGGAATTAATGGAGGGTTAAAGCATAGACTAACCAGTAACCATGGTCAGTCTATGGTTGAAGGCAACCGAGGAAATAAAATTTCAAGAATCGAAACTAAGATTATGTAGACTAAGAGAAATCCTGGTGTAATAAGAAACGAAGAGCGGACAACAACTATATAAAGACGACAACTAGATTTTCCAAGAAGACGCAGACGCAGAAAAATGGAAGAAATAAGACAAAAAGTAGAAAGAGAGAGAAAGGAGAAGATTAAAAAGAAGAACAACGATGAGAGAAATACGTCGGAAAAAGAAGAAGAAAAAGAAGAAGAAAGTGAAGAAGAAGAAGGTGAAGAAGAAGAAGAAGAAGAAGAAGAAGAAGAAGAAGAAGAGAAGAAGAAGAAGGAGGAGGAGGAGGAGAAGAAGAAGAAGAAGAAGGAGAAAAAAGAAGAAGAAAAAGAAGAAGAACGATGAGAAGAGGAAGAAGAAGAAGGAGAAGACGAGCGTGTTTCATGCATATATTTGTGAGCTGATCGCACTTCCCCTTTATCTCAGGTCAGTGTGCAAAGAGTGTAAGTAGCATTGGAGCCGACCGCCCCTTCTTTACAATGTAGCAGCCAAGATTCTCCAGCAGAATAGGCCAGAATAATTCCAGTAGCTCGGAACTGGAGAAGACCTCACCGACTGGAGACAAGCTGGAAGCTGGAAGGTCGTCTTGTCGTATTTTTTCTAATGTGGTTATTGTGGTGATGTTGGGTGGTCCTAGCCCGACACCCACAGCATCACTAAATGAACTCTTTTTACTGAATCTTTTCACTAAACTCTTTTTACCTAAACTCTTTTTACGAAACTCTTCTAACTGGAGTCTTCTGTACGCTTTCTCGGCAACAACCGAAATTCAGATCAGGTTTCTCTCTTTTAACACCCCACAATGAATGAATGAAATTAGTGGCGGAGAGAATGATTGGTACAATGTACATTCCACTCTTTTCAATTTTTTAAAACTCTTTCTATTGAACCCTTCTGTTCACTTACTCAGAAACAAACTAAATTCTCATTATGTCTCCCATACCACCCCACCATGGATGAAATTAGGGGCAGAGCGAACAAATTGTTATCTATTCTATTCGTTAGTGAGGCTAATGAACATATTTTGTTAACAGATTTATGTAAAGAGATAATCTTCGGATTTGTTTTGGTCGACTGCATGAAAGTAAATTTGAATGAGAACGTTATCTAGCACTCTCCAGGTTTCCTCTAATCTCATTTAATAACAGTTATTGACTGTCTGAGCCACTTCAATCTTTTATTCATCACAATCATGATTACAATATGATCGTTTAATTGATATTATAATTCCGTGGCGAAGCTTGATATAATTATTTGGTCATCGCCGGGTATATTTCCTATACGAAATATACCCGGCAATGACCAAATGAGTATACCACGCTTCGCCACTATATTATATAGCTATACACTTATCTGTAAATAAGGGTATACTGAAGTTAGAGATGAAGACATACCAAACCCAATGATTATCAAGCAAATACGAGAGTGACTTGGAGTTGAAAAGTCAAGTCCTGAACGATTTCGAATATTATTGACATTTGTCAATACAGTAATTACAAGACAGTGAAAGTTAGCAAATTGATACAACAATGCATGGATGAATGAACATACAGTAAGTTCATGCATGAATCATGTACACAATTGTTCTGTCAGACAAGTTAATTAAGATGTGTAACGTGCAGTTATTGGCTGTCTAGTCTAGCCATGAATCTTGGCGAATGTCTTCTCACTTGGGGCCTGTCTGTCATTTGCAATTCGCATTGAAATTACTGATTGTTACGTGTAGTCAAGTCACTGGCGAGTAAGTAAGTTTCTTCTTGAAGTTCAATTAGCAGTGAACTTATGCATGCTCACAACTAAGCACTCTAGTAAACCAGACATGGTAATGATCATAAATACGGATTTGATTTACAGAACCATGGAATTTCATTAACCACAACAGTAACCACTGAACTGTCGTGTGTTATGGAAATTTGTTGGACGAGTTTCTGTACTGATTTTTTTGGCTTTAAAGTTCAATGAATTCAAAACTATTGTTTCAGATGATATTCTATAGGAGAATGAATCTATGTCAGCTGCACTCCACTGCTAGCTAAGGCTAGGCGTACACCGGTTAGTCAAGACAAGACAAGACGAGATTAGTCACGTTTAGTCACAGTACTTCACATAGTTGCTTATGAAGCAACACACACCGATTAGTCATTGCATCGGTGTGTGCTGTTTCATACGCAGCCATGTGAATTACTGTGACTAAATGTGACTGATGTCGTTTTGTCTTGTCTCGACTAACCGGTGTACGCCTAGCCTTAGCGAGGAAAGGAGCATCCAAGCACAGAAGTCATCAAATGCACTTCTCAATACTATCTTTGGATTTAATCTGTGTAGTAGGGATGAACATGACATAGCAACAGTAGGCGACTAATCTTTAGTAGGTAGTGGAGATTATTTTCCACGATTTTTATCGAACTCTGGTGGACAGAAATAGTTCAAGTTCGCGCCCTTTGATACAAGAAATGCAACAGCATCAGCTTATCAAAGTGAATAAGAAGATTAGAAAGTGGAAGACGAAGAATAAGAGAAAGAAGAAGAAGAAAGGTAAAGAAAGAAAAAGGAAGCAGTTAGGAGAAGAAGAAGGGGAAGAAAAGAAGGAGAAGAAGAAGAAGGAGGAATTAGAAGAAGAAGAAGGAGGAGGAGGAGGAGGAGGAGTAACAAGAAGATAAAGTGGAAGAAGAAGGAAAAGAAGTAGGAAGGAGGAGGAAAAAGAAGAATAATAATAGAAAGAAGAAAGAAATAAGAAGAGAAAGAAGAAGAAGGAAGAAGGAGAAGAAGAAGAAGGAAAAGAAGAAGAAGAAAAAGAAGAAGAGAAAAGAAGAAGAAGAAGAAGAAGAAGAAGAAGGAGAAGAGGAGAAGAAGAAGAAGAAGAAGAAGAAGAAGAAGAAGAAGAAGAAGAAGAAGAAGAAGGAGGAGAGGAGAAGAAGAAGAAGAAGAAGAAGAAGAAGAAAAGAAGAAGAAGAAGAAGAAGAAGAAGAAGAAGAAGAAGAAGAAGAGGATGTGAAAAAATAAGAAGAAGATAAAGAAATAGAGGATGAGGAAAAAGAGGATGAGGAGTGGGAGGAGAAAGAGGAGGAGAAGCAGGAAGAGAATAAAAATAAAGCTATCTGAAGGTAAAAGGGATTAGTGTTATGAGAAAGGAGCTAGGCTCTTGCTAGCTGCCAATAGCGAAATAATCCTGACAGAGACAGATAATATGATTAGTGGTTTGGAAGAATAGGAGTGAACAGACTTATAGAGATTGAATCATCCGACGATTGAATGACGAGAGAAAAACTAGAGAAAGAGTGAAATAGGAGAGAAAAGGATAAGGAAAATAACAGACAGATATCGTGAATTCGATCTCAGGCGCTTTATTATTCAAAACGGCGCTATCGTTATGTGGCGCTCGCTATTATAGGTGATAGTACACAGATAGATAGTAATATAGGCGATAGAAAGTTCAATTAATAAAATCACTGTACTTTTATCAGGTTTGTGTTTTCCACATCATTTTTCTAATCTTCTTATTCTGCTTCCTTCATTTTTCTCTCTCTCCCTTCTCCTCCAAACTTTCCGAGCCCTTCCGATCCTTTTTCTTATTAGTTTACTTCTTTTCACTCTGCTTCTTCTAGTATTTTTCCTCCACTTCTCCTACTTTTTTCTACTCGCTTCCCAATCCTGCTAAGTTTCTTGCTTTTTTGTCCTCTTTCACAATAATAATAATAATTATTATCCTCTTTATTATTTACTTTATCATTTCCTCTAATTATTTCCTTAATAATGTCCTCTTTCACAATGCTCTTCTAGTATTATCTTTTTCAACTAATTCCACTTAATTGTCACCTTCGTTTTTTCAATGGTTATTTCTATTATTTTCTTTCCTCTTCCTCTTCCGCTTTCTTAATATGTTTCTATCCGTTCATCTACAATATTCCTCAATACAATATTTCTCTCTCATCTTCCTTTCTATATTAAATTCCCTATTCCTGATTGTTTTTCACAAATTTTGAAATTTTGTCTTACTCTACAGTCTGTTTCCTCTTCCGCCTTCCCCTCCTTCTCCTCCTCCTCCTCCCACTCCCTCCTCCTCTTTCTTCTTGTTCTTCTTCTTCTTCTTCTTCTTCTTCAACATTTATAGCAAAGACCGTGTCTATTCTATACATGGACGAAGGATGGACCGAATTAACCGCTAGATAGTGTGGCATAAACTGGGTTCCAAACTTGAAATGGCTCCGGTCAGCTGATATTGGTATACTGTGCTGTGATTGGTCGGTGGGAGGGGGATAGTCACGCCTACTTTTAGCACTAGGCGGAGCTAAATGGTGACTGTATTTAGTTCATGAATTCACCGCTGGATAGTGGCACCAGCTGGGTTCCAAACTTGAAATGGCTCCGGTCAGCTGATATTGGTATACTGTGCTGTGATTGGTCGGTGGGAGGGGGATAGTCACGCCTTCTTTCTACACAAGGCGAAGCTAAATGGTGAAAGTATTTAGTTGAAGAATTTACCGCTAGATAGTGGCACCAAATGGGTTCCAAACTTGGAATGACTTTTACTTCTCTACCTCTTCTTCTATTTATATTTCTTCTTCATCATCATCATCATCATCATCATCATCATCATCATCATCATCATCATTATCATCATCATCCTTCTTCTTCTTCTTCTTCTTCTATTTCTTTTTCTTCATCATCATCTACTTCTTCTTCTTCCCCTTCTCCTCCTCATCCTTCTTCTTCTTCCTTTTTCCTCTCCTTCCTCCTCCTCCTTCTTCTTCTCCTTCTCCTACTTTCTTTTTTATTCTTCTTTTCTTCCTCTTCTTCTTCTTTCTTCCTCTTCTTCTGCTTCTTTCTGCTTCTTTCTCGTTCTTCCGCTCTTTCTTCTTTCCCTTCTTCCTTTTTCTTCCACAAGGTCCTTTATAACAGCTCTTCATCTGTTCAATAACAACATCAATTTGTCTTGCCTGTCTGTCTGAGCAATGTTAGTACTGTAGTAACAAGTCAATTCCTGGCTACGCTTCAATGCAGCCGGCTTGATTCAGTATTATATTATGGGGATGCAGAGCCAGCTAGCAGCTCCCAGCACTAATAAGGTGGAATTATTACGAAACACAGCTCCTGCTTCAACCAACGGATTATTGATTCTATAGATTGTAGAATGGATCGGAGAGCAAAAGTGTAGAGTAGCCGTTGTGTCCGGAAGATTGATTTGATTTCTGGAAGATTGCTTCATCTCCATACTTTGGTTGTAAGCAGTATCCATTGATAAGCAGTCAGTAGTTGTCTTGAGAGGCGTATAGAGCTAGTTAAGATCTCAAGATCACGGCTCAAAGCTTGACTGGGAAAGGTTTCATTAGAATAAAGGTATTCTTGGAGGCATTGTAATGCCAGATACAATTATTCTACTAGTATAGTTTGAATTGTCTTTGGGTAATGCCGTGTTTAGATGATGCCTTTGAATTGATAGGCTAACAAAGGTGGACAGATAGTGGAAATAAAATTTCTATTTTTCTATACTTTCTGACCATTATGACCTTGCGTTCACACGTTTTGGCATAAACTAATCGGCAGGTTGCTAGGGCTCAATTATTTCCAAACTTTTGGCTACGAGAACACTAATTTATTGTCATAAATGGTACTACGATAGTGATATTGTAATAATTATTATAGTATAATGTTTATACGAATGACTTTTATCATTGTTAGTTATTTATAAATTTTTATGTGAGCTATTCAGTTTTTGTTTGGTTTCCGTTCAATTTCAATTCATTTCCCATTCAGATTTCGTTGAAATGGTTCAGCTCCCTTTCGATTTAGTTCAGTTTCCATTCAGCTTCCTTTCATTTTCAGTTTAGTTGCCTTCAGTCTCCGCCCAGTTTCAGTTCAGTTCCGATTCGGTTTCAGTTCATAGTTTCGAATCATAGAAGATGATAATTCTTTTCTGCATAGTTCCAAGCTTCAGATCACTGCCTTATTCCAAATGGAGCTAGGAAAGTATGATCATCCTCATTCTATCAACTAGAAATGAAAATTGTAGTCAGAGTTTCAGTCGAGGGGTGATCAAACCATGGTTCTGACTATAATATCAATCACCTACACTTCAGTCGGTCCATCTTCCAAAACCAACACACAAGACAATGGAGGCGAAATTCCTGATGGGCTTAGGTAAACTCAGGTTACCCTTCCTCCGTTCCTGGTCAGAGGCTTCTGTTGGTATGCTGCAAGCCATGCTGCCGTAGTCTGCCGGTCTTACCTTCTTTGATGCTGGTTCTTCTCAAGAGTGGCTGAAGAACTGCCGAAGTGAGTGGAATGCATCCTTTCTTCTCCAACATCTACTTTTCGTCTTATTCTTCTTTCTCGTCTTCTCCTTCTCCTTCTTCTTCTTCTTCTCCTTCTTCTTCTTCTTCTTCTTCTTCTTCTTCTTCTTCTTCTTCTTCTTCTTCTTCTTCTTCTTCTTCTTCTTCTTCTTCTTCTTCTTCTTCTTCTTCTTCTTCTTCTTCTTCTTCTTCTTCTTCTTCTTCTTTTTCTTCTTCTTCTCCTTCTTGTCCTTCTCCATCACCAGATTGTTCTTCTACTTTCTTTTCTACACATCTACTCTCTCTTTTAGACCTGAAATTGTCTTATTTGTACAACCCCTTCAGAAAACATAGCAGATGGTGAGCGTAAAAGCTAAATATATTTTTTTGCCTCTTCCCATTCTATCAATACTGTATTTATCTTTTTTTCTCTGATGTCTCCCATTCTTCACTCAGCCTACTCCTTTTACTCCAAGTATCGTGAGTTCCATCAGAGCTGAACTTTACGTGAAGTAAATTGAAATATGGATAGTGATTATTGAATTTGTGGTAATTTTGGAGCAAAACGGAACATATAATATGGAGATTGAGAATACTAACCCTCTTTTTGAATGTATTATCTAGTTGAAGCTCGATGATTTGATCTCTTTTATTTTAATAGTATCTTTTGCAAAACTTTTGTAGTTGTGAGTTGAAGTTTCAAATTCTGAATGATAATATTTGCTCCACACGTTGAAAAAATGGATAACCAGATTATTAAAAAGATTATTTGTTATTCCGAGAAATCTTCCAATATGAATTTTGCTTTCATTCCTTGGTTCGATGAGAGTTGAAACTCTTATTTAACTCATCACCAACGTCTACTGTTTTCATTCTCGTCTCACAAATCAATTGAACGTGATAAACAAAAATTGGATTTGAATATTGTTTCAGGCTGAGTCTGGAACATGGGTATTTGCAAAATAATGAACTTATCTCGGTCCTTCAATGGAACAACACAATAAAATACGTCAACTTTACTTTCAAACAGGTAGATAAAAAAGTTTAAAAGCCTGTTGACAGCGATGAGTGAAGGATCAATGAACTCAAGGCTTTAGCATCAATCGTTGCACACGAAATAAATAAGACGGGCAGACTAGTGAATGTAGTAATGAGGTGATATTCCAGTATAGTTTGAAAAAAGTCAAGTATTTTAATTAGATTTATTGGACGCAATACTTCCAACGACTAGGATTTACTTGGGAACATTTTTTTCATTCTACTACTGCTCTTTCTCTTTCTACTTCTTCTACTTTAAATTGATGTTCTTCTTCCACTTCTTCTTCCTCTTCTTCTTGTCTTCCATCTGCTCCTCTTCTTCTTTTTCTTCTTCATCCTCCATCTTCACTGGAATGAGAGTCTGTCAGAGAGATTTCAATACATAACAGTCAAATCTGAATTCTGGATATTGAAATGGGAATTATGTTAGAGAAGGAGTACATATTGGTATATTAGTAAAGTTGAAGATAGTTTTCTTGAAAGATGGTAGAAGATGAAGCAGATGGTGGGGGTGGAGGGATGAAAATTAATAACCAATTGGAAAATGAGGATTGGAAAAGGAAAAGCATCGCATTATAAATGACACTCAGACTTATCATCTTCTTTAGTTCAAATAAAAAGAAATTAAAGAACGAAAACGAAGGGCGAAGGACGAATTCCATAGAAGATAAATTTCATAGGAGATGAGCACAGGTATTATATGAATAATAATTTGATGAGAAGAATAACCTGCTGAGACATGAGCACAAGCAAAAGGTTATAATCAGTGAGTACATCAACCTGTTGATTTGTGATTATGTGTAGAACTTAGCACCTGTATGCCAAAGATATGTGAAAGGAAAACGAGGAAAAAATTCAAAGAAAGGAAGAGGAGAAGGAAAAGAATAACATGTAGAAGAGGAAAGAGAAGGAACGGAAGAGAAGAAAAAGAAGAAAGAAAAGAAGATGGAAGAAGATGAAAAAGAAAAAGAGAAAAGAAGGAGAGGAAGAAGGAGATAGAGAAGTTGGAAGTAGAAGGATAAGAAGAAGAAGAAGAAGAAGAAGAAGAAGAAGAAGAAGAAGAAGAAGAAGAAGAAGAAGAAGAAAAAGAAGAAGACGAAGAAGAGTGACTCGAATGACACGACCTTGCAATGTTGGTTCTCCTACATCGTATAGTCACGGAAGAAGCAGGTTCCATAATCCACAAGTTCAAGATCGAAGAATAAGAAGAAAAAGAAGAAGAAGAGGAGGTAGAAGAAGAGTTGGCTGGCCCCGTGGAGGATTTCATTCATTAGTTAGGTACTGGCAGTCACGCTCCGGTGGGAGAGAGAGAGAGAGTGATACCGATAGCTGGAGTAAACCAGCAAGATAGAAAGAGAAAGTGAATCGGCAACGTGACAGGCAGGTACTGCACGTATATGTGAGCTTATTTGTGAAATAACGCCAAAACAGTAACTAGCGGAATAAAGCTAGAATAGCCAGATAGGGGCATCAGGCTTTATTGAATTAGTACCTGCCTTCTTTGGTACACCTATATCTGAAGAATAATCTTGACTTGAAGTATACCTATGTTCGGCACGATTCCTCATTCTCCCTCATTTATAATCTTCCTTTATCCCACGTTTCTCATTCTCCTTCTCTTTTCAGTTTCCCGTTCTCATTTTCCTTTGCGAAGATTCTTCTCATTTATTGGTCATTTCATTCAGCTGTTCCCTATCATTATCAAATCCTTTTTGCCATCATTATATTCGCAAGTTTCGTAGTATATCCAGCTCTCAATTCCATAGTTTTATTTCATCCAGGTCCAAGACCTCCTCTTTGAGATGGAGCATTTTTATTTGATTTTCAATCCACATCAGCTAACACGTGTAGTTAAATCTGTCTGTAAATTACACATTATGGTTTGAAAAGGATCGCGGTAGGTCTGGTAGTAATGTAATCTGCTACTGTCCACTATCATGCTATGAAATCTAAGATTACTCAAATACTACTCTCATTATAAGAAAAATAAAATAAGAAAAAATTGAGGCTCTCACAGAAGTTTAGGACGCTTGTGTTTCAGTTTTGATTCATTTCATTTTTTTATGATTCATTTTCCATGTTTTATAGTTGGGAGAGCTGTAATTAACCTGCAATACACGGAAATTAATGTGATAATAAACTCATTTAACGTGTGTTATGTGTCAACTTCGCGATAATTAAATCAGAATAATTGCAAGAGAAATTCAAATGAAAAGAAAAGAACCCATGAAAAGTAGAGTACAAATTCAGCATTAGAATAAACTTGAGTAGGCCTACTTATGGAATAAAATCAGGAATGATAATGAGAGACTAGTCCTATTTGCAGAGACTGCATGATCACAGTGTGGCCATTGAAATTCACACTTTTGATTGGTCAGCTCGATCAAATGCACCATAATTTTGCCAACTACCATAAGATTTGCATAGGAATGATACGTGAATCGTATTATTATGTTGATGTTGAGTGATTCACACACTGTCTTCGCCAGTGTTAGTTTTTATCATTTTAAGTTTTAAAAGCAATACCAAAAGTGGAGAGACTATTTTTAATGTTAGAAAAGTTATTTATATGTCGTTTCTATTCAGAGAAAGTTTGACAAAGGAGGGAATGAGTTCAAATTTGCCTATAATCTCACATCAGAATTTAAAAATTTGGCAAAAGTATGGCAATGGAGGTGAAGAAATGTTCCAACACAATGTTATCGCCCCTTTCACACCAATGGCCACACTGTGATTATACAGTCTCTGCAGTCCTAGTTATCACAATAACAATAACAGAACCATTTGAGATGTTGAACTAGTATTCATCTCATTGAATACGACATGACTCGATTAAATAGACACGATAACTGAATAATTCAATACAATTGCCTTTTATTGATGACTTGATACATAGAAATTCAAGGATTGTTCGGAGATGTAGGATAATAAATTCAGTTGTTGATTGTGAACTAGCCAGAACACAAACAGAATCCGATAATGAAATTTATTACAAAAAACCACCTTACTGATAGGAACACTGTAGTCACTTAACGATAATGTCTCCACGGATATTTCAATTAGCAATTTATCAAGAAAACATTACACAAACTGAATAACGTATTCTGACCGTATCCAGAGGAATCTTGAAAAGCCATTAGCTATCGCCATGTTTAGCAGTATCAATGCTCCAGACTGGTCGTTAAAGATTCATTCTCATAATCTATCTACTGGTTGTTATTGGTCTTTTGTAGGAGAATGTTCTATTACGTATATGGTGAATTTGACCTTTCAAGTGTCGGTTTTTGTACATTAGTACATGAGAAGTGATTTTCCAGTCAGTTAATGCATAACTAATTCCACAATAATTCTGATGAGTTTTCTCATGATAATCATAGTTTGATGATACTCGAGTAACTCTGTAACTTGAAATTACTCTGGATTTTTCTAAAATCATGATTTACTACAATGATAGAGTCATAGTTCTGTGATAATTATTACAACAGGTTTCAAGTGCAATTTTAATGATAGCCATCTTTCACGGAAGTGTTTGGTGCTGGATTGCACTGCTGCGAAATTATCTATTGCTATTCTGTATTTATGCTAGTTATAAAACGTATCATGCTAGTATAATGTATTATGCTAGTTATAAAACGTTCGAAACATCGAAGGTGCGTACATTCATGAGTATAATCTTTCCGTTAAGTTTGAGATTGATCTCAAACTGAGATTGATTTAAGTAATGTATTGATCTGCTCCTATCATGTACCAGAATAATAATAAGGTATTTTCAGAAATATTTCCCAATACTTCTCAGATATTTGCATTTTTAATGTGTTTTCATTCTTGTAAAAGTTCTTTCAGATTCTGAATTAGTAAATAATGAGTTTAAATTCATAATTAAAACTATTATTAAATGTTCTAATATTTATTCCTTTTTCAACAGGTGAGTACCTATTGAGTCCTGGTTTCGATGATTCCTCTATCAACATATTCTGGTATCTGGTGAGTGATATATCTATAATGTGGTGTGATATACTATTAAAACAGTAATAGTATGAATACTATGTTTTAGAAGTACGTATAGAAGTAGTATGATTCTAATATTGTTGGAGTTCAATCAAGACTACACAAAAACAATCAAACTTGTTCGAAGTCAATCGTCAATCAAGTCCTTAACACTCTTACAAAGTGATTTAAATTATGAACAACAATTCCTTAATTTTTACGCTCACAACTCGTTTCAAGCAATCAGCTCTCTACAAGGAAAACATTTTCGCACGTCGCTACTTAAATTGATTATTGTTGTTTATGGGTTGCGAAAATCTCCTACATGTTCTTATTGAAGTGTATGACACCTCCTTGTCAGGCGATGCTTTACAAGCTGTAATTACGATTTACAACTTTTGAGAACATGCCAGAACGTGGAAGGATTCTAATTGATGACTATTCATAATATAAAACATAAGAAGTCAAGAACGAAGATGAATAAACCAGAGAATTTGAAGATTTAAAAGTGCTCCTCATTATGTAATTTGAAAAATGTTGATATTAGACTAGGCCTATTCGAATAAAAATGATAGTAAGCTACTGCTGATTGGAGCTCAGCACTACCCTTCAGATTTGGAAGTACAAAATGTTGACTTATTTATAGCCTTCCAAAATGATTTCTTGTCTACTTATACAATCTATAATTCTCTTAGCTTTCAATTTTTAAACTGTTCTTTCAAGATTTATAGTCTATGAACATAACTCAAAGTTTGCTACTGCTTATTAACATAGACAAAGACTTCTACACTATTCTCCTATTCTTTGTCTATGTTATGAGTTAACCACCCTCCAGACTGAACTATCGACAAACATTTTTTATTATTTAAATCTTACTTCACTATTTCCCACTATACTACACTTAATACTACACTATGCTATTACTGTACTTACTAATACCACAGACTATAATATATAGGTATAACTGTTTGTCTCTAGTCTGTGTTAATAATGTCTTGAACTTTCTTAACTTTCAATTTGTTAGGCTAACTGTTCTTTGAAGATTCAATAATTCATTATTTAATAGTGGTACAATCTCCATCAATAAGTATTGGCAGTTAGTGAATAGAAGTGTGATAATATTCACTGGTAACTGTTTTGTTTGTATGAGAGTTAGCAGCTTTCGCCACCATAGTCATAAATTGCAATTAGGAATTGTTGTTGTTGTTGTTCTTTTATTCCATTCATAAAAATCTAAATTGAAACACCGGTAGCTTGTTGATAGGTGTTTACCGTTATTGCGAAGCAATTAAGTTTGTCGGAATAGTATTTGGAATTAATTGGTGGTGAATTAGACTGTCTAATAACTCAAGTACAATCGACAACATCTTTCAGTTGAATGTTTCAACGTTTCTTCTACGTAACTCCTACTGAAAATGAAATAACGTTCTTGCTAATAAAGATGCGGGATGATAGAATTGAGAAGAAGAAATGTGGATTGGATGACCCATTTCAAAATATTTTATTTCACAAAAAGTAATGTGTTGAAATGCGTAGATATTAATATGATAATTCACAAAAATATACAGAATTCTCAGGTTTTTGAGTGATGATTGAAGAAATAGTAGAAAACTATGTGTTACATAATAGAATAAGACAGTAAAATGTTATTCAAGCGATAGTACTATTTGAATTACTGGAACATTAAATTTTGAAAAAGTCAAACGTCTTTACTGCAGTAGCTTTAAACCAAATGAACAATTGAAATTCTAGCCAACCACAGTGGTATACAGTCAGACGCCATGAAAATTCTCTTGCAATACGATTGGTCGTCGTCTCACTAAGCCCAGCCCACGGCTGGCCACGCCTCTAGCCAATCACAAGCAAGCAAGTGAGACAGCAATGGAGTTGCCTGTTAGTTTCCTATTTTGTTGATAGATGGCGTTGGAGAGAAGAAGAAGAAGAAGACGACGAAGAAGAAGAAGAAGAAGAAGAAGAAGAAGAAGAAGAAGAAGAAGAAGAAGAAGAAGAAGAAGAAGAAGAAGAAGAAGAAGAAGAGAAGAAGAAGAAGAGAAGAAGAAGAAGAAGAAGAAGAAGTTGAATTAAAGTTAAAATTTCCTGGTGGAGACCTCCAGACCCCCGCTTTGGGCACCCCTGATCTAAACTATAAACTAAGCTAAATTCATATTCAATTTAATTCGTATGATTTTCCTGTGTTCTGAAGGCATCCGTGGTGCCCTCTCATATCTTTTCAATAAATAAATAAGAATATAACCTCAAATCAATGAGAATAAGAATAATAAATATCAGTCCGATCGTGTAATTAGTACGAAATAATTCGAAGAAAATTGCAATTCCAATCAGTTTCTTTGCGTGTGATGATTCCTGAAGCATTTAAATGTAAACGCCGTAGGTGGCCCATCTAATCACCGATCGCCATTGCACGCTGATTCGGTTCACGGTCGATTCTATTCCGTGTCCTTTCGTTACCTATTCAAATTCACTTTAATTTGATTGCTTTATGGTCTGCCTTCCGTTCTCGGACCGGAAAAATTACTCTTGGTCTTGCTTTGGTCGCGCTGGCTTTTAACCAATAAAAAACCCGGGAAGGCCCGAGTAGGTACCATACATAAAAAAGCATGTTACGCTCATTAGTCGCCGGCGACCGAACCTGTCCACAGTAAATATGATAAACATCTTAGCAGGTTGGAAATGAATTTTTTCGAACGCATTTTTTGTGGCAAGATTTATTAAGGCGATAGATTAGTGGTAAGCGCTGGACATCAGGACCATCTACACAACTATAAGAATATAGTTATATATAATATGGTTTATAGAACTAGCAAGCCACCTAAATGATTAAGCTTTGGCTTTGTAACAATACAGGATGAATTATCGGGACAACTGGACGTTTCAGAATGGATGAATGAATGAGTTTGATTCATCAGGTGGATGAACTTCGCTTTTTGAAGGAGTATTTTGTGTTGTCTATGGAGAGGAAGATTCTTTTTCTTTGTCATCTTTTTTCGTTGACTTTCTCATCTATTTGGTCAACCTCCCACTTTTTCGAACTTGGTTTTTGTTGATGGAGTTTTCCGTGTGTCTGTGCAGAAGGAGATTCTTCTTCTTGTCACTTTTTTACTTGCTTTGTCAGCTTTTTTATTTTTCTTGTCACATATTTGGTCATCCTTTTACTTTCACTCTTACTTTTTAGAATAGAGACACTTTTCATTTCATACAGTCACGATAGTTTGAGTCAACTCAAAACTTACTTATACTGCCCGAGGCCCGATCATCCATTGATTGTTTAGGAGGTACTCCATAAATTTATTTGTATGTATTAATCAATCCTAATACTGTAGTTCTTCAGATTTGCATAAGTTTTCCCGTTTAATCCTTCTTATAAAATTTTCTTGACTTTCTCAATTAATTTTGAAATATAATCTGAAGTATTCACCCTTTCATAGCCTCCAGTTTAATCATTCAACATAAATTTCCTCAGAATTATACAGATAACAGCATAAATTTCCCAAATCTCATTTGCCCTTAAATATTAATCTAGAAGAGCCTATCAGATTTAAACTGCTTTAGGACCGGCCTAAAGCGGTGCACCATTGAGGCCAAGCGGGTCTCAATCCTAAAGCAGTTTCAATCAGAGTATAATAACAGAATTGACCTTCACATTGTAATACAGTATATCCATACCAACTGTAATTTGAGGAGGTTCTTCAGAGATTAGTCTTGGAACTGACTTTCCATGCAAAGCCCACATCCCAATCATGACACTCAGTAACGATGCAAAATACCATAACAAATCATAAATTATTGCCTGTCCAAAACATTTTCACTCTTGTTTCCAGCAGAATATCTCATTTAAATAGCGAAAAAACTCACTGACTATTATTATAATTAATAAGAAACATGATAAGATGGTTATGGCTATCATTTTCACCTCGTTAAAGACGAATTGTGTGCTGAATAAACTGATTACTATTTTAGTATTCTTTGTTGAAATCGTGTTATCCTTCTTTACTCAGAAAATATAATGAGCAAATATGTTTGAAAATTGTTATAAGCTGTTGAAAAAACTTGTACGATTAAAATGTTATGTTTGAGATAGGAATTACTGTCATGATTGAATTACAAGTGATGCCATGATTCGTTTAACAATATCCCAGAGATTTTTTCAGACTGGAAGATGTATAATTTGGAGGACGTGTTCAAAGTTCGCCAGAAAATTGAAGTTGAG
The DNA here is from genome assembly GCA_017141395.1 of Laodelphax striatellus. NCBI lineage: Eukaryota > Metazoa > Arthropoda > Insecta > Hemiptera > Delphacidae > Laodelphax > Laodelphax striatellus. The sequence goes on along the minus strand of CM029535.1, from coordinate 32,307,625 downwards.
GTTTTTTGGATGCATTATAATTTTATAACATAATCAAGTAGGCTGTAACCACGTCCTAGGCGTCTCTATAACCTGTCCAAATACGCTTCAGGAGTGAACGTGATTAATATGAATATATTTATTATTAATCTTCTCAACTTTTCAGGCAATTCTGGAAGGTGCAAGGTTACATCGCTCGCCTCGAAATCTGCTAGGAACTATATAATTTATGCTAGAATTTATAAATTATGGTTTCACGTTATTTTTACTTATTTCCAGACAATATCAAGGTCTTTAATGCCCAAAATCACTCTTACAAGATTTATGTAACAGCTTATTATTATTTATTAAGTTTATTATTCAATTCGATCGGACGTTGTTGGGGTATTTTAAGTCATCTTTCCTGTATCAAGCAAGAACTTGGGAAAATTAAAGTAACTATTATTTCTATAATTTTCCTCTGTATCCAAGAATTACAGGTCTGAAGATACAGGAAGAGAAAATACAGAAGATACAGGTCTGATTGTCTAATCGTGTTTATGGTGCACTTCTAAGACGAGATATAAAAATAAACTATTAGTTGTAAGTTATAACTGTAATAATTTCACAACTATTTTGTTCAAGTTTGAATCCCAAGAGCAATTATTGGAATGCAGTCGAGTAATTATTTCAAACAACTTCAACATTCAAGGAATAGGAACAATGGAATCGAAAGTATAAAATTTGAAAAGTAGATACACACTTCACAACTGAGAGCTTCATTTTTCTAGATGTGTTCGACTTGAACTTATAATAAAGGAATACACCTACCTATTGTTTAATTTCAATCCTTGAAAGGTATCAGAAGATATTGATATGCACTTCCACTGGATCAAGCTGGAATTTTATAACCAATTCAAACAGATTCAATACATCACGTGTTCAAATCGTGTCGGAAATGGCAATAACTTAAATCATGGCTAGAAAAACACATTTCTATGCAAGGAACAAAATGCAACGCGCGAATTCATTCTTGATTATCTTTTGTTCCTGAGGAATGCATTGGTGCAAACAAATACTGCATCAAGCAAACAGAGTCCGAGCAGGTGTTAGTGCAGTAATGTTACGTGAAGTGCATAATTGAACACTTTGGTGGAAAACTATCATCTTTTTCCTTTGCCGACACATTTGCTGGAATGATTAGTGAGTATGTGTGAGGTCCTATTTTCAATTCCCATCACAGACTCGTGTGGTACACTCTACCAATTGGCAACTACTTGTGGTAATTGTTCTGTAATGCATTCTGTCTGTACCTTGTTTCAATGGTTCGATGTTTATCTATGATAATGCTGAGTGTATTGGAGTCTTCTGTTCACCAAAGAGTATATGATCACACTACTTGTGCAACTTCTGTTTCGTCTTGATTCGTGCAACTTGCAACTTCAAATTCCTTATTTTTCATTGAATAAAAAGACTCGAAGTTGTAATAAACACAAACTTCCCTTTCTTGATCCTTGAAAGTTTTGTCGAAAGGAATGACACTACAGCCTTGCTTCACGGCCATTACACGTACCACTTGTTGCATGTTACATGTCCACTTCTTGTTACAAAATGTTGTTTTTGCATTTTATTTTCTTATTTTATTTTATCATTTTTCAAATTCCATACAAAGAATAATCTTGAATTTGAGAGCTGAATTTTTTCCATCCATCACATTTCTATTCATTCTATTTATATTTATTCTATTCGGAAGTACGAATGCACAATATATTATTAATTTATACTTTCTGTAGATGAAACTGCAAAACTCCAATCAATAACAGATAATGTGAGGTGGTGATAATTATGATGATGTAGGACTCCGATACAAAATCACTTTATAAGCAATTATTACGATGAGTTCAGAACAAATTCTATAGCTAGGATCTTAGAATCTAAAATAAAATCACTCCAACAGTCTTCACGAATTCACTCTCTTGAAAGTTCAAACTGAAATTTTCTTTGATTCGGTTTGATTGAAGTTGTTCAAATGTTGGTTTTGAGTGCTGGTCGTGAATGAATCTAAGATTTTATTCCTTCTACACACGAAATATTTCAATGAAATTTAATAGAAATGTTGGGAGAGAGATATAATGATTGTAGAAAGAAACTTTTAATAGTCACCAAAATGAAAGTTTTGTTTGTGATTGAGATATTAACCTTTTGCATTATCTCCATAAACTATTTAGCATGAAAATTTCGTGATATTATAAGCGAAAACTCAATTTACCGGGAATTGCGAATGATTGCTCAATCCAATATGTCTATCGATTCATAGTACAGTGTAACTTCATTACAAAGACAGTAGAAACAATAAGGAAAAGTCTAAAGATAAAAAGTTCATTGAAATGAAACGATTCAATCAAACTTCTGAATACGAAATGAGTACTTTTTCCTTAGAAATATATGAAATTTTATACATGATCTTACATTGTCATGGAACCATCAGGATGAAATAATTATGTATCTTACTCAATGAACATTTACAAATAGTATACAATGTGTCCATGATATTTGAACAATGTATCTAGTCTTCTCAAACTAAAATAAATTATTCAACTGCCAGTCAATTAGACTATCAAGATTGAATTATTAGGCTATCAATTCTGAACATGTGAGTGACTTACAGCCTACAGAAGACCTATTAGGCATAGGTTGACTATAATGTTTTATACAGGGACTCCTTATTTGCGATTTGAAGATGACAGTACAGAGATAACATATTATTAACGGATGATATTAATTCATACAAAGCAACCATAATCATAAGCCTATGATGGTTCATAGTTGATGATATGTCGGCAACATCAAGTACTTTATGAATAATAACAATTTATGGGCGATAATTTTGAAGGTCATATATGGGAAGACACGATCGGTTAATGAATCTCGCTGTAAAAGGACAGGTCTTGTTGTCTAGCCTAGAACATGCCACTTTCATTCAGGCCTATATGAATACCAGCAACTAGGAAATGTGTATCTATTAGACAGGTTGATGGGTAAAGTTCTTCGTTGATCCTTGGGAATACAAATCCTTGTTTATCTAGTTTATAATAATGATAACTTGTTGAAAGGGACATGTAAGGCTTTTAATTGGACATAGGAAGTTTGAATACGGTTACTCGTATACTAGTATGAATGAAAATAAGAGAAAATTCTCTATTTTTCTTGTTTTTCCTGAAAATGAATTCGTTATTTTCTGGAATTCTAAAATGTTTCTGAGTTTTTTGCTGGATTTTATAAATGAAGGACTAGTTAACAATGTTTATTAGTTGATTTAATTTTCTCAATTAGCCTAAATAACAAGACTGTTATTTATTGTTAATTATCAGGCTGATTATTGTTATTATTAATTATTATTTATTGTTATTATTGTTATATTTGTTATTAAGACTGATAATATTGTCAGAACCACAAATTTATTTTAAAATCGAGGTACCAGTTTAGGCTGTTACACCATTATCAATCTTAAGTGAACTAAAACAAAAGTAAAGAGCAGCAGAATACTTTGGGGAATGGAGCGAGGTAGGCGATTGGTAGTTGAATGACCAATCAAGATGAACGACTGCCATTGGCCTAGACAAGTCACTCCCACAGTGGGCGGTTTGAACAAACGTCATCAGCAATGGCGGCTCATATAACAAACATAGTAATGAACGGCTTCCTTACGGCTTTGATAGTGCTAAATGACTGAATTTCGACTTCATAATAGCCTATAGTTACAAAACTATACTATATTATATACTATTTTACATAGTACATAAAGACCGTAGCTGGACTAACATGTATTAAATAAAAATTAGTTTCGTGTTGAACATATTAATCAATAGAGAAATTGAACATTGTTCTTTTGTGTTAATTATTTTTGATTATGATATTTTCAATCATTCTCTTTAAAGTGGAACATGAGGAGGGAGTTTTTCAATCAAATTTTTTTAATTGAAATTTTTCTATAAAATGAAAAGCCCTTCCTTTCAGTTTTAGACCTATTCTTTTTAATAGATCTCAGTAAATCATTGTAAAATTTTCAACATTCAAAGTATTGAGCAATATTTTATTGGATTCTATAACTTTTTTAATATAAAATGAAAAGTTTTCTATAAAATGAAAAGCCCTTCCTTTCAGTTTTAGACCTATTATTATGAATAGATTTCAGTAAATCATTGGAACATTTTCAACATTCAAAGTATTGAGCAATATTTATTGGAATCTAAAATAATCCTCATGATTTCCTGATACAAGTGACTTGTCACCTATTCCACTACGCACTCATGACACTCGAGTGACAACATAACACGACAATTCCTCTACAACTTTTTCACCCACCGCCCTTGAATCATAAATCTAATGTTTCTTACGATGATCAGCATAAATTCCTGCGCAAAATGTTCTTAATTGACAATTGAACAGATTCAATAAATTATGATTGGCATCAATGAATGAATAATATTGATTATTGCATTAGAGCAATGTCAAGTCTTGACTTTGGCCGTCAAATGGAACCTGTTTATTCAAGAGTAACGGAACATAAATATAGATATAGAGATGTATTAACTTGCGTTGAAGTTCAATAAGTATTAAAAATATATAGATATAGAAATTTATTTACATGTATTGACTGCTCATTTATTTACTATAGAGAGTGATATAAGATAGAAATACGTTTACAAGCATTGAAGGTTCATTAAAAATATGAAACATATATAGATATGGTAATGTGGGCTTCTCACGAGCTGTAGAATGAGTATAGATATATTATAAATGAATACAAGAATCTGATGAAGGCTGATTTGGAGTTTGTAAGAGCTCATGCAGATTAAGTTGGTGTCAAATATATATTCTGACACCAGTTGAAGATGAAATTGGCAGGAGTTGTGGCTTGTATGACTGGCAGTTTTGAGAGCGCAAGTCTGATGAATAAAGGATAATTGGCCAGATGTCACTATCAATAGCCAATCACGACGTTGAAATGGTGGAAACATCTCCTGTTTTGATAAGAGGTGGAACAAGAATAATAATTATTATGCTTTGTCTTGAAATGGATCTTTTTCCTTGATGGTAGGGAAAAGGAAGGTTATTGGAAACGTACTTTCAATTAGAATTTAAAATATCACTCACTTCGAAAACAGGAAAAAATTCAAATGAAGCACTAAGGTGATGAAACTGAATTGGCATTAAGAGTTCAAACATAACTTACTCCAATAAACAATGAGTTGTGAGTTGTGTACAAGATAATATTGTGGCTGCGAATACATTGTGACTGCAAATTATTAGTCTCACAGTATATAGATAATATGTAAGAATATCTGGACTGTGAATATGATTTAGAACATTTTTCACCAAGACGAATTAGTCACGTTCAGTAGTACTAATAATGCACCGATGCAATGAATTACAACTACGGTACTGTGACCATGACTCAATCGTCTTGTGAATAGGTGTACGCCTATTAGAATACTGTACTCCAACAGCAGAATTTGGAGTGAATCTGTTGGATGATGAGAACTTTAAAAAGAATCTTTAGAAAAAAACGTTTTGAAATATTGTCAAACTCCACTTTTATTTTGGATTTCAAAAAGTTTTATCTATCATGGAAAGATTCCACAACATTATTTTATCAACTTTATTAATCATGATTGAAGATCTCGACTGTATTGAAGATGTCTTTGTCACAATCATAAATATTGATTCAGTATATTATTTGATAATATTATGTTGATTCAGTATTTTATTAGTAGTTCTCTTACATTATTAGTAGAGTTGATGCAGTGAATTAATATTTTGTATTCATTATTAGTAGAGTTTTGATGAAATGGTACAAATTTTTAACAGAGAGATTCATTAAGCTATTGAAAGAAGCAGAGGAAACAATTACTTACAGTTTTCTTCAACTACATTGACTTTTCACAATAGTTGGAAAGCTGCTATATTAGATGCATGAACTACTCTTCTCGCAAAGGAAAGCAATAAGTTCCCCCCTTCTTCAACTTCGTTGTATAGAACTACAATGACTATAGGAGTCTTCTACTCCGGCTATGTAATACGATATAAATGTCTTTTCAATGTATATAAATTCTATAGAATCTACTACTATGTAATTTATAAGTAGACTAATATAGAACCATAGAATAACCAAATGATTATCTGGAGTAAATATACACAATATACTGTATGTATCAGTCAATACTGTATCATGATGCCTACATAAATAGCTAAATAAATGGATTATCTGTATGTAGCCTATCCCTTCCCAACTGTCTTGTATCAACAATTCCTGCCATCTAATAACACAAACTGTTTTAAACTTCTGGTCAAAGGTAAAGGTAATAGAGCAAGCAATTACCTTGATTTAACATGTTTGCATGGATTTCCCGTACTTTGAATTTCCTAGTTTGAGATCACCCCGTCATTCACTACGCCCTCACAAGAACTAAATAAAGGCGACCATTCTATTCAAGACATAACAAACTTCAATTCTCTGATCACGTTAACTTACATTCAGTGTTATTTTGAGCAAAGTCGTTACAATTTTAGACTGCACTTGATATTATTAGAATGGGACCTATTCCATAGAATGGGGCATTGTAAAGCCGCCTTGGACCCTTCCTTCCTTTTCCTGTAACAAAGATTTCTTCACATCAATCATTCCTTATCGATAGCTGTATCAGAAAACAAGCAACACAATAAAACGGTAAAACTCATATAAATTTATGACTGATTGTGTTGGAGCCTGGTTATTTATTGTTGGTGAGAGCACATTTTGCATGGGCTGAGAATAAGGTTTGAGGCCAACAATGTCTATTGAAATAGCGTTGGTAGTTGGGATTTGAAATTAAGACCCAGGTGTGCAGTGCTGGATATATTTTCGACAATGCTTTTTTTCATTCGGGCTGAAGAAACACTTCATTTTTCTTCTACACCCACAGCGGTATTCGAATCTGACTCTGCCATCCGATGGATTATTCTTAGCTCAAGATTAATCATTTGCGATTGTCATATTTTTTATCCACGGTTTTCATTAGGGCGATTGATCGATTTGGGTCAATGTTTTTAGGCAAAGTTGCATCATTGGATGGTTTATTACAAGTATTTCTGTCGATAGAAGAGGTTTTGGGAATAGACTGTAGATTTGTGTAGGCTTAGAGACACCTGTAATGTTAAAAATTGATCTTGTAGAGAAATGTAGGAAAATAATCAGGAGATATGATCCCCATTAATGTTTCTTCCACTAGGCTATGTTTCCAATCTCTAAGGCTAGGCGTACACCGGTTAGTCAAGACAAGACAAGACGAGATTAGTCACGTTTAGTCACAGTACTTCACATAGTTGTTTATGAAGCAACACACACCGATTAGTCATCGCATCGGTGTGTGCTGCTTCATAAGCAGCTATGTGAATTTCTTGTGACTAATCTCGTCTTGTCTTGTCTTGACTAACCGGTGTAAGCCTAGCCTAAGTTGTCCATGTGATTCTGTGTTGTTTTAATTTTTTGCTGTGGTGTTGTCAACTAAGCTCTTGGCTTATGAGTGACATGAGTAATAGGAAAGATGATATGAGAGATGAATGACCTTACTGCATTAGGTGAGTTCATAACAGTCATATTCTTCTATAATTAAGTGGAATAAATTTTAAGAAACGTAGAATCCTCCTTGATTGATTCTGTACGTTGTATAAATTGAAAATTTCATAAAATTTCATTACCAAGGTATTTTAGCTACATTATAGACTTTACAAGCAAATCGTAGACGATTCGTCCTCGCTGCAATGTCTTCTACGTGTTAAGAATATGCTTGTAAAAGTGAATAATTTCCATCACACTTTTATTTTAAACTTTTTCCCTACTTTTCTCTCCTTTTAAATAGATTTGTATTTAGAATGAAATACAAGAGAAGACGATTTATTATGCCATCAACCGATCAAAACATTCTACCATTGCTTGTAATAATATTTTTCTAAATCTCGTCAGTGAATAATTAAACTCGGTTCAGTTCTAAACTGTCGTGTTAAGTAAATTAATTATATGGCGGCGCAGAGATAAACACTGAACGCTGGTCTAGAGAATTGTTTGAAATTTGCATTTAGTAGAACCAGAACAGTTTAAAAAATAGTCGTTTTTGCAGGGATGAACTTATTTTTTGTTGAGTAACCTTGAGAAAACTCTGAGAATAGGGAGAAGTGAAAAGGGATATATGGAACAAGGGGAGGAGGGGGGAACTAGAAGAGGAAATAAAGGAGGTGAGAATGAGAAAAAATTGAAGATCCATGAGAGGAAGAGGAAAAGAGAAATAAGAGATGGAATAGGTAGAAATAAGAGAAAATGAGAGAAGGCGAAAAGATGAAATCTCAATTGAGGAAAAAATGAGTCTTGAACGTAAATGAATCAAAAAGAGTTGGAATGAGAAAAGCTAGAAGAGAAAGCCAGAATATGTTGAGGAGCAGTCGAAGATTGTAGAGTATAGAGAAATTGTAAGAAAGGAATTGAAAAGAGAAAAAACGGAAGAGAAGTGAAGAAGAAAGGAGAGAAAGAAGAGTAATCAAGGATAAGAAGGAGAGAAAGGATTAAAGAAATGCAAGGTTCAGACAGAAAAGGTGAAAGAAGAAAAGAAAGGAGAGAAAATATTGGGAAAACACATCAAGAAATGAAGGGGAGGAGGAGGAGTAGGAGGAGAAAAAGCATAAGGAACGAAAAAAGAGAACAGAAAGGAAATTAGAAAGGAGATCAGAGAGGAGATCAGAAAGCAGATGTTGAAGGCAAAATAAAGAAATAATAATTCAAAAGAAACAGAAGATGAGAAAAACAAAAACACAAAGTAGAATGAGGATTTGTTCCACGTTGAAGCAACTTTTTGTGTTCAATAAGTACCTTTGGTACCAGAGAGTATGGAGAGTACTTGGCCTATGAATGTAGCATACACTTATACATGAGTTTAATACTTCTCTCCTCTCTGTATGGTATACGTGACAGTGACCGCGCGCCGTTCAAGGCCTTTCTTGTGTCATCAGCATTCGAAATATTCACATTTTAATGCACATTTCTAGTAAGACTGACCGCAGCAGATGAATATTTACGAGGATGCTTCTTCAACATTCCATGAGATTGCTATCAGCGTCTGCGCACTGCTGCGATAAATTTTATGAAATTCCGCTGTCATTCGCGATTAGATGAAATATTTGTGCTGTCACTCTATTAACAACTTCACGCTGCGTAGATGAGGGAAACCTGATCAGCCTTATCTAATATTGTTCAATGTGGGAACTGCAGCTAGAGAGAAAAGACGTAAAATTCTTCTTCTGTACTCTCTGACTGCAGCCTAAGTGCGAATGATCCAATGATAAATGTCCAAGATAGAATGGTCCAAGATGGATATTGTGATGGAATGTCATTGTATTATTATCGAGGATTATTTTTAATGTCCATTGTAGAACTCACTGCAAACCGTTAATTATGAAGCTGAAAATATTAAAATATCATATTTTTTATCCTTGAATGTCTATTGTATATAAAAAGTTACATTCATGAATTAGGATATAATCATGTCCACAGTCTCGAAACACGACAAAACTAATCCCCTATTTCTATACTCTTTGTCGATTTTGTGTGCGACAAATTATTTTTGGCATTAAACACTTTGAACTTGTTTTTCACACGACTTTGCAGTCTAATTTTTATAAGTAATTAAATTGAAGATTATTCTTAGCATGCTGTGCAGCACACAAAAACCTACCAAGTGTGGACATGCGGATTGTTACATAGGAGTTGATGCAATTTTCAACTAACTCTACATAGTTTTCATGAATTTGGAAGAAAAAATATTAACTTGTAGATGTCGAGTGGAGAGAGATCTTTGGAAATGTAAAAAAATCAAGAACGTATTAAAATATTGTGTGAACTTTGTGTTTATAATGTTGGAAAAGTTTTTGGACTATTTGAGTGATAATAATCCTATAGACTTACAGAATTATTGTACAAATAACAAGTAACTAAATTTTTGATTACAGTATTATCATTGAAATCTCCCACCGTTAGTACACAGAAAAGGAAGAAGTAGATTCTCCTTTCTCTGTGATTATAAGGAATTAAAAATTTAAAGTGTATTTCAAGTTTATTTTGTTTATTCTCTATTTTTACTCACTATAGTTCGTATAAAACTAGTTGTCCCTTGGCCTGGTGCTCAATAACCACTCACTAGAAACGTTTTTGTCAGAAAGTCCGATGACCGAACAGCTAACCATTGGATTCAATGATGGACATCGGACTTTCTGACAAAAAAGTTTCTAGTGAGTGGTTATTGAGCATCAGGCCAAGGGACAACTAGTTTTATTCGAACTATAGGTACTCATTTAGATTTTCCTATTTCAAGTTCGTGAGCTTCAAGTACGATAGGCCTACAGTTGTTCCACGACTCTACTACAAATTGAACCAGTTTACAACTCGTTTGCTTATCGTATTTTTCAAGTAACTTACTTGCCATTATTAAATCGTTTGTAAAACTATCTACCTTTCATTATAACGTACACGTACATGACAATAAGTTACTCAGACTAATTACCTGTTCCACATAATAATTGACGATCTCTTTATTAAAATATGTGGATCGTATGATCGTATCTAGAATAAAGATATCAAATTCCACTTTTGTTTCACATACAACTTGCCTGTAACCTTTAAACTGGAAATTAGTTGCAGTACAGCTTCCAGTTTCAGCATTCAATATCAATGCCGACAAGGAGAGTAATGATTAATGTTAATTGAAATTGAAATCAACTGCTGGTAGGTAGAAGAGATAAAGCCACATATTCAAAGCTGGTGAACATAAATTTGAATAGTTATGTGACAATACAAGGTTAGTTGGTGCATTCACGACCGACAGTCAACTAGCAACTATTTATAAACAAGGGGGACTCGAGATTTCTGTAAAAAATCGAATATTCTCTTCCGATTTCTGGTACAGGAACAGTGCAAAATCATGACTGCGATATAATTACTAGTCATGTCGAATAATAATGTACACTTAATTTGTTTATTGGTCGTGGAAGCCTTGAGTTTCATAAACGATAAATGATTATAGGAGCTAACTACTGGAGAATATGCGTAGTATGGTGAGAGTGGCATAATTTATGTATGTCAGTATTATTGTTAGTGCACTAAGGACGTTTGTTTATGATCTTCAGCGAGTTAACGTATACAGGAAGTGGAAGAGTGACTGTTTTATACCTGAAATCTGATACTTTGCAATGATATTTCAATAAATTCACAAAATTTTGTAGTACAGTATCTGATCCTTAGCTTTAAATTTTTCTGAGTTTGATGATTATTTCATAAGGGGATGAAAGATAGGATAAATCAACATTTGTCTTCGCTCTGAAATCATTAAACGTAGTTACTAAACGTTTATTGTAAGGATATTATCAATCTCAATTCAAAGAGATATACTACTTCCTTCAATCCTAGAAGGATTAGATTGATATAAGGATTAGATTGGATTGATAAGGATTAGATTGAAATATATTTATTGATATATATGATCGATGTTGTTGAAAGTTGAAGTTGTAGGAGATGGTTGCTAGATCAACGATTGTTGGTTGTTATTTTTGTCATAAATTTCATGATGATAATAGGGTTGTTACCCTATTGTTTCAACATGAATATCTGGTAAACTTAAACTGGAGTAACAAGCAGCGGAATGTACTATTAATTGAGCAATACGATTGATCAGTGGTTGACTTTTCAAGGTCAAAGTCTGCCATTGGTCAAGACATGTCACGCCCATAATTGGCGGTTAATTCAAACTATCGCCAGATACGAAACACATTGGAAATCAATAATTTAAATATTCTAATATATTGTGATCAATTAATTTCGTTGTTCTTTTGTGTCTGACAATAGTTTAAACAAATCGCTTCATTGTGGGCGTAGCTTACTTTGGCCAATGGCAGGCGTTCACCTTGAAAGGTCAGCCACCGACCAATCATATTGCTCTCCATTTCATGTTTAATTAGTATTGGTTCTCGTTATTTTATTGAAAAAACATGGTTCTTACACCCTCCAGACGTCACTCATGAATGAAACTCTTCTTAATTGTTAGTTAATAAATAGATCGATGTTGATTAAGAAATTTATTAATTTCTGTTTAAATCGATTTTTCTCTCCTATTTTCAATTCACTTGAAGAAATCAGGAATTCCTCAAGTTTTCAATATTCTTGATCTTGAGTTTCCTTTGTTCAATTTGACCTTCTTGAACAAAACATGCATTATGATCTAACTCTATTTCATGAAAAATCAAAAGGTCACGAATGTACGCGTAATAATTTCTGAATCAGACATGCTCACACTACTCCAATAATATTGCGACAATGAACTTAGTCAATGCATTTGATTTATTGCATTTCCTAGTGAGATCTCTGTCCTCAGCAAGCTTCCTAATGTAATAAGCATCAATTGTCGTATTCATCATCTCCGGCTCGACCGTTATAAATTTAAATTATTACGAGCTTCTTTGTAAAGAGCCTTCCTCAACGTTTGAAGCCATATATCTTGTGATTTTATACGAGGATTTGTGACAGTTTCTTATATCTTCATGAAACGATGCATCTGTGGGATTGCGCACAGAACCATTCTGCATAATAATGCTGCTATTGAAAGGATGGAGTCGTTGTTTTTATGAGCACATTGCAGTCTGACAGAATAAATTTAGACTGATTGAAGGCTGGAGTTTAATTAATTGGAGACTGAGTGATTATGCACTTCTCAACTTCAATTGGTGCGTTGCAATTCGAAATTAATTATTCTGTCAATGTCAAAGGAAGAAGAAATTGATTGAGATGTTGATTATTTTTTGTAGTGTTGTCGGGGATCTTCATTATTGAATGGGTTGACGGATGTGTATTGGAATCCTTTATAGTTTTTCTGTAGTATTTGAACAGAAGTGACAGTATCCTTGTAACCTTGCCTTGATGAATTTGAAAAAACTGGACTAATCAAAATATGAATGGATTATCTCTCTGCTGGCATAACAAAAATGGGCAAAAATAGAGACAGTCATGCTATTTTACTCTAGCGGCCTTCAATGAATCTGGCGTCAATATAATGACGTCATTTTACGGCGGTTGAATTATGAAATTCTGGAAGATTACAGTGGGAAATTTGAAATCTACAAAAAATACAATCATATAATGGTGTTGAAAGCAGCATTTTTTTATTGATATTATTTATGGAATGTCTTCATTTATATTACGTCCATTTCCTTCATGAATAATTGCACTTATTCCTCAGCCATTCTTTCACCTATTTTCCTTCTTTAGAAATTATCTGAAGCTGAGTTATTTTAGTTCTTTTTCTTACTATAGCTTCTCTTTTCCTCAGTTTCAATCTTTTCTCTCTGCCTCTTGTTTCTCCTCATTATTCTCCTTCTTCTAGTTTATCTTCTTCTTGTCCACCTTTTCTTACTCTGTCCTTTTCCCCTCGCTTCATCTTCTTTTTCTACTTCAGTCCAGTCCTTCTTCTCTTTTTCAAAAAACAATACAAGAATATAGCTTTTCTTCTTGTCCTTCTTTCTTTTTGTTGCTTTCCTTCTTCTGTCCTCACCACATCACTTTTTCTTCTACTTTATCTTTACTTTCTTCTACTTTTCTTCTACTTCTTCTTGTCCACCTTTTCTCCTTCAGTCCTTTTCCCTCGTTTTTCACCGAACAATACAAGAATTGACCATTCATGTTGATTTTCCTGTAGGCTACTCATCATTTAAGAAGAAACGATAAAAAATGTTTGAGTTTCCAGTCTTTTATGAACCTTTCAGTTTCAGCAGCCTATCTCTTCATTAGCATACACGTTGCCACATCCGTGTCCTTCTGAGTGCTATGCGATTGACACCTTCCATCAATAGTTCAATTCCCCGTATTGACTATGCGGAAATCACACCTCACGAAACAATATTCAATTGTCAAAGTCATAGTCAAATCATTGATTGTCAGGTGCCTACCCTGAGCTAGTGACAACTGCGTGAATGAACATGATCACGATCAGTGCAAGTATCTGATCAGAATAATAAACAGTTTGACCTAATCAATACATGGCTCAAAGCTCGATTACTATACCTTGCCTCGATATGGATAACGACTTTGACTTGAACACGTTACTCTATGTACTGCTAAGACAAAGGAAACAATGCAAGTTTATAATGGATCAACAAATTGGGAATTTCTTGTACGTTTTCCCTCATTTGAATTCAACTTTCCCTATTTTGGTCCTACAGTATTCCAATGTATCAGCATTTCCTATTTTTCACTATTACTCTTTTAATTCAATACTTCCTTTTCACGGCCGCCTCTCACCATTAAATCACTATGTCTACATTTGGTCGTTTTTGTGTGCGACTCAAACATGCTGCATAATATGCTTAAGGCTAGGCGTACACCGATTAGTCAAGACAAGACAAGACAAGATGATATTAGTCACGTTTAGTCACAGTACATCATATAGTTGCTTATGAAGCAACACACACCGATTAGTCATTGCATCAGTGTGTGCTGCTTAATAAGCAACTATGTGAAGTACTAAACGTGACTAATTTCGTCTTGTCTTGACTAACCGTGTATGCTGCCTACCTCATGCTGTGCAGCACAGAAATTCGACCAAGTGTGGACTTAGGGATAATGTGTATTCCAAGAGCACGCTTCCAGGGATCGTTTGTGAATATTATATTGAATTCAATGGATGGGGAATGGGAAGCTACTTCTGGGAAACAGCATAACGAATGAACTTTTCAAAGAATATGATACCAAGATAGTTGAATAAGGACTCAAATAATCCACAATCAAAGACGATAGGATTATCATTGACATTTTTTCCATCCGCTATTTTTAAAAGAACATCACTATAGTCAACAAGAGAGCTCCAATATTATTGTTGATTGAGAGTCCTCAAAAATCGAGGACATTTTTATCACTCTCATCAACCTCCTGTATCCTCGAATAGTGTTCTCAGAATTGGATTAAACTTTTTCAAGTCTTTTTCTGGAAATTGATACCGTCTCTCAACCATATCTTCCACTAATTGAAGTCGACTTATTCGAAGAACTGGACTCCGCTTTGAACATCTGTGGGAACCTCGCCAATAAATATGAGAAATTATGCACTTTTATGGAATACATGTAAGTTATTACCAGGGATGACCCATCATAAAATCTGTACCGATTCCTGTCTAGAGCCGATTTCAGATTAGATATGAAACGGATAATTTCTGCTCAGCTATCTAAACGTGGAATCTACAACACTCGGACAGAAAACTTGGAAATTGCAAATAAATAAGTGAATGAGAATAAGAAGAAAATCTTGAATGTACGTGTATTCGTTCTACCTTTCCTGATTTATGCAGCTATCATTAGAATTCTTTTATTGCTGTTTCATAAATCAGATCCTTTACTGAAGCTCTAACATGATCTTTTTCATCTCGTATATCTTTTCTCAATGATACAACTTCTTCAATCTTCTATGTTTTCCAGGCTTTGACAAAATTATTTTTTTCTCTGTATTCCTTCTTTTCTGACATTCCAATAGTAACTTATTCATGATATTTTCTCATATTTTCATCGTTATTATTATATTCTTATCACATATTCCTTTTTATCATTGTTACTTCTTATCATTTTCTCACAAAAGGATCCATTCTTTCTTAAAAAATCCCTCCATTTTCATTTTCTTTCTCTTCTAACTTGTTTTCTACTTCTTTCTACATATTTTCTTGCTTTTCATCTACTTATTTCCCCTTATCTTTCTTCTTGCTCATTTCTCTCATTCCTCTCTTTCTCTCTTTTCTACTTCCTCTATTTCCTCTTATCTTTCTACTTATTCCTTCCTCTGTTCCTCTTTTATT
Source organism: Laodelphax striatellus (assembly GCA_017141395.1). Classification (NCBI taxonomy): domain Eukaryota; kingdom Metazoa; phylum Arthropoda; class Insecta; order Hemiptera; family Delphacidae; genus Laodelphax; species Laodelphax striatellus. Next base: position 32,291,756 of record CM029535.1, on the reverse strand, counting down.
AGTTTGATCAGTCAGAAATATCTTCCATTATCTTCCTCTCCTTATTCCTTAATTTCCCCCAATCTCTCTATTCACATTTATTTCTCTCTCTCTTTCTCTTTTATTCGTTAGTAAGCCATAAATATTTTCTTCCCAGTTCAAAATTCAGCTTCTGTGTTGATTCATTCCTTTTATCGTCTTTGAAAATTGCGGTTTGACGTATTTATTGGTTTTCAAGGAAAATGAGATATAAGGCGAAATAGCATCTCATCGAAATACAGCTATATCTTCCACGCAATAATCTATCGTATGTATTATTGATTTGCATTCAGTAGGCTATCCACCGTTGAGAACGGAATTTACGAGCACACATGTATTTTTAATACTTTCCCAATAGTCATTATTTACTGCATTATAACAGCGCGAGAAATTTTTCCATATAACTTTTGCATATGAAATTGATTGAGATGAGTGAAAAGATATTGAAAAATATTTTCCCAACTTATTTCTGGTGTTTGAAACGTTATGATAATGAATAAGTTCTTAATAATTTTATTTCTCAACCCTATCTTAATATGCAGGCCATTTTCCTCTTGTCTATCCTACTTGATTATGCATGTTTCTGAATAAACATACTCCATAACATTTTCTGTGATATTTTATTCATATTCTTATTTTGTACTCGAGATATTTGGAATCCTCTAGTTATAATCAAAATATAAAACATAATGTATTATATTTAACATCCTTGATAATCGAACAATAAGCAACTGCAAATTGGGATCAAATATAATTCTTGTTGAAAGTATGAAAACTCATTATTTCTGAATTCTCCCTTACAAAAATAATTGGCTGCAGGACTTGTTTTCAACATGATCGACAAAACATGATATTTTCTTTGATTTATGAGGAGTAGAGCTTAGTTGCAACTACTGTTTTCCAGAGGTCATTGCCCTTTGTTTAATTCAAGGGTCACGGTAAACACACTTCCAATAGGGTCTCAATCGCCTAGCCATAGCACTCAAAGTTCAGAAGGTTCAAAAGTTTGATTCATCAACCTGACTAACAAACATTGGAATTCAATTTGCTAAATGTATGGGAACAACTTCAACTTCGGTCTCCTAATTTCTCGAATAAGAACAGTTAGTCACATTCAAAATATGTTTGTTTCAATCCAAACTTCTCAGACAATTTCTGTAGGGAAATTTGATTTGAGATCATTCCAATGAAATTTGAAACTGATTTGTTTTCCGAAAACAAACGGGATTCATCCACTCGTAAATCAAGGAATAACGTTGATTTTATGTTGAAGTTCTCTCCCCATGCATCATAGCTGTTTTAACTTAATTTTTGTAATACCCAGAAAATTCCGAGTTTGTATATCACATTCTATGTAATTAATTAATAAAGTTTTTGTTCAACATTTGAATATTTATGGCCTTTTCAAAAACATGCGGTTCCCAGTAAACACCCTGTACTATTACATTTTTTAACGTATGACTTTTTATCGGTGGGGAGACCCTTACGGGTAGGTTCCACCTCGCCAAATTGCACAATTTTCTGTGTCGGTCACCCATCCAAGAGCAGTCTTGAATGTTTGTTACTTAACCACATGATTACTTAGCAACCGCTCTCACCGAGTGACCACTGATATTACCACTATTACTATTACTAGGGCCTTTATCGATATTTCTATGCCGTTGAATCGGTGGACCTTATTGTGACATTAATAACGTTATGCTATTCATTACTATAATAGCGTTGCCTTCTAACTTTCTCTATAGATACGATTCATTCCACATAACATCGGAATCATGTAATTGATTGAAACAGAAAACCTGAGCTGAGTGCCAAAGCCTGTCGAGTGGAAGCCAATGCTTTGTGGTGTTTAGACAGCAGATTATATTGATTGCAGCCAAAATGGAGCCCAGGCCGTTACTATTTGACATTTGGCAGTCGGGCAAGAAATTAGTCAGCGTGTGAGAGTTTTTCTGTGCTCGTGTGAATGTTTTTGTGAGTCTGTGTGAGTTTTTGAGTGTCTGGTGAGGTTATGAGAGCTTCTCACTGCCAAAAAAGCGGTAAATGACCTCAAAAGTAAACAAAGGGATCAGGCCAAACTGTCAGACCACTTGGGTGTATATTTTTGATACTCGACAAGAGACCATTTCTCGGACCACTTCATTGGAATTAGTTTTCTGTGTGTTTGACAATTTTATGATAATTGCTCTGATACAATTCATATAGCTTTCACTTTTACTTTATAAGCTGTACTTTTCGTATAGCTTTTGATCTCTCACTCTTATAATCCCTCAACTATTTCTCTTGACTTCGCAGCTTCCATGATTTCCACTCCACCTTTTTTACTTCTCCTTTCTTCTCATTTCTCTTTCACTCACCGAGTCTTTCTTGTTGTTTTATAATAGTTATTATACTGTTCTTCTTTATGGACGTATCGCTTTTCACAGTTTCACAGTAATTATTTTCAACTGTTCCTCATAATTTTGCAACTTCAATGAATCCTTTCTACAACTACTTTCTACTTCTACTTCGCGATTCTTATTCTTTTTCTGCTTTTCCTTTCATCTCTTTCTTGAGGGTTTTCTCATTTTATAGTAATTATTCTTATCAAATTTGTGTGGTAAGAGTTACTTTGGACACTTGCCAAAATAATAAAACGTCTATTTGAGAATGGAAAGCTTCTATGAAGGTGTTAAAAATACAAGGATTTAGTTTGTTAAGGAGCCTGTTTCAAAAAAATTAAGAAGTCATGTAAAACAGGAACAGCTCACTAAAGGATAGAAAGTTCAGCTAACTATAGACTCAATAGGAATTTGGTCAAGTCAATATACTATGTGATAGTGGCGAAACGTGGTATACTACTTAAAATATACTATACTATATACGCGTGGTATACGTGGTATGACCAAATAAGTATACCACGCTTCGCCACGGCTATGTGGGTATCTTTTAGAATTCGAGTTAGCTGAAAATTAGTGGACATAATGCTGGATGCTTTTTGATTTGATAAATTTTAGTCTAATATCCTAAAACCTTTCCCTCATAGTTGGATGAATTTGAGCTTTATACTTGATTGATTTAAATTGAAACATGATTTAACATTAAATTGATACATTGATCACTTTGATTTGAACATTCATTGCGAATGTAGCACTTGGATTTTCTAAGTGCTACAGGAAGCATGTGTCCGGGAAATGTTTCTGATTTCAGAAACACTTTATGGAGAACAGAAAGCCTTCCAGTTGGTGAAGAACACTGAACATTCAGAACACGGAATATATATAAATTCAGTACAGAATATAATAAGGATATGAAATGATATGTAAATACAGTACAACACTCGGCTCTGCTCCTCCCCTGTAGGTAGCTTCACCAAATACAAAGTAGAAAAGTATTTAGGATAATATTTTGATGGCACAACGTTAATCCTCTTAGAAACCCGTTGACTCTTTTGTCAGCTGCCCTGCTTACGGTAAATTAATACCGTACAAAACTGAATACCGTAAAATATAATAACCGAATACCGGCTCCCGTCTTACGCTGTTCTGTTTCAAATAATCGCCTCAGAGCTGAGCAGCTACTGTTTAAGCTGTGAGTCATTCACACGTTTGAATAATCGTTTTGAAAAAGTCGTTAAAAACCGATCAGGGTTAGTCCACTTCTGGAAGCCAGGCCAATATGATTTCTGAAATGAGTGACAGGTTCAGTGTGTTATGGTATTTTGTTCTCTGTTTCTATTTTTTCAAAAATAACAGAAGAGCCAGACGAGAGAAGTTTTTAAAAGAGCCGGAGCAAATCATTGAAGATTCTAGATTGGGTTTTGGAAAGGAATAATTTACATTGAGCCACGTTTTCACCATGCCACCATTTACATAATGTGTCAGTTTCTGATAACTGGAATTTTGAGTGTGAAATCACTCGTTTATTCCTAAAATAGTTTCGGAAGTACACATGACATCTCTTCTTATAATAGGTACTCTAGTATTCTTACAATACTAGTAGATGCAAAGAATTTATGTTGGGTTGCCGGTATGCTGTAATGTCATGTCACTTACCTTTTTTAAAGAAAAAATGAGCGTTTTCCTACATAATATCCTATAAATTAAGCACTGGCAACCTGTCGACTGACAAATGCCAATGGCAATGTGAAAACGCGGGATTATACTCGTTAAGGGAGAGCTCCAATAGGACGGCATGGTAGGGATGAACAGGGATTGTAGGGGTATAGATAGGGATTAAGCATGAATTGATGATGAAGGAATTATAACAAATGAATAAGCAAGAAATGGAAAAAATGTTAAATTATTGGAAAAGGAGAGGAAAAGTGAGGGGTAGGAGGGTTAAATGAGGTAGGTGAAAATGAGGGTTAAAGAAGTAGTAAGGTATTGGAGTTGAGTAAGGCTAGGCGTACACCGGTTAGTCAAGACAAGACAAGACGAGATTAGTCACGTTTAGTCACAGTAATTCACATAGTTGCTTATGAAGCATGACACACTGATGCAATGACTAATCGGTGTGTGTTGCTGGAACTATGTAATTACTGATGACGTCTCGTGTCTTTCACTGTTGCCTAACTTTCAGCTGATAATAATCTGTTCAAATTCAATTTCCATTCAATTGCCCTCATGCTCTTTATTTTGGTTAAACTGTTGTTTGGGATTGTCGATATAGGACTGAGAAGAGACGATAAAAATATAAATAGCAAAAATACTGTTTGACAAGCAGGTGACAATGTAAAAAATAAACACATTCATAAAAACTTGGCAATGTCCAGAAGATAGCGTCATCTCCTCAACCATCACAAATCAATGACACGAAAAAACAATACCCTTCAGAAAAAAATCAATGTGATTTTGTGATTCATCATTGTCTGGAGGAAATGATTTGTCATGTAACCATCATAAATAAGGCCTATTTTATATTCCTTCATCACACCGTTCCAATACAAGGTATCATGTGAGGAATAATTATTATTTTTACCGAATAATTACTTTTTAATGAACTCTACACGAGTAGCTTAGTTCCAAAACATATAATTAACAAATATTATATTCCAAACATAATATATATTATATTCATATAATAGATTTCATATACAGTATGATGCTTGGCTCTGGCTCGCCAAAAATATTTGTATATAATAAAAATATATTGCACATTATTCTCCCACTATCACGTTATGACCTTGAAATTAACATGTCCAAAATTAAAAAATGAATATAATTATTGTTTTTATGATTATAATTATTAGTGGTTAGTCAGGCGACATTAGTCACGTTTAGTCACAGCTACAGTTACTGTAGCACACACCGATGCAATGACTAATCGGTGTGTGTTGCTTCATAAGCAACTGTGTGAAGTACTGTGACTAAACGTGACTAATCTCGTCTTGTCTTGTCTTGACTAACCGGTGTACGCCTAGCCTTACTTTACTCGTGATGGAATCGATACGTTTTCACTCCAGTTATTCTTCGAGATATCTCGCCAATGTAAAAGTCAAGCGAAAGCCTCTGAATGGCTTCTATGTTTCCGCTTACACTATTTTGGATACTCGCCAACTTCCTCACACTGTTTTGTAGTAGTGAGCTGTGAACTCTGTTGCAGCCTACAGATCGTCTTGACAAATTTATACTGAACTCCAAACTTCTCCCGTTTATGATTTCCAGCAAAACCCTGAATATTCTCAGAAAGGCCTACGCTTATCTGATGGCCTAAAAGTTGTAACACATAACTTCTCTAGAGAGTCCGAAAATTCTCACAGGGGCCTATGCTTATTCAATGGCCCAAACTTGTAACAAATAGAGTTGTAAAGCAAATTGTCGAAGTTTGAATGTCTTGACAACTAGAGGGAAATAAACAGGGGAATGCAAAATTTACTGAAGAAATTTGTGATGCATGTGTAGGGGAGGTTCGAGGATTGATAGGAAGTAGGCCCATGAAACTTGCTTTGCATCTCTGCAGTTTACGATGTGCAATAACTTTTCAAGTTTGAAGTAAACAGAAGTGTCATAAACGTAACTTCAGCCGGAAACTGACGTTATATAACAAGCTCTTCGTTTTTTTTTTCAATCACTATAATTCTAAGCCACTCAAATAATCATTAGAATAGCATAATGTATAAATTGAATTGCTTTCAATGAGACATCAGCACTTTAAACAGCTCATAATCATTTAAAAAACATATTTCATCAATGAACTGATTCATGAATTGATACTGGATGTAAAACTTCAGCCAGTCATGAGTGACCATGATAGAAGATGACTTTTCTGGTTTGGACAACTCCTGGATGAACAAGCAGAATTAGTTGGCTGTCATCATTGATGGTCCACTATCTATCTGGAGAAACAAAACGACTACTGGCGAACGTGTTCAATAGGCCTCTGCACTAAAACCCTTATCTTGTACCTTCACAGCTATTCAGGTGGGTTCCCAGACCACGAAAGACAGCTTCTGACTGGTTTGAAAAAATGTGTTACATTTTTCACATCAGTCAGTTCCCATTAAGAAGTCCATTCCTGTCTGGCTTTTTCATCTTCAATATTTTTTCGTCTTTTTTTGGTTTTGTTGTTTCATTTCTCCTACCTCTTTTTTATTCTTCACCTTTCTTTTCTTGTTCTCTTCTCCCTCTTCTATTAATTTTGTTTCTTCTCAATTAAGGTCCAAAATAGAATGTCTTTGTTTTGCCAATGAGGGCCCTAATAGAATGTCTTAATTTTGTCTATCACATAGAAAAATAAGGTCCCCAATAGAATGTCTATTTTGTCTATAAGGTCCCCAATAGAATGTCTATTTTGTCTATAAGGTCCCTAATAGAATGTCTTTATTGTGTCTGTAGATAGATATTCATTCACCAATCAATGAATTCTGAAAGTGTTACCTAATATTGTCAATATTACATCTCCCATTGAATGCGAAGAAATTTAGGCCAATAAGGTACTTTTTAGATGTCAATCCGAGGAACAAGAATGACCTTCGAATGTCACTTTCCAAGTGACAAGAACGAAAACACACTGATTGCCTGCTCTGAATATACACTCCAGGTGCCAGAGTTTGAGATTTCTTTATAGTCAAATGGGAACATGAATATTGTATTTGGAAGAAATTTCAATATGAAAAGGGAGAGGCCTTCTTTTAGTTAGGATTACCTTCGCTTGGGTAGCAGCTAGAGCACCTGTTATACATAGATTATCTTAATAAGCATAGACCATAAAACATACACTATATTTGTTATGGAAAGTGGCGGGAGATGCATACAAAAGGTGAGAGCAAGACCCACACTAACTGCTTTTGAAAGTGAAAAGATAGCTGCAGCAATAATGTGAGGTGTAATGTGATTTTTTGAGGGAAAATACAATGAGATGATGCTATCTCTACGAATTCATGGAAATATCGAGCCAATGATTTAATAAATTTCACAGTATTTATATTCATTTACATACACATGACACAACATTTTCACATACAAGTCTTCAAATTTGTTAGAATGAAAGATAACTTTCTGCTACACATCACTTATTACACTACTTGAGTCGCGTGAATACTGTTTAGCAAGAAGTTATCTTTCATTCTATTAATCTCTGCAGTACACGAAGTATGGATATCCACTTTAAATTTGATTGACTTCCGTGCAATCGGCATTGAACTGATAGGAAAAGATAAGTGAAGTATAGTATTCAAAATACAGTATTTATATTGAAATGACTGTGAATAAAACAAAAATGTTTAAATATTTCCATCCCATATAACCAAATAGGTATACCACGCTTCGTCACGGCTAACTAACTACACATTGAAAAGGAAATGAACGAATGAAAAATGGGAGTAAGCAATCCATTGAGTACAGTATTCAAAGTATTTATATTGAAATGACTGCGAATAAAACAAAAATGTTAGAATATTTCCCTTCCTTCACATTGTAGAATTGTCAGAGACTTATTGTAAGTGTGTGGGGCCCTTTTACTACACGTTCACGTTGCTCTACAACGTATTAAACCGCAGAAACTTCGAACTATTTCACATCTCCATAGCTCACACAATTCAAATTGTGCATCGAAAAATCGGTTACGGTCCACTCGATTTCAGCAAAATCAAACCATGCATTAACCTACTATTTGCTTGTTTTATCACACGAAACCTAACAAGGCACCCCCGAGCCTTTACACATAACTTCACTCTTTAACTCGATAAAAGATACCTATCATTTCTCCAAAACCTGGTCGTATATTATACATTATACCACTTTTTATTACCACACCACGAGAAGAATAATTTTTTCGCCCAGTAAATAATATTTTCAGGATGAGTGGACGAAATCGTGATTAAGGGATTATCCCATAGAATAATTTTTCAATAAGGGTTTACACTTGCAGACAGGCTCGTAGCCTCAGGGGCTTCATTGATGCTTTACTGAAGCACCATTGATAAGTCACGTTCGTAGTAAATACATTCAAGAAATTTGTTGGTTATATTTTTTCGAAAATAAACGCTTGAAATACCTTGGGGCTAACATTAGAGTCTGTGTTTCGTCTAGCAATATTTCTCTATAACACGCCTGTTTGAAGTTTCCTTGTCTACTATAAAGTAACGGGAAAAATAACTGGCATAGGTGTTAAGAACCTAGTAAGTTACCTTTACCTTGGTGAAGGTGTTAAGAACATAGTAAGTACTTCAAAACATCGGTAAAAGTGTTGAGTTGAGTACTCATTTTACAACTTTTCATATAACTTGGCAGCATGTGTGAGATATTATACTAGACTTTTAGAATATTCTAGGCACAACTGTTTCATAATTGTAATTTTTTTACAAACATTTTCCCATATCCATCTACCACAGCTAATAATGGAATATGAATCAGGCCCTTGAGTTAGCTCACTTGTCAGTACACAACGCAGCAAGACCACTCCATTCTCTTCTATCAACAAACTGTTGAAAAGCACAAGGGGTGCCCCAGAAAAAACTTCGAACAAAGACGACGGTCCCTTGGATTTCTGTCAGACGTATCCTTCCATTGTTCCAGAGCGGACCACCCTCTCATTTTGAGGCAGTTCTGGACTGAGGAAGTTCGTAATTAATTCGAAATCCTCGCATCAAAAGTGTACGCCGACATTGACCGTGAAGGAACCTCAGTAATATTTATATAGTGGAGGATCGTGGCATTACTATACATCATACATGAGTGTGTAGTGAGCCCTTTGTGGGTTACCCTCTTGGCATTAGATATTCCGAAACAGATTCAAGGGAAAGTCGGTTCGCAGTCTGTCATTTAGGAACAATAGGCCCTTCAACAAACAATACCTGTAATTTATTGATTAATGGATAGCTGGCCACCCTCACTTTCTACGCTCCCAGAGCCAGTACTTCAGTTTAAGAACGTCCTTTTTTAAAGTTTGTTTCTGTTTATTACGTAACTTGTACACGGATATCAAATTGAATTTATTGCACGAAAAGACAACAAATTGAATTTGATAGACATGAAATGGCATGGAATAGATCAGGAGAGCCATTTGGGGGGGAAGGTTTCAGGGGGGTTCCTAGGCTAAATAATTATCGGAAAAATAATTTGAAATAGGGTGCCTATCAATAATATTATTGTATTAAGACTTTAGATAGACAAAATGAAGCTTAACATTACATTTTTAAACGTCATATTCCAAAAGTTTTCCGGGAGTAAACCACGGACCCCCTTTCGATGTGGGGTATTTCGTAACCCCCCCCCCATACCTCGTGGTGTTTGCCCTCCCAACAGTTTCGTGGAATGGCGCTCTTGGAATAGTTTCGTCATTTAACGGAACCAAATCTCTATAGAGCTCCTTGAATAACGTCATCTTAGGGTGGTTAAATTTGTCTTTTGATTAAATTGGCTGTTTCCTAGATAAGTGATCAGTCAATAGCCTTCATATATTCATATTCTGACATATTTTCTACGAATATCTATAGTGATCGTCTATTATAAACAGTACAACTATGTTATAAAGTAAATACAGTATTTCAGTTTCACAATATTGATGACAATACAGCTGCCTTTTCTAAATGAAATTTCAATCCTGTTCCATAGCGAGGACATTATAATACAGGTTGAACATTAAAAATGGTTTCTAAACCAATCCAGCATTAAAGTCAGTTCTCTATCGAGAAACTAAAATGAAACTAAAATCAGCTGATTCCAATAAACTTGCTATAGCGATTCGAGCATTATCTTCGAGTATTATATATTGTATAAGGTAGCTGTTCCAACCTTCAAGTCTTGCAATCGAAATTGAATCTTCGAAAACCTAGAATAAATAAAAAACCAAGAAAAACTCCAAATAAAACTCCTTAGCCTGTAATTGGATTGGACCCGCGTTCATATTCATTTTCATAGAGATTAACTCCGGTGGTCTCCCGATTCGAACACTAATCCAACTGTAGCTTATGGAATATCACATCCATCCGGACAGCTATACAATTAAAGGGTCTAAATTACATGCCAGATGTTGAATTTAATTCCATAATTACCATGTAACTGCGTTAAAGCACACTACTGAAGATGGTAACGTTCGATTTTCAATTATAGCTGTTTCTCTTATTTTGGTCTGCTGATTTTTTCCACTCATGGATGACCTTTTCAATATCATAAATTATGGTTTGGGGTTATTATTTGTTGTCTTCCTATTATTTTGCACGTGTAGTACACAATACTTGAGTTTGTTACAATAATATTAGCAAATGAACGATTTGTTGGCGAAGTTCGCAACAGAAGATTTCACTCTTTTAATAACTTCTTAAATTTCTTTAAATATCTTCAAAAATTGAAACATTTTATGTTCTCAAAGTCTCTCCCCCTTAATTCAAGAATTCAAGTCGTATTCAACAATCTAGAAAACTTATACCTATATAATTTCATTTGAAATCTCCTTTATCTTATGTTTTGTTTAGTAAATCTGATGCTGTAATTACTATTTTTAAATGACGTGCATTGTAATAACTATCACGACCTAGAATTTAAGCGACTTTTTATTGTAATCTACATTAATAAAGTGAATATTTTATTCTATTCCCTTGGTTTTAAGGAGCTAAGCATCTCAGAGTTGTCTATAACAAGTCAGGCTGGAATGAGGCTTGGAACAAAACTTCAAGCAAGAAAAAACATTCCCCTTTTCTGTCTCTTTGATCTACAAGCTCGTTAGCTGCGGATCTTCAGTAACAAATGCTGTTGCAGAGTGCATTCTACAATGATAACAGTAACAATCATTAAACTTGTATCATCGAGTAACAAGCCCTGGTTCAAAGTATCAATGTGCCTTGTTCTTACAGCATTCTTGTGAATCATCTCAGGGTAATGCTTGGGCTTTATTTGTTGTTATATAGCATTCTTGTGGATCTTGTGAATCATCTAGAGTAATGCCACATTTCTGACACAAATTGCTGTAATATTTGCACTTATTCTGTGTAGATACGTGACTGCAATGTAATGAGGATGTAATGTATGTAACGGCAAAGTTGCTCGATAAATTTCTCCGGTAAGTTTGTTTGGATTCGTCCTCGATCTAAATCAGTACTTGGTTTTTTCTTCCATTATTCCTTGTTTTCAAATGATAAACTGGCTTGTTATGGATCTGAGGATTATATTTATATATGTGTTTATGTTATGTATATATCTATATAATATTCAATTGTAAGTTTATTGATGTTTTTCTTCTATCTGTGTGAATACAAGTTTCTCTATCAGTGTTAATATATAATATATAGATATATAAATAACATAATGTTAAATATTATGTGTTCTGTGTTATTAATATAGATAAGACTTTGAGGGGTTTATCATAGTGATTCCAGATTATTTGTGAGAATTGACAACTAATTATTGTTGATTGATGTAAGTGCCCTTGAAATTTCTTCAAGGAATATCTTAGATAATACCTCGAACGTCTTGAAATATTCCATACATAATTCCTGTTATTTGTGTATAATTCAAGAAAAATGAAGAAGTAATTCAATCAATTTTCAAATCATAAATTTTTCATGAAATTCCTTTCAAAATCCTTGAATTCACACCCGATTTACTAGAATACCCACACACTATAGGCTCATATTAACTATAAAATATCATTTTAAAAAGTTAAACAATCAATTTTAAGCTTGGAAAATGGTGAATTGAGTACTATTGCTATTGAGTATTTTGAGGCGGCCCTTCTAACCTTGAGAAGTCCGTTATAACGGCTCAACATGTGTTCAAACTATTGTAACATGTGTACCGTAACCCCAATAAAGATTATTCAATAATTTGATAGTGGAATTTGAATAACGTATCTGTACCATTCATCAGCCCACACATCCAGCTATAAATAAATCTCGATTGTAGGTGGATGTGGCTTAATTATTCAATTAGCATTATGCTTTCAGTGCTCATTAGCATAGAAAAGTAATTCATATGGGCTGGAAACGTTTGAATGAGCGCGTGAAAAAAGAATGGGTTAGATTCGAGTCACCGATTGTGTTTCCAAATATGAAATATTGACGATTAATCTAGCGGACGAAGTCTAGTTAGAGAAAAAGAGAAGTTTGATTAGCTTAAGGATGAAAGAGAAAAGAATAGACAGGATGCATGCAAATAAATAAACCGTCGCAAATGTGTGGGTATTGGAGTTGAGGACAAACCCAAAAACCTAGCTACAGCCCACGATTTTCACTAGCCTTTTTTCATTCTGAAAATTGCTGTGAGCCATTTGGGTTGTCTTTGAAAATTTTGAAATGAGAAATTTATTGTGAGACACTTGGATGAACTTTGAATCAATAGGACTAGCAGAATTTATTGTTGGTCGTTTAGATAAACTCAATACGCAACAGAACTAGTTTGAATTGGAATAGTTCTGCACTGATTTCCATTTAAATGGATTTCTGTTTACTAGGAGATGTTTCAAACACCAACAACCCAAAAAAACCTGTGGGCCTACTACTTTATTCTGGGCTGAATTTGATATTTTTTATTCTGGTTTGAATTTGAGAGTTTGTTGATCCCTGGCGTGACTTATTAATCAAAATTCGTGTTCTTTATGAGAGATGCTGAACTTGATCTCAAGAATACCGAAAACGAACGATCAGATCACTTTTAAAATGAGATTGTGCTCATATTCTTATTCATAAGTCATAAGGTGAACCTAAACACAAAAGTGAACTCTTAGGCTAGGTGTACACCGGTTAGTCAAGACAAGACAAGACGAGATTAGTCACGTTTAGTCACAGTACTTCACATAGTTGCTTATGAAGCAACACACACCGATTAGTCATTGCATCAGTGTGTGCTGCTTCATAAGCAGCTATGTGAGTTACTGCGACTAAACGTGACTAATGTCGTCTTGTCTTGACTAACCAGTGTACGCCTAGCCTAACAAAGGAAATTGAAGAATTTAACTCTAGTATCCAGTACATTCGAAAATCATATTTGCAAGGTGCTTATCACTATCAACAACTATCACGCATTTGAGTTTTTGCCTCCAATCCTCATGACAATCATTTATAACTCAATTACAATCCAGAAACAGCTGTCCAAACCACATCACAATGAAAATCCATTCTTCCATTCATTAATCCAACGACGATTGTCATACGTAGGAAGTTGTAAGCCTAGAGAAGTGATTGAACTCTCTTTCTGAACTTAGTAAGCGTGCATCTCAACTCTCAAAACTCAGCAAGCCTGCATTTCATTACAGACTCTCTGTAAACAATGGAACAATTTTCTCATCTGTTACGATGCTCCCATAGGCCTAATGATGTAAAATTACGGTGATGATCGCTGTCGACCAAAGATTTCTGTCATCGAACTCACCTCAGAAAAGGAAGTTGTTCATTCATAGACGAACATATGTTACAAGTACACAACAAGCATAGAGCAATTCATTGTTCGAAACATCTGTGCAAGTCTCTTGAGAGACCACCTGCACGGATAATTTATTCATTCGACTCTATAGAGACCGCAGTATATTGTGTTGTACCGATAAAGACAATTTGCTTTGCATATACAAATATGTTCGATATTTATAATGGTTGGTATGCTGCAATCGGATCCATAAAAGCTGACACATTCTTGTGAGTTGTATTGGTATCGAGCTCGATTTATTTCTATTACCAATCTGATAAGAATTGACCCAAGTGAGGTCAGGTTCAAGGTTAAAAATATTGCAGGTGCGTCGGGAGTTTTGATTCGGAACTCGTGAAAAATCGAAGAGTTTTTGAATTAGAGTTCATGTTCATAGAAGGTCTTGGAAGGTCGCATATCCCCGAATAATCGCATTTGAAATCATGTATTTATGCTTCATATACAAAATAGCAAAACTAAGCAAACTTCAAAGCAAAACTAAGAGCTATGGAGATGGCCTTTTGGAGGCGGTGTTGCGGATACTGCAAGGATGGATAAAGTTCGTAATGAGAGTCATAAGAAGAAATGGGTCTGAATATTGAAGTATTATCTGATACGAGTTGAGGGCAAAATGTGTCGTGAACTGGTATGGAGGCATGTCAAGAGGATGAATGATGAGAGATGGCCAAAGAGAGACTCTGTGAGTGGACTCCGGGAAACAAGAGGAAGAGGGGAAGGACCTAGACATTCCTGGAGTGTGGTGTTGATGGGTGATGCAGTCCAGGGGACTCACAGATGATGATCTTTTGACCCGAGGAAGATGGAGAAGAGGATGCGAGACGGCAACTGGCATGTAAAGACTCGCTTTATATATATATATATGTAAATAAACGAAAACATCAAAATATCAACAAAATAGAGCTGAATATCAACATAAATTTGATATATCTAGGCATAAGTTACGGAAAGATTCTTGAAAGAGGGACCAGTAACAAACTGAGTTTGTAATCTTTTTAAATTTTTTGAAAATATATTAGACTACAGTATCTAAACAGTGACGACATTCCCTACACCAATAAATAATTCCTCTTTAATGACGTATTTTATATTGAATCTGATGATACGACGTGAAAACAATGATCATTATTCTCCCTCTCCAACGATCATTGCCTCTCTCGATAAAACTCCTAACCAGTAGCGTCATTTCACCACTGCGAAGCAACAGGCAAACACCAGGGGGAGTGTTTACCGGATAAAATGATCATTTGTACATTAGCTAGAACAGAATATTTTCTGTTACCCAGGAATCGAGGGCAAATGCCCCCCTGCCCACCCCAAATAACCCCCTGCTCTCGATAACGATGTTTTCAGAAAAATTACAGGTGCGAAATATGCTTTATTAGAAATGAAAAATTGAGATATTGGAGATTTTTCTCAAATTACTCATCATAATATGTACATAGTTGATTAGCGTTAAGAATAATCTTAATAGCAATATTGACTTATATTTTTATCATCTACATTTTTGTATGGTTGAGATGTCAATGTGCTAACCACACGTTACATCTTTTCTGGTTAATGATCATTCACCTCTGCTGATTCAGTCAAGTGGACGTGAAACTGGCAACCAGCTGGTAGACCTAAGCCCACATAGGGCTGTTGAGCCATTGACAAACAAACAAACATTTTTGTATAATCTATGTGCATTTCATTTTCTTGTAAAGTGTTTGAGGAGAATGAATAATTTGATTGATTGAGATTTTAATGAAGACGTTCACACAGAACATGTATTTAGAATTGTAGTTTGTCGAAAATTGTATAAATAATTGTCAGAATATAAAGTATTCAGTAATATCTCATTCATCTTTATACACTTCTGTGCTGTACAAAATAATGTGGAGTCAGGTACTTCTTCAACGATGAAACGTCTGCTCCCTCGAATATCGTTTTAGTACTGTATATAGTATATAATTATATACTATATATATATATATATATATCATTGAAAAGAGTACTTATAAACTATATAATTATATATATATATATATAATTATATATTTATAAGTTTAATCAAAACAATACATAAATAATTGTCAGGAATATAAAAGTATTCAGTAATATCTCATCCATCTTCGCACTTCTGACCTGTTGTACAAAAAAAATGTAGTCAGGTAGCTTCATAATATAATTCTATAATATAATTAAAGGTAATTATATATATATATATATATATATATATATATATATATATATATATATATATATATATATATATATATATATATATATAGTATATGATTTATAAGTACCTCTTTAACGATGAAACGTCTGATCCCTGGAATATTGTTAAAGAGAGACTTTACTGTGAGAATTCTACAATTATTGTGCTTTGAATAGTGATAGTGAATACGACTCAGAATTCTTGAGTCTGGTGATATTTTTTCGAAGGTGAAGGTCAAGACACTAGTTTTCGAATAGCAAGGCCAAGATCGATCAATAGCTCATTCAATGCCAAGGTGAAGGTCGCGCAAGTAGGTCAACATAGTATTACCGCTTCATTTTCCGTAACTTATTTCTAGATGTTATTACTGAGGATGTTATTACCTGGAATTACTGAGGAAATTGGGACATTTTGGGGTTTAGACACTTCGTGATAATGAATGAAAAATACTAACATTTTCAAATGTTTCAATAATTAAGTAACAAGAAAATAATTTTGAAGAATCTGGAGTTCAATGCTGTAAATAATTTAATCTGGAGTAAATGCTGTAAATAATTTTTAATTAATTTTTTAATTATCATCTATTATATTCCATGCAATGGAGTATTGAGAATAATTTACTCTCAAGACTCATCTTTGTTTTACTCTACAATATTCAAGTACGTAATAACTAATAAGTTGAGTATTCAAGGAGAAAACAGCAGTGGAATATATTTTGAATACATTTGGAATAAATTTGAAATAAAGGGCTTGATATTTTCTTTTCATTACCTCAATTCACCTTGTCCATTCAACAAGTAAGTAAATCTAGGAGAAGAATGTTATTGCTTTCAACTGAAATTTACGACTTGGGTGTACACGTGTTGGACATGCACTTAAATTTACACGTTCAAGCATTCATTTACACTATTCTTGACCTCATAAAAATAACCTACCACTAATAGTATTATAGAACATGCTCGGGACGTCTCTGTAAGATTTAAGAGTTCTGTAAGATACTTCAAGATGTATGTAAGAATTCCAAGATTGTAGAAGATGAGATTCAAAGAAGTGATTCAAAAGTCGGCTTGGAGTGTGAAGACGATATTCACACCTATTTGAACTTGAAAGGGAGTCTGTTTCGAGACAACAGTGTGACCAATTTGGAATCGCTTGCTGTTATAGAAAACTATAAATTCAGTTCACACGTGACAAGTGTAGGACAGGCTTTTGTGGAGAGGATTTTTTCATCGTCTGAGACTGAGCTTTATCGGTTCAAGATTCACACAGAAAATTCCGACCAATACTTCAATGTTTGGCATAGACTACATGAGAGAAAGTTCAATGAATTCTTATTTACTTACAATTTTAAAGCTATTTTATAGTATATATGATAATGAAACCAAACCAATATTTTAATGAATAAAACAAGACAAATCTATCGCGTAGGTACTAATTACCTTTCAATACCGTTCTACCGTTAAACAGTATCCAGACTACTTCTCGACATTGACCCATTCACCTTTACTTCACAGTTGCAATGTTTATTTAGCTTAGTATCGATATTACTTTATTACCACTCATTAAGCAACGTGTCAACTACACATGTATTGATTAACATTATCACGTACTACTAAGTTCATAATATTGTTTCCGTGTACATTAGATACAGTGAGTGTGTTGTATACCTATAGGTGCGATGTATATAGGTGGTAAGTTCTCTATATATGGAAGGAAACAGGCAAAGTACCAAGCAGCTTGTTTTTGTCACATCCAAGGTCGTACTTAGCCACGATCAAGTCACCCACCTCTTTCCGTTAATAGATAAGTTATTATTAATTTAAGATGCAAACTTGCAAGTACTTACTTAGCCTAGTTATGCACTTATTAGGGTACTCAGCTACCACAGTAATAGTTTTAATTTAAACAAACAACACAACTAGATCAGTACAATACTTTATTTGAGATCATTTATATTATTTTCATTTTCATTCTGCAGTACATTTAAGATCATTAATTTTATATTGGTCTATTTGATCTACTCATTATTATTCAATGTTCATTATATTTAGCATATATGGCGTATAGTATAGGTGAATGGCAAGATACTTCATCTTTCGTCAATACATTTCAATAAATAAAACATTTATGGCCTTCCTTTGCCATTTTCATTCTAGATTCTATAGAAGTGTTGAGTGACTGAATGTTGTAAGCTGACATTTCATGTCAGTACAGGTTGAAACAATCAATTGTATAAATAAATAGACTTGTGAGGTTGTGGAACATACTGTATTAGGAATATCTACTGACAGTATTTGTTCATGAATATCATGATCATGAATACATGATCTGTTCATTTTAGGAAAAGTGTATGTTTCCTTGTTGACTGTTTACTGTTATACGAATCGGTTGAATTTGAAGAATAATAAAATCATTATGAATTGAATTGTGGAACAATGAATTAACGAGAAACTGAGCAATGGAACTTGGAAAATGGATTTCAATGTTAGAACTATGACACCTTAATAATCTCCTCTTAAGGATTTGTAATGTTGACCAATAAAATCATGCCTTTCTTATCCGAAATTGTTGAAGTTTTTGGTAATAAGGTGAATGGTGTAATTATTTATAGGAGTTATTATTGTCCTCAACTATTTCACTCATTCATTGATTACAACAGTAATGGAGCAATTACACGTGATTAATGCTTTCTAATTGAAAACCAATTTAGTACAATGACACAACGTTTGATTAGAATGCACGTCAGAAGATTTACATAATATCGTGCATAGGTTTCCTTGTAGACATGATGAGTTGCTTGATTCATGCAGAGGATAATGATAAATAATTCAATTGATCACCTTTTTTGGATACATTAAAAATGGTAGGATTATTCATTGAATAATCTCACAAGTGATAAAATTCCAGTTCACTCCGTTCACATTTGGATCAGTGAGTCACTAAAAATGACTCGATTGAAAGAATAGTTGAAATAAATGAATGAAAATGTGATAATGAATGAAAATATGGATACCCGGTAGGGTATCCATAAGCTATAAGCATATTTTATAGTAAGGTTAAAGGTTTGTTTTCCAATAAATAAATAAATGATTTTGTTTTTTTTTCTCTGTTTCAGCTGAATTTGAAGAATTTGTGATGCCGATTAAAACTTCCCCGGGAAGTCCAAACGAACACAACTTACTATTCGGGAACAACATTTGGGCAAGACGTAAGTTTTTCACAATTAAAATTTTCCAGATAAGAGCTCAATAATTTCAAAATAGTTGAGCTAATAATATTACGAATAAATTCTCTGAAAATGTATTTCATAATGACCCGCCTTGACTGAATCACTGGGATACGCCTATGTGATTTAAATTATCTCATAGACTAGGTCTACTGTAGTGACATTTGTCACTACAAAGACTACGAACTGTATTTGTCACTATCTCTTTCTTTAGAAAAGAACCCAAGTCTTGGTAGCATATGGAAACTTCTTGAAAATTATTATGAAATCATCCATTAATCTCTAAAGATTACTTGATTTCCATTTAGTTCTCCAAACTTGTGTTCCATTTAATTCCAATATTGATAGGCATGAAATGTCAAGCTCATTTGTCATCATCAGAACCATTGACAGTCAGTATCTATCATTCTTCAATGAGAATATCAGCTGAAACTACTGTACTCCATAGAGCTGTAACAACTTTATTCATAGCGATAAAGGAAAGCTTTGAATAGAATTCACAGTTAGATTTAGCAACACTGTGACATTCATTTTGGGGGATCCTGGAAGACAATCCAAACATTTCTTTGAGATTGATGGGTTCTTGACTATTTCTCGCAACAAAGGTCAAATCCATGTCTTAAATATCTTTCATATCTCATAAATAAAATATCTTTGTGTACAGAATCTTTTTGTGATTCCTTTTTTAGCGGAAAGGGAGCTGAAAAGTGTAATGAATACAAAAGAATGATCATAAGGAATTTACGTGAACATATCAAGATAATTACCTGAAATTGTATTATTATTCAGTTATGTTTATTATCAACGTGATAGAGTAATTGATAAAATTTATAGAACAAATATTGATGTTATGGAATCTTTCCATAATAGAAAAAACTTTTTGAAATTGTCAAACTCCACTTTTATTTTAATAATCACAATGTTTACACCAGGACCATGGTTTCATGTTGTACTTAACACATCTGTTATACAGCGGAGGATGTGTTAAGTATAACATGAGACCATGGTCCTGGTGTAAACATTGTGTTTATTAAAATAAAAGTGGAGTTTGACAATTTCAAAAAGTTTTTTCTATGATAGAGTTCTGTAATTCAATCTCAATAGGTGAACAATCCAGGAAATTTCCATTCAGAAATCTGGTACATTTTTGAGAGTTTTATTACCGAATATGATTGTAATACGTTAACCAGGTGTGTCAACAGACAAATAAACTGAATTTTCATTTATTAGAATACCAAAATTAGTGGACCTATAGTAGAAGAGTATGCAAATGTTTTATCCCAATAACTGTTCCCATTTAAACGGTCCTTGCATTCAACAAATTCAAAATGGTGATTCAACAAAAAGTACTTGGTGTACTCTTTATTATCGCAGCAATGATCTTATGACTCTTGAAAATGTGATGAAATCGCCGTATTTTCCTATGTTTATAAGTTGGATTGTGCTGGAAACAAATCTCCTCTATTTTGAATCGGTGATAACTTGCAGCAGCTGTCGTAGTGATTGAATTATTGGATTGAGAAATCGAATTGCAGAAATGCTGTTGCCCAGTGTTTCTTATTACAGAATTGTTGTTGGCTACATCTAGATCGACCCGATAAAAGAGTCGATGTCTTGTTTATCGCATTTCATCAGTTTTATCAGATTCAGTGTACAGCAAACTGAATTTCAACGTGAATATTCAACAGTTCTGCATGCTGATTTCAATCTTGTAGTTGTAGGTACTCTCTTGTACAATCTTGAAGTGACTCATTACTTTTTTTTATTCTTTTGGTCTCTTCTTCTTCTTCTTCTTCTTCTTCTTCTTCTTCTTCTTCTTCTTCTTCTTCTTCTTCTTCTTCTTCTTCTTCTTCATCTTCTAGGGATTCTCACTTCTAATGGCTCCATCCTATGGGGTTTCCTTCACAGTATATTTTCCCACTACTTGTCATGTTTTTCTTTTTCTTTTCCACCAACTTCACGTTTCTCTCTTCTTTACCCACTCATTTTCGTTTTATTCTCCCTTGTGACGATCAGAAGAATAATTAGCTGTCAGAGTTTAAATTCTTATCACGTACACAATTAAGCGTGCATGCCAATACATGGCATGGCTCATTAGGTTTACCCACAACATATTCTTATATCTATTTATCACCGGTTGAAGTACATCCCTATCCTATCACTATATCTATATATTATAGGTCCTCTCGAACAATTTCTACATCTATTCATCTCAGGTTTAGATTTACCAGTATCACTATATCTATGCAACATGAGTACACGCGAACAATAATTTCTATATCTATTTATCTTCGGTTCAGGTATCCCCATATCCTATCATTATATCTATACACTGGAACAATATGATATACATAACAAACGGTCATCCTCCAACCCATGTGAAAGGTGTTGAAAGAATTTGCATGAACCTGATCCAGCTAAAGTAAGTACTGAGTAATTAGTCTTGTCTAGACATCAGAGCAGTTAATCACTGCTCATACATGCGATAGCCTGCGAATCTCCCGTTTGTGCATCATATAGGTATCTATGATATGTTCACGTGTAGGCAAACCAGTATGTAATAATGTGAACGATTGGATATGGATATTAATAACGGATAACGATCTTAAAAGCAGTGCTGCCACCTGTTGATAGTTCATTCACTTCCTGCCCACGCCGAAATTTAACGAGTTCTATGTTGAAACTATGAATAGCCTAAGCCTTTCAACATATTTTTATGATAGGTTTCAACTAGTCTTCAGTTTGTATTGAGTCATTAGTTTTTTCATAGTAAGTGGGATATTTTTGAGGTTACTGATTGCATCTGATTTATTGATGATTCATGTAATGACGTTTAATAATAGGTGTGGAATTTTGTGATAAATAAAAACATCATAATAGTATTTTTTCTGAGGATGATTATACTCCAGCAGTTATTTCAGCATGGGATAGGGAATATATGTAATAGGGAATTAATGATGGTAATATATTTCTTTTATAATAGGGAGATCAATAAATGAGTAATTAATTTATGATGATATTTTTCATGTTTTTTCAGCCGAGCAGCCCCAAGAGAAGCCGACATTCCGCCATCATTCCGGCCATTTTCGTCATAGAATGGCGACGATATGGGATCCACATCCACAGTACGAGTTCACCGCTTTCGGTCACCTATTTCATCTCGTGCTGGCTCACGACTCGAGTACTTTCGTGATGCCCAACATACAGGTTAGTCACTCTACAAAATAATTATTGAAAGATTATTCATTACTTGACCCGTGTTAGCTGTAACATTTTTAAAGTTTCAAATGTATGGAATAAATGGTGACCGACACAAAAAAGACACAAAAATTGTGCAATGAGACGAGGTGGAACCTACCCGTAAGGGTCTCCCCACCAATAAAAAAGCCATACGATAAAAAAATGGTGAGGAAGAAGAAGGAATGGAGGAAACGAGAGAAAGAAAATGGAAGGAGATGGAAAATTGTGGCCTACTGCTACTGTAAGAAAGAGGAGAGAATGAACGTGAATGAGAACATAGAGAAAATAAGAAAGTTAACGAAAAGAGAAGGAATGTAAAAGGATATTCTAATTGAAGTGATCAAAAAAGGAGAAAAATTAGTTTATAGTGTAACATTAATTGTGAAGAAATAAGTTTGAATAATTGTTGAATTACAAAGACATTCAATTTTAAATGATTAAAGTGAACAAAAAAAGGAGAAAAATTAGTTTATAGTGTAACATTTGTGAGGAAATAAGTTTGAATAAATGTTTGGATTACAAAGAACATTTTATTTCGAATAAATAATCGATAGAAGACGAGGAACATGAATGAGCATTGAAGTGTTAACAAGTTGAAGAGAAAAACAAAAGTGAGAGTTTATAATCGAGAAGAAGTGAGAGGAGATTGAGTGAAAACCTATATGAAAAAGAGCGAGAGGGGATGGAGTAAAAAAGAGGCAACAGTTTATGAATTACATACTCTCTACTGCGTCCGCCAACTTTAATTATCGCTGTTTAAGGACCTGTTTACCGGGACGAGTGCATTGATCCGATTAAGCTTCAATTATTGAGAGCCAAGTGCCAACTCGTTTCAATTATCGCGCGCCTGTCATTTACTTGCACTTTGTCCAAATTGCAGCAGTCATCTCCATTCAACAGGTGCTTGTAAAATACGTACATTATTATAGCGAGTTAGCAAGAGTTTCTAATTTTTTTGAATGAAGTGCTGTAGGTGGATTAGTGTTTAACGGGAAAGGATGAACACAAGCCTGTTTAGGATATTGTTTTGGATGATATTTTCAAAATTAATAACTTGTATAGTGCGATTCACGTCAAGAAGTCAGCATTGCTTAGATGGGAGTTTGCTATCCTTGTTCAGCACAAGGCAGTTGCTGATGTCTCTGTCCTATTCGCACTGTGCATAGTTGCCGAACTGTGCATTGTTGTCGCACACAGTCCCAACAAACACGTTTGGTGCAGTTTTCTCTTTCTCTCTCAATGAAACTTGGCATCAATGCTCCTCATATAAACAATGCTGACTTCTTGACGTGAATCGGACTATAGTAATGCATATTATCACAAACACGCGAACTACATTAATTTATTATTACATAAAATTAATAAACTTGGCAGTTTGTAGTGGATTACATTTGAACCTGATTGCTGCCAAGTATTTTGTAAGATACTATGAGATGATGAGAGTTGTTTAGAGTATGTGGGGCACACACGAGTCAATTTCACCGTCTAGAATACTAGTCTAGTCTGGTGATGAGAGGAGATGCCAGCAGACCGTGAAAAGGCATGAGTTGAGTAGGCTAACAGGAAACGCCTAGGAAGACAACCAATATTCTCCCATTCAAATTAATCCGATCGAGGATGGAGTAGAATTATCATCATGCACAGTGGTCGAGCAAATGACCAAAAACAGGTCGACAAATTGGTATACCCTCTCACGGCCATTAATAATACCATAGACCAATTCTATGTCTATGGCTAGACTATGGTTAGTCTATGATAATACTTTGACCATACTAATATCTTCTTCTCTTCTTCTTACATACAAGGTTTAGGCTGTAATGCCTGTTCCGACTCACAAAAGCACTTATTATCCCAATATGAAGATATATATTCCATTCATAATATGATCATATCTTCATGTATTCATATCTTCATAATATGAAGATATTATATTCCAAATTTCAAAAGTGTACGATCTTTCGTTCGTCAGATATCGTGCATACGAACGGACAGACTGACGGACATGAGTACGATCGCAATAATGCCCTATCGATTCCTTAAAATACTTCTCTAATAATAATACTTTCCTATTTATTTTAAAGAAGCTATCAATTCTCTATCAATCACTCAGTTTTTAAAATATCTATCGCCTTATTCATAAACCTATATAACTATTTCGTGTAATGTATAGTAAAATTCTGCACCTACAATTTTTGCACTGTTTTACAGTGTTATTACCATATTCAAAAGGCATTGAAATTCTATACAGGGTTGGTGAAAATTATGGAAACGGCTTAATATTTCTTATATGAAGGTAATTTGACGGTAGGTGACATTGGGGATCATACTAAAATTGAGAATACTACTTTACTGTGACTTCAAAAATCTTGTCCGCCTTCTTGGATCCGCCATATTCAATCTAACTTCATATTAAGTAGTATTCTCAATTTTAGTATGATCCCCAATGTCACCTACCGTCAAATTACCTTCGTATAAGAAATATTAAGCCGTTTCCATAATTTTCACCAACCCTGTATAGAGACCAATAAAATCCTGAGAATGCAGCTGTGTCCTGTGCTATTCGATTGCATATCCAGTTCCTTTTTATAACTCAACTAACAGTATTACTACCCAGGAACAACTTTAGTTTGTGCATAACTTTTCTCCTCTCTATCTCTCTCTTTTACCGTCTTTATCTCGCTATTCTTCTCTCTATCCTTCTCACTTTTAAACTCTCTCTTTTACTCTTTTATCATTCTGTTCCTTCATTCTATGCTCGATTCACTCTTTTACTGTGTCGTAAATTTCCATGTATAACCATTGAATATATATCCTTTATAGGGTATATATTCAGTGGTATAACTGAGCCGAGCTAGTTCTATAAACCGCCACACCTATTATTATTCTTATATTTTCATTCACCACCCACACAAGGGTGTATAAGTTCTTTCATGACTTTTCCAACTCCTTTATCTTATCTGGTTTCCATTCTATAGAACATCATTCATGTTTGTCCTTAGAATAGCTGTATTGCGCTATTTTAGAAATAAAATTAAAAAGCTCAGAATAGAGCTAGAATTGCTCTATTCAATGCTCTTATGCTGTTTACAAGCAGAGGCTTGTTATACACTTATATTAAGTGATGTTTTGAAAATCTGATATTAATGCTTCTATTATTATATTTTCATAAGTGTTTGATGCATGCTTTTTCTTTATTACTATATCCTTGTACTGCCTTCATTGCCATTCCATTCCTATTCTTGTATTGTATCACATATTACGGTATATTTTCTTGCTTTCCTTTTTATAGCTTTATTATTCCTCTTTAATTGTATTGCTCCTTATCATTATACTGTCCACGCTATTCCTTTTGGTCAACTTATTCTGTACTTCATTCCTACAATACTCTTCTATTGTATTTGTTCTTCTTGAACGGTACTTTTATGGTTACTGTAATACAGTACTTGTATGGTTACTCCCACATTCATACAGCCATTCTCTTTCTCTTCAGCCACAATACATGTGTATGACTGGAATTCGTCTATTCAACTATCGTTCTATTATCATTGTGGAATGAATTTTCTGTCCAATTCCAGTTCACAATACGTTCATTCAAGGTCAGACTGGAATCACGTACTGCAGATAATAATAATATTATTATTTCAGTAGTTCTACTGTGAATCGGTCTAGCTGCTCCTAGCTAGACTCTCGCACGCACAGGTTTATTTACATCGTCTCTCCTTTCCCTGAACATACTATAGTAGTATTCTCAGTAGTTTACTCTAGTAGTATATTCAGTAGTATACTCTAAGGGCCGGTTCATGAGCTCGGGATTTAGCCAAGTCCTAGACTAAAACGGGTGGCTACCGTAGCATCGACAAACGTTAGTCTCGACAGGTTAGTGGCTTAGCAGCATAGAGAGCCCTTAGTACATAGTGTCGAGGCTAACGTTTGTCGATGCTACGGTAGCCATCCGTTTTAGTCTAGGACTTGGCTAAATCCCGAGCTCATGAACCGGCCCTTCGAGTATCAAAGACAATTCTACGACTTGATTGATTGATTAATTGAATTGTCTTTAGTGGTATACTGATACTCTATACTCAGCAGTATACAGTAGTTTACTCTAGTATACATTTACAATAACAAGGACGCTCAGAACTGAAAGTTGATCATTCCCCATATAAGAGAATGTTCTTATGAACTCTCAATATTACTTGAACAAACCCCACTATTTTCGGAATAAAAATCTCACAACTCATTGTCATCCATAAAATCTGTCTATCAGAATAGCAACAACTCATTGTCATCCATAATACTGCCTATCAGAATAGCATCGGCTCCATTAGTGTTAGCATCATCAACTTTTGAAAACATGTTAATGAATGTTGTTCTGGTAGGCTTTCCGGCCGAGTGATTTTTCAAGAACAATGTTCTCCAAGCCGCCTGTTATCGGCTCTTTTTTCAGCCGTCGAGAAGCTGCAGAAAGCGAGTAAACTCCGAGTCTATTCTGGTAGCCGCGCCGGCAATTTCAGTTCAGTTTACTCTCTTATAAGTTGTTCGTTATTTTTGGCGCGCACACTTTGCCCCTTTTCTGCTTGAGAAGCATCTACAGAAAATTCAAAACTAGCCGGAGAGTCCGGGAGAAAAAATATTACTGAAATTTGTGTGTCACTCTTTGATAACGTGCTTCTTGACAAGAAGAAAAAGAAGAAGAAGAAGAAGAAGAAGAAGAAGGAGAAAAAGAAGTGGAAGAAGAAGGAGCAGAAGAAGAAGAAGGAGCAGAAGGAGAAGAAAATGGAGGAGGTACTTGATTGGAAGAGTTTTCGAAATCAATCGAAAATTGTGAATCGTTGTAAATCTGCATCCAGAACAAGGAGAAATAAGTAGATTCAGAACAAAATTTTGGAAAAGCATTGTGGTTCGTTGTGGCTGTGTATCTAAGACAAGAAAAAAGAAGTATATCGATTTGGAATAGAAGGAAGCGAAAAAAGAACATAAAGATGAACTCTTGAGACTCTACATTCTCGATGGAAATTGTTTTTTTTCGGGGGCCGATTGGCCAAAATTTAATTTAGGTCAATTTAATCGGATTCTCGAGTAAATAACCAGGGAATGAAATTGGTGTATTGTCAATTAATGAAATGTATAAACTCCAAACTAAATGTATAAACTCTTATTCATGGAGAAGATGTCAGAATTTATATTCATTTGATCAGTTCTGCCAGTCGATTGTTAAAACAATAGTCAAAACTGCAAGATTCAATAATTATTATCATTTCGAGCCTAGTTTCGAATAATTTCCAATACAATTGAATGATAAACTAATAATGAAAGAACTTGTATTCATTTAAGAAACTTAAATGATTTGATTGGTCGAATCGTTAGCCATAAATTGTAATAACATCTGTTCAATATCGCTATCAAACCTTTTCATTCAACCCTTTTATTGATAACAGTACAACTATTTCGTTTCTGTTCTTCTCTACCTTCTCCCTCTAATTATTCTTCTTTTTGTCATCTTTTCCTCCTCATTCTCCTCCATTATCTTTTTCTTCTTCTTATCCTCTTTCATCCCATTCTCCTCAAGCACACAACACCTGGATCGAATCTTGTTAGTTGCTTTCTTAGCCTGTCAATCGTCATCCCGGAAACCAATCCGTTCCCATCATTACTAGTTCCCATATCATTCTTGGCAAACGACGAAAAAGAAACATTTGGCAATGTGTACAAATAGGAAAGGCTATAATTTCACAAACTCCGGCCTTTGAAACGGTGAATCGGTAACATTATGTTTCTTTTTGATATCTTCTGTTCTCTGCTTGCTACTGTCAAGCCTTTCCATTGATGCTTTCATTGCCTGGTTTGGTTACAGGGGCAGATGTTCTCTGCAATAGTGCTAATTCTATGCTATTGAAGTTGTTGGTTCTTTTCACGTCTTACCTTTCAAATTCGATTGCTATTCTCATGTAACGATTGTTCAGATTAGTACTTCTCATAGTTCGTACAGCTAAAGGTACAATACGTTTACAGTTTTGGAGTTTGATACATATGTGTAAGATACTAACCATATAACATCCAGATTTGAATTATCTCTGACACTACTTGCTTATTATCTACAACTAATGCTATGAAATCGAGTCATGTATGATATTGTTCAGACACTTTTACCCCATTTAATCTAATTCAATAAAGAAATTCACAACTTGTCTGTTAGTCCTTCGTCCATCACAAATTGTTATTGAAACTTCAGGGTTGACATTGATACAAGGTCATAGGTATATTATGAATAACTGTATGTTATCGAATCAAAAAACTGTTGCTCGATTATTGTCTTGTAAGATTTACTTTATTATAACTGAATTCATGAGAGGAATAATATACAACATCTCTGTTAGGCCTACTTCCATCATCAAAAATAGCTCTAGAACTTCGAAATTGTCATTGATAGAAGGTTAAAGGTTCATTATAACTTCATAATAACTGCATGTTATCAAATCAAGACACTGTTGCTCAATTATTTTCTATTGAATTTCACCTCATTTGAATTGAATTCATAAGAGCAACTCACAACTCTTCAGTTAGGCTTATTTTCATAATCTTAAAATGTTCTCGAACCCTTTAGTGCATATTGAAGGAAAAAGAATGTGAATTGAAGTTTAAAGCGATACATGGTAATAATAATTCGACAAACAGAACGAAGACAATGTTCAATAAAACTGGAAACGTGAGCAGGAGGCAATAAGCAAGATAAAGATGAATGAAAGGAGAAGATGGAAAAGAAGAGGCAGAAGAAGAAGAAGAAGAAAGCAGAAGAAGAAGAAGCAGCAGAAGAAGAAGAAGAAGAAGAAGAAGAAGGAGGAAAAAGAAGGAGGAAAAAGAAGGAGGAAAAAGAAGGAGGAGAAAGAAGAAGAAAGAAGAAGAAGAAGAAGAAGAAGAAGAAGAAGAAGAAAGAAAGAAGAAGAAGCAGCAGCAGAAGAAGAAGCAGCAGAAGAAGAAGCACCAGAAAGAGAAGAAGGAGGAGGAGGATGAGAGAGGAAAAGAAGGAGGAGAGGAAAAGAGGAGGAGGAGAAGAAGAAGAAGAAGAAGAAGAAGAAGAAGAAGAAGAAAAGAAGAAGAAACAAAGAAGGTACAGTGGTTGTACCTTCGATAACGAAGCCCAGAAGAAGAAGCAGAAGAGGAAGATACTGAGAGAAGGAGGAGCAGATTATGCAAATTAAAAGAAGGAGTTGGAAAGAACTACTGGGGAGAAGAAGAAGAAGAAGAAGAAGAAGACCTAACAAGAAAGTATGAAGAAGAGGAAGCAAATGAATTAAGAACATGATCGACTAGCATACTAAGAATCCATTAGAGAAGAAGATATCAATCGTAGATGTAGCGAAGATTCGAGAAGAAGAAGTGTTGAAGATGCCGCCGCTTTAAGTTAGAAGGAAATTTCGTGGAAGAAAATAATAATAAAACAAAGATAGGTACATCGTGGATCCAAGTACCTTCGATAACGATCGCCCAAACTTGAATCTACTCTCACGCGCCCCTTGCGGCGGCAATACTAGGCCACGCTAGATTGAGCAGATTATGCAAATTACACTGAAATAGTTGTTGTTAACAGAACTACTGGGCTAGGCCCCTGCCTGTCTAATTTGTAAACATACGAATTAATACCTAACAACTTGAAAGTATGATATACACGAGGCCTGCCAGCCGCTCCCACCCGAATTTCCCAACATGATCGACTATCATGCTACTTTTAGAATCCATTAGATACCGCTTAATCCCTGATATCAATCGTAGATGTCAGCGAGATTCGAGGATTAAGTGTTGGTGATGCCGCCGCTTTATTTCAGTTAGATGAGAAATTTCTCGTTTATTATCATAGATTATTATTTATGGATTATCAAGTCTAGTTTTTACTGATAGACGTAGGAAATCAATTCTCAGTTTAGAAGATTCGTCTGCTTTACACTGATACGCATAGGAAGTCAATTAATAGTTTAGCTGACCATATATAGTTAGAATTTTGAAGTTATTCTATCGCATTTCTCTATCCTTTATTTCCCCATCATTAATCCTGCATTTTCCATCCCACTCACTCTTTATTTTATTCGATCATTTTGGTTGAGCCAGAGCACAAAGTCTTTATCATTCTTATCTAAACTTGGATAGATAATTAATTATCTGTTAGCAGGCGTGCTTTCATAAATAATCGTCTAGATTTATTGACAATAATTTTTGAATAGATAGTACAATGATCTTGAATAAGTAGTGAATCGTCGAAATGTTCAATAATTATTTAGTAATTAATTCTACTGCCCGGTTGCTCAGTTGCTATTTACTTAAAAAAATTCGACTTGAAGTTCCTCAACATTGTTCCTTGGTTTCTAATATTTCTCTCATATTATTTCATACTTTCACTGATTTTTTCCTACAATTCATACTTTTTAATGAAAGTGTATTGGCTCGTGGACCGCATTCTAGTAAAATCTTGGCTATATTATGCTATATTGAAAGCCTTCTGCTTCGAACCATTGTTCTCTATCTAATACAACTTTATTAGAGATCGATGCTTTGAACCAATCACAGAGTTTCGACAAAATCCTCCATATTTCTGAATTTGAAATCCATACTTGACAGTAAACTCCACAAGCCAACTTCAATCTGAAGCCCAATCTGCAACAAAGTATGTTTCGTCCAGCTTTTAGAAACACTCAGCCGTGTCCATCCACCACATACTCGCATAAAAGTCAATCGCGACCTATAAAGCAGACTAGTTTAGTAGACACTTTGCAGTTGGCTGGTTGGCAACATTAGTTTCGTCTAAACGGGCGAATCAAGTATAAATCTCGCAGCGGGAGGCCGGCACCGGCACCAAATGAGTTTGTAACAAAATCGAACAGAAAAATAATATGAGAGACTTGAAAAATAACAGCAAAAAAGAAGCTGGTGAGAATCTAGAACCAAAAGATTTCATCTGCCTTGCTATCTATATCTGTCCGACTTCCTTCCCTTACCTTATTCTATTTAGACAAAAAACATATAAAATATATAGTGTTACACATAAATATACATATAGGGTGTTGATCTACGGATAATAGATGTTCAAATTACAGTCATTACCTTAACACGCACTGTTTTTGTCGACATGTGGGAGTGTGGGCTTTGCCCTTCGTCTTCTTCTTCCTCTTCTTCTTCTTCTTCTTCTTCTTCTTCTTCTTCTTCTTCTTCTTCTTCTTCTTCTTCTTCTTCTTCTTCTTCTTCTTCTTCTTCTTCTTCTTCTTCTTCTTCGTCTTCTTCTTCCTTCTTCTTCTTTTTCTTCTCCCCCTACTTCTTTCTGTTCTTCTTATTATTGTTCGTTTTCTAGTCACTTAAATCACCTGTTAGCATACCTGACTGACCTTTCTCACTGTTCTTCTTCAACACGCACGCAAAAGTCTTCTAAATTGTTCACCACTATTGAAGGAAATGGCATCGAAAAGACGATCTGTAACGAAGATCTAATCGTAAAACCAGCGGTGGAATTCTGTGGATTTCTTCGAAGATCTTGTACTGTTGTTTTCTACCTATAATTTCATTTTTATCAGTTGTAATTCACTGATATTATTATTTGTTCATTTTACAGAAGGTTATATTCTCTACCAATTTCTGGACCTGTTATTCCGTTAAAACGACCATTTTTGATACCTGGTATACTGCTCGTGTTTTTGATAGTTGGAAGTTATGAAACAAATTATTATTATCATACAAAGTCTGAGTAGTCATTCCCAAATACGGTAGAATCTCAATAACTCTATTGATAATTTTAATCGATTCATCAAGATGTTGATTAAATAAACCGATTTTAGATATCATATGGATTAAAATTAACGTGCACTTAAAGTTTCGTTAATGCTTCTCAATCCTAGATCACAAAATATACCGAAACTATTTTTTTCTAATTCATTTTCTAGGGCAC
The DNA here is from genome assembly GCA_017141395.1 of Laodelphax striatellus. Classification (NCBI taxonomy): domain Eukaryota; kingdom Metazoa; phylum Arthropoda; class Insecta; order Hemiptera; family Delphacidae; genus Laodelphax; species Laodelphax striatellus. The sequence goes on along the minus strand of CM029535.1, from coordinate 32,259,312 downwards.
CTGGATTGCCAATGTATTACCACAATAAAATAATGTGAATATCAGATGCAATATGATTGCGATTTATCTGCAAGAGAGGACAAAATTTGAGCATGTGTAAGTTCATTCTTGGAAAAAGATGTCCCAGGGGAACGTGGATACGCTGAGTTTGATTTAAATAGTACAATTATAAAATATTACCTTTACGAAAAAGAAAGGAATCGGTAGTAAAAATATATAATATAAGAAGAATTACATGAAAAAGGAAAAAGTATGAGCAATAACTGACGTAGCTTTGAGACTGCAAATGCCCTCTCGTCCCTTTGCATTCCATTATTGCAGCATTTCTGCATAGGAGTCGAGCATAGGGACACGCGATTTCATTCATCAATGTGACCATTGAATATATACCCTATAGGTATATAAATAGGGAATAATTCAATGGGTATATATATATTCATTGATGTGACTCAATGTTATAAAGTCTGCCGGCGCGGCGCGTCAGGTTCACAGCAATAACATTATTCAAAATACTGTAACAATAGTGTATTACTCTTTGCAGGAATGCTGGCACCCGCTACGAGACTAGATGATTGAAATAGTGTTTGAATTGTAACATTCTCAGTTCCATGAACTCGCAAACTGTCAGTTCATAGAACTGATATACAATGACCCTTTGCATAAGAGTTCGTTGAGTGTCAACAAGGGTTCGATCCTAGATTTTTTGGAATGTAAATTATTAACATTTGAATTTTAGTATGTAATTTGTGAATTATTAGATGTAGTATAAATAATAAAATAATTCAAATTTTGAATTGAATTCGTTCAGAAGAGTTCAAAGTGTACCTTTGAATTTGAAACTTATTCAGGTATAATTACTGTATCTTACAAATAAATCAATAAACAATCATTACACTGTTCAGTGACTTCTATCAAGAACTGAGAATAAGCTTTCAAACCCAGTTCATTCATTACATGATTATTAATTCTCCTCTCATTCAAAATACTTATTGCTAATATATCTTCTAATATTCATTTATACGAAGAATTCGATTTTGATTTCTTCATAAACCAAAAATTGTCCAAAGCATAGCTGAGTATTTTTTGAGCATAACATTATAAAATGTTTGTGTATGATGCAGGCATGTCGTGAGTTGACTCCTTTGCTCTTTTGAGGAACAAAGACTTTGTTGGAATTCCATTGAATTATTAAAGTCACAGTTTCTTCATAGATTGAATCTTAGATTAACATGACCCAATCATCAATCTGGAACGATGTTTCTATTTCAAAAATGTTTGTGTATGGATAATTTCATTGATTGACTCAAATTGATAAAACAAAGACTTTGTTGGAAAGTAGCATGAAATGGTGCAGTCTAGGGAATGAGAATCCAAATTACAGGTTCATGAGCTTCATTTGGCAACCTGTCATAACTATCACAAATGGCTATTTTATCATAGGTCTAAGTTTGTATGTCATTGAATTTTCTTGCTATTTTTTTTCCACATTGTTCTCTTCAAGCATTCCTGTTCATTTCATATGTTTTGGTAAATATCCTTTCTCTACCTTGTTAGTCGTTTGAACCGCCATTGCTGTGATGTTTGTAGAGACCGCCCATTGTGGGAGGAGCTTATCTAGGCCAATGGCAGTCGTTCACCTGACAGGCCATTCAACTGCCAATCACAGCGCTCGTTCACGAGTATAAATTCTGCTACAGCTATACTGTTCTTAAGTTTTAGTTTACCAGAGATTGATAATTGTGTAACAACCGAAACTGCAGTATCTCGTTGTTTTTTTAAATAATATGTGGTTTTGACAACTTCAAGTCTTCTTATTCAGTGATAAAAGCAAGTTGTGGTAGAACCTATACTGTACGTTTCACCAAAACAGTGTAGGCTTCAAATGAAGAATGAGCTCAAGTTTTTCTTCTACCTAGATGCCCGGTTGCATAGTCCACTCATTAAATCTCACATAGCTGAATGAGACATTGACTGAAATCTATCTATTAAAATCTTGGAGCAGAGTCACTGCTCCAAGATTTGAGATTGAAAGGAAGACAACAAATAGAAATATTCCTTTCAAATATTGTACTTTTCACTCAAAACTAAGTTTTTTTGTGTGTTTCAGGTGACACACGTTTGGCAAAATTCGACGCGAATCGAGCATCCAGGCCTCAGACCCGACGGATGCTTCTATCACGGCACAGTCAGAGGCGATCCACAATCCGTCGTCTCTGTCAACCTCTGTCATGGCATGGTGAGTACAAACCTCCGTTATTGGGTGATAATTACATGGATTATACTTTTAAAACGTCATAAAATCAAATATTACTGGCGATTAAACAGTTTATAAAGTCTTATTCCCGGTTTGTCAGTCGTTCAATAAACTTATTGAATCAATAACTTTTTTTTGCATTTGAAAACACATGGTTATTGATTTAATAGTGCTACTGGATCCATAAACTGTCTATTGAGCGACTAAAAAACCGGGCATTAAAGGGATAGAGGACGTCCAATAAAAAGGTGGACCGATGATTATAGATGCGTAGAAGTTCGGAACAGACAGTAGGAAAGAAGAATAATAAAAAGGAAGAAGAAGAAGAAGAAGAAGAAGAACACAAGAAGCAGCAGAAGAAGAAGAAAGAAGAAGAAGAAGCAGAAGAAGAAGGAGGATGAGGAGGAGAAGGAGGAGAGGAAGAAGGAGGAGGAGAAAGAAGGAAGGAGGAGGAGGAGGAGAAGGAAGAAGAAGAAGAAGAAGAAGAAGAAGAAGAAGAAGAAGAAGAAAGAAGAAGAAGAAGAAGAGAAAAGAAGAAGAAGATGAAGATGGAGAAAAAGATGAAGAGGAAGAAGAAGAAAGAAGAAGAAGAAGATGAAGAAGATGATGAAGATGATGATGATGATGATGATGATGATGATGATGATGATGATGATGATGATGATGATGATGATGATGATGATGATGATGATGATGATTGATGATGATGATGAAAAAGAAAACGAAGAAGCTCTTGAAAATCAGTTGAAGTCTTCGATCTACAAGGTTTTTTCAATGTGTAAGGCTAGGCGTACACCGGTTAGTCAAGACAAGACAAGACGAGATTAGTCACGTTTAGTCACAGTAATTCACATAGCTGCTTATGAAGCAGCACACAAGCAACTATCCCCTACAAGTTGTAGAGTGATCAGTGGATGGTTGAAATCCACGATTCTACATTCTTTCAATCAACTAGTAGTAGAACAGCTTATAGTAGACCAGATAAATTTTTTCGTGGAAATTATTCCAGGCGTTGTCAAAGTGAACAAGAGTAACCTGACAGTACAACACTGTTGCAGACTGGCCTAACTGACCAACAGCATTGGCAGCTGAACCAAAGTTAGTTACAACAGGAAGCTATTGGTTGGAAAAGCGAACGAACAGTTGAGTTATTGATGAGTTGGTTGGCTTGCAGGGAGCGAGTGATGACTTGGTTCAACATTCTCTTCAACATAAATATTTCGGCTGCTTTTTTCTCAAGTGTGCCGCTAACTCGTTAGTTCAGTAGTCCTGTTCAAACTGTCGATTCTATCTTCGTGTTTATATTATACTCTTTTTCATTATTCTATTTTTCCTTCTCTACTCTTTCCCAACGTTCTCTTATTCTTCTTTGAAATCACATTCTGCTTTTCAAGTCATTCTGTTTTTTTCATTTCCATCTTTTTTAAACTAATTCTTAGAATTCCTTCCAAACATCCTCCTATTCTTCATCCTTTTCTGTCTTCTTCTTTCAGTATTACTACTACTTATTCTTGAACTTTCTTCTCTTTGCATCCTATTCGCGTTCTTTATCTCTTCATCCCCTCCTTTGCTTCACTACTAAAAAGTAGTGAATGGTACTTTACTAATACCATTTTCATCGTCGTCTTCTCCTTATTCTTCTTCTACTTCTCATCCCTCTTTTAGTTTTTCCTCCCCCACTTTTTCCTCCTCAACCTTCTCTCCTCCTTCCTACACTTATATCTTCTCCTCCCCCCCCAATGTTTTACACTTCTACGTCACTTGTTTCTCTATCTTTTCTATTCGCTCTCCTTTTTCTCTCTTCTCTTCCTCTTCTCATCTCTCTCTCTCTTCTAATGCTCCTCTGGCATTTCTCTTTCCCCTCTCCTTTCCCCCTTCTATCTTCTCCTTCGTTTTTCATTTTCCTCTCTTCTTTCCCCATTTTTTCTATTTGCTCTAATTTTTCCTCCTTTTTCTTCCTCTTCTCTTCTTCCTGTTCCTACTCCATTCCAGTCTTGTTTTTCTTTTTCCTCTCTTCTTTCCCCATTTTTTCTATTCACTCTCGTTTTTCCTCTCTTTTCTTTTCCTTCTCTTCTTCCTCTTCTCTGCTTCCTCTCCTCTTCTTCCTCCCCTCTTTTTCCTCTTCTCTTCTTACTCTTCTACTCCTTCTCCTCCTCTTCCTACGCCATTCCAACCATTCTCCATTGTTTCTCCTTCTTCTATTCACACTACTTTTCCTGCGTTGTTGCCGCACTGTTGAACCACTCTAGCTGTATAGGCCGAAAATATATTTCAAACAACTTGGCTAGCGTGCGTATCGAGTGTCAAACTATCCGTGTTCTGTTCTAACAGTATACCCTCTAAATTCCCTTTCGGCTCTCAACCTGAGTTGTGGCACTAATCAACTATGGCCTGCATTTTTACACACATATACTTTGCTGCCTATATTATACAGCTGTAAAACAAGAGCTTAAATAAATCGGGCTACTATTTTATTAGCGCTTATTATCGTGAGGAGTCCTGCTGGGTTTTCGGCGTTTGCTAGGACTGGACTGATAGAATTGTTCCAGTTGAGTCCGTTGCAGAGTCAGAGGTTTACAACGTAGTCGTCAGTGACTCGAGTGATTCTTGTGTTGACTCAAAGTAGACTTTTCTATGGTTTCTTGAATTACTCGTCGTGAATATTGCAAGTTTTCCTATCTTAAATCCATTGATACAATATGCTTCTTCTTGAACAGTTAGGTATCATTTTCAAGTTTTCCGCTTGGAAAATGGCGTCCAGTGTTTGGAAAACGCGGTTTTCCTACTCTTCACCCCCGCATAGATGATACAGTATTAGGGACATAAAGGCTCTTTTAATGAAGCTGCTTTCGTAGGGACGATAAAAAACGCAACGTAACTAAATACATTGAAGCAAATGAGTGCTTTCATGCAATGTTGTGTGTTTTCATGAAAGGTCTCATTTTCTTTCAAATAATATTAGAAAGAAAAGGAAACGTTAGAAGGAAAATAAACGATGAAAGGAAATATTAGAAACGTTGCGTCGTTTTATCGTTCGTACGGAAAAACTTGCGTGAATGGTATTTAGGATCGCAAAGTCTGAATTTGCGATAGTTTTACGTTCTTGAGCAACTATAAAATACTAGTTAATAATAATTATTCTATCCCATATTTCATAGCCTATACATTATCAATGCATTTATTTATTATTCTGTACTTTTTCATAGCCCTGGGCTTTATTCATTCACGATAAATCCATCTATTTCCATTCATTAATATCAGCTCTGCATAGAATATGTTCGATTGTATTTACACCATTCACCATTTACTCTCGCTCCAACTCTATCACTGAGCATTTGCAATAATTATTTATTAATATTTTCAGTTGCTCAAGAAATTCCACACTTTAACATTCCTGCACTCACTCTTACACTTTTTCGCATAGATAGCTACTATGCTAGACATAGAATGCAATAAGTATTAATAATACTTTCGAAACACCAAGTATAATCGATTGCAAGGTTTGAGTATTAACTAATTTTTCCTCATCAGAATAGACATGTAAGAGTCTGCTATTCTGTATGCATTACCAATAAATGTTTACATTTGGGTACATTGTGAGATACTTGTTCAATTAGCAAATTCAGAAAATGTTCCTCACGCAATTCGTGTGAGCTTCAACTAATTGCTCATACATTTCGAAAACTGGATGTTTTGATTTGTGACTTGACTTGTGAGAGATTAAAGTTTCTCAAACAAATGTATCACTCAAATAACTTATACTATACAAAATTACTTACTTACAAATCTGAACATGCCTTCATTCAAACTACAGAACCGAACCGTATAAATTGAGTCGAATTGATAAAGCTTGTTTGACGAAAAGAAACATACATTTTGGTATTGGAGAGAAATTATGGCCCATAGGCTAACAATATCAGTTGAAGCCATTTTTTAATGCAATGTCTTGAGTCCCAGTTAAGAGTCGACATACCAACGAGTAGGTTTCATGTTTGCTATCAGGAATTTTATCATAGATGCATCATACGGTCTGGTGATTGGTGAAGATAAATCAATAATCGTTTCAAAATCGATTATTCGATTAAATCAATTATCTATGAAAAACTTATTAGAATATTGTCTGGCAGATGTTTGTAACCCAACATTCGATTTAACATTATCCCGGAAAGCTATAAATTAATATATTAATTGTTTAGCCTTCGAAGCACTAATTTGTTTCATATATCGAATCAATAGACTTCACATCAAATGGAGTCCATATCTATAGAAATAAATATTAGACTCCACATATCTATCATTGGCTTCAAGAAGCGTAATGATCTATTTTAAAACCCCATACTTATCAGAAGGATGCATGAAACTCTCAACTAATTGATTCAAATTGGACGTAATGACAACATTATAGCCAATAAATGAATCAGAACCCCTCAACTGCAATCGTTCAAGATTATTACTGATGCACTTAAACAGTCCCTTGCTAGATGGCGTCATTATTATAGGCTATAGTTTGTAACTTCTGGAACCATGCAGTTACAATTCAGTACTTTGTTACAAACTAATAGAATAAGTTTTTGTATACCTCCATTGAAAGTAAAGTTGAAGTTAGGATACATTAATAACAGTGGATCGTTTGGGATATTTTATTGGCAGCTCTGGAGCAAGTTGCTATTTATCAATCGTACATTGATGATAACTGTTTGTATCACCTCCATTGGATGTTGCCATTAAATGTTTCGATACATTAATAGGATTGAATCGTTTAGGATATTTTATTGGAGCAAGTTACTACTTATCAATCATACATAATTGGTCGAGAAGCAATCAAGAGAGCTCTCTAATGAAAAGCTATCAACGATAAAGTAGTGAGCTTGTTGGGGCTCTCAGAGTGGTTCTCCAGCTATAAATAGCCGTGTGGAGATGATAGATTGAATCCAATCATGGATATTCAAACAAATCTAATTTCGGGTAGTGAATTATATTGATGATGCTATCATATTATCTTGTTAAGTTAAGGCTCTACTGTACACGTGTATTCAATCAGAGACAATAGTCCATTATTGTGAAGAAGGCAACAATAAGGCTCTAATCACACTTGGAAACTCAAATCGCGGAAACTCAGCGACTCGGATAACAAAATCTAAACAGTTGAATGAAATGCAGGAATTTGAGCGTCATCATTTGACGACTTGTTATCCGAATATCGCTGAATCTGATTTGATATTCAAGTAGTAGAGCCTAAGTCTGTAGTATTGTTCAGATTTGTTCGGGCCCCTCACGGTCTCCCGATTTAACGCATCCAGATTTTTGACACAATGAACGACTCAATTGCGACTTATTGAACGCACTGTATAATGTTAAAAAAGTTCAATAATCATTTTGTGAATACATGACGATCATATATTTATCATATTAATTCTTTAATCTTCGACTATCATACCGTAGTTTCCATGTAATTATGTTCCAATGTTCAATCAGCGTGCAGTGAAACATAACTACAGTCACCTTTCTCGAATCTTCTATGTACTATCAGTCGAATACACAGGATACAGTATCCTACCCTTAAAATTCAACAAAACTCTAGCAATTTGCAATTTTTTCATTGACAAATTGCAAGTTTGGGTGGTCCGACTCTAGGCTCTTGTCAGAACGTCTCCTTGAAAATGAGAGCTGCAAGAACTTGGCCTAATTGAATTATTGTGGAGTCGCAGACTGATATTGATGTGCTTTGGAACCTTCAGGCAGTATCTCCTCAATTCATTAGTCTGGAATACATTCTGAATGTTCTGCTGTGCATGAATCACTAATGAAACAATGAGTTTCATTGAGTTCGCGCCAAGTTGAACAAAAGCGTTCGATCCTGTGCATCTGATTCAGTTCTGAGAATGTTTCATGAGTAATTTTGTTAGTCGCTTTTTGATAGCCATAATTTTCAAGCATACCATATTAGAACAAAGAATCGATTTTGTCAAAATTTCACTTTATCAATTTACACTTGAGTTACAGGACTATGGTTACATGTTATTACCAACACATTATCGGCTGGACTATATTAATACTAGCATATTAATCTCGAATTCTAGATATTATAGTCAGGAAATGGTTTAGTCCTATTACAAATATTCATGCAATGGATATAACATATTACATGAAGCAATAACATTACATAGCCCTAGATTCAACATAATGCTCCATTACATATTATTCGAACTTTGATTACTTTGTTCAGTTTTAAACCTCAATGTCCTTAGAGGATTTCTTCTTTTAAGCCTAGGCCTATGATACATTTCCTAGAACAGATTCTATTAAACTATTTTGAGGTATTTATTGCTATCTCCAATAATTCACTGTCTTCATTATTACGGAGACTGTTTGAAAAAAAGAAAAAATTTGTTCTGAAAAATCGAATCTGAAATTTTCGGATACTTTTCGGTAACAAAGAAAGCATTTCTAGATTATCTTAGAGATTTTGTTTTTAACTTTCCTCTGGCAGAGGTTAGAGATAAAGTCCTCCCTATCACTCAACTCAAATCTAGGCTCTCAACATATTTTACCAGGTATCTCAATAACCATGGCTGTTGCAAACTTCCATTTGCTTTAATTTACTTTCGTAATCTTTTCACTTGAGATTTTACTAATTTCATGCTGAATGAGAGTTACGGAAGATTTACAAAGTTCTCAAATTGTTGACGAATCTGAAATTTTCGGGTACCTTTATCTCGGAAACAAAGAAAGCATTTCTAGAGTTTCGTAGGGATTTTGGTTTTTATTTTGGAGATCACAAAAGCATCTAGAAGTATCGTCAAAGAGTTCCAGTACACCCTGTATCATTTCGATAGATCTGAACTGTCAAAATCTGCCGACGATTGTAGAGGAAGTGAAGCAGCGGTTGGGCGTTGAACGATTACGCCCAGATATCACAAAGCAGAGCATATTTTTGCTTCTTTTAACAACTCACAAGACTTCTGCTCTTGTCTGACCCACTTGCCGTAACCTGACTTTGTATCTCCATAATCCACCAGATAGCCTTGACTTATATGTCTGGACTGTATTCCCATCACAGAAATCTATTTCAAAAGCCAGGTCTTGGAGGCTCCAGACAGGGAAGGGATTGAATCACATTGGACTGCAACTTTTTCGTATAGTTAACAAATTCCTGATTATGACAGCAGGAAATATAGGAAATATGGGAAATATACCCGGCGATGACCAAATAAGTATACCACGCTTCGCCACGGGTGATTGTCCTGTAAGTGGCGGAGATTGAACACATGAATGTCCATTCTTGAAGAAACATGTTCAAGAATATCCTTTCTAGAGAAACTCAGCAATGAGGTAAGATTTGGAATTAGCAATAATTGTTTTATGTATTTGACAATGTCTGAAAAATTTGATAATACAGTAGACTCCCTCTATAACAATATGAAAGGGAGTGGACGTTTCATTGTTATAGTGAAAGGTACCTAATTTCATCTTGATACAGTGAAGTCGGGTGTTTAAGTATTAGATACTGATTACAAATCATAGTAACAGCAACAACTTCCAAATCATTACATTCTTCAACCCTGAATAGGTAGATATTATGAAAAATAGTAAACATCTAGTAAATTCTAATAATAATCTAGAAATAACTAGTAAATCCTAATCATGTCTTCATGGTTCACGATTTGGAAATTTAGTGAAAATATCCCATTGATTCAAATCTTTCAACATAATGAAGTCTCTTCAGTGACGTAATAGCATCAGCCAATGAGAGCTCGTTGAGGGCGTGGAATTGTACTGAGTGTACTCTCACGTGATTGGTCGACGTTGCCTAACCTGTCAGCTGACGTTGAAAATCAAAATGGCTTCCACCAATAGAGAGGGGCGTTTCATTAACAGAATGCTTCTCTACTTTATTTATTGATCTTGTTTTTATTTGTTTCTCATTGGAATTTGATTGAACTACTACTGAATATTTCTTTGAAGAAGTGATTAATGCATAAGCCACAAATTTTGCATCAACTATAGAACTTGATAATTTCGAGTTCAGTTCAAGATTCTTTGATATTCTTCGTTGTTTGTATTCGAAGATAGTTGAAATGAACTAGGGCGTGGCTTGCACTGGCCAATGACAGGCTTTCAACTTGGAAAGTTATTCAAGCACCAATCATACTGCTTCATGCATGTTCATATTGTATTGCTATTAACTTCAATTTTAGTTCATCGGAGATTGATAGGGGTCTAACAACCAAAACCTGGATATATTTGTATCCCGAGATTTGTATCTCGATATATTTGTGCTTGTAACACCCCTATTCTTTTTAATCAATATGCTATCTACTGCCTACTACAATACCATCTTCACTAGTACACAAAAATTTATTGTAATATTTCTGAAAACATTGTTATACAGATAGCAGACATCATTAAAGAACGAGAAGATAATAATGTTCACCAAACAGAATGTAAAAATCCAATCCTAAAATAGACGAATAGTTTACTTCATATTCTCCACTCCAAACCTTTTAACCAATTATTAGCTACAAAAATACTGTTCTTCCGCATTGTTGGGGTGAAAAATGCATTCCCGAACCGCCCAAAGCCCGCCAGATTATTAATTATATTGGTACTCATTATAATTTAATAGCTGAAGATGTTACAGCCGACTAGAAACCCGATACAAGACCACTCCTCTTGCGTCCTAATGCGTTCTAAGGTCTTAATCTTCGGAGAAAAAGCCTATGTTGCTTGAATTATGATTGCAGCATTAGAGTAACATTAGTGTTATGGTGTAGTGTTGTAGTTATATGAGTTCTGCGCTGGGTAGACTGCCTAAGGGCAATGCTTAGCCGTACTTATAGTGGTGCTTAGAATAGTTTGTTGATAAATAATGAGGATGATTGGCCTTTCTCACTCACTCTCTCTCTCCCTCTTACTCTCTCTATGACTCTCTTGAAGGCACAAACCTCTTTTAACATCCCATGCCTACAAATGGTAGCTAAACTTTATCCTTTGTTAAGGTAGCCTTTCCAGTTCTGCTTGTTATTTATATTACGATGATGAAAATTACTTGCCAATTAACCTGCGTAATTGTGACAACTAAATAAACTTTAGAGTCAGTGCGCGCGCATGTACAGCTTGATAATGAACTTGAATGTGTATGAATAGGTGGAGAATTTATTATGCTACTTGTTTGGTATGGTCTGCAAGTTGTAAAAGTTGGTGAGTCATGTAGCTTAGAATTAAAGTACCAAGTTTAGTTCTAGGTATTTGTACTATGCAAAGACTATGTTCCACTGTTGTACTGGTAAGGTCTCCCAAAAAATGAAATATTGAAATTCATACGAATATTTCACATTTGATTGAATTAAACAGAATATATGATCCCCTGGCGAAGCGTGGTATGCTTATTTGGTCATCGCCGGGTATATTTCCTATAGAAAATACACATATTCGTTTGAAAATTATCATTTCGATCACGATACAGTCGAGTTATGCATTAAGTGCATTGAATATTTATCTCAACATAACAATTTATAATTTCAACACATCACATATAATAATCTTGTAGTAAATTGAAAGGGAATACCATCTAACTGGTTTCTCTCTCATATACATGCAAAATACTTCCAATCTAAATCGTCGTTTTTTAAATACTGTACTAGCTTCTTTATATTTTTATATTGTCCTGTAACTTTTCTCAATTTCTAGTAGACAACAACTTCAATCAGTTCAGATCCCAACTTACTCAGGCCTCACAAGAAGAATATCTTCGAAAAATCGACTGTTACAAATTGAAATAAATTAAAGTACTGAATTGCATCGGAAAGAATGACAGTAATCCGTTAAATATTGCTCAGCCTTCCATCTACCAAGCCTAATGTAGTGCCTGCACGGAATGAGCACCTTACACAAGTTTATGGAATATTACCTGTCAGCGTACAAAACAACACGAATTCTTAATTCATTCCAGTCGAGACTGCTCATTATACGTCGGAAGACTTGTATGAAATCTGTTGAAGATGGAACAAGGAACAGAAAGATTGAAAATGGAACAAACTGCACCGAGTAGGTAGTAGTGAGTTCCACCTTTTCGATGAGTTTCTTACTGAACTCATTCCATTCCTTCATCTCCTTCTTTTTCTTCGTTCTGCTCTTCTTTTTGGTCTTTCCATTCCTCTTCCTTCCATTCATTCCCTTCTCAATCCCACTCTCTCCTCCTTCTCTACCCACTTCTTCTCCTGTTTCCTCTTCTTCCTTCTTCCCTCACTTATTACTCTTCCTCTCTCCTTCTTCACCCTCCTTCCTCCTCATTTCATCTCTCTCACTCTACTCTCCTGTCCATACGTGTAATAAACTCAAGTCACAGGACAGCTACTCCGGTGTAAAAGAGGCCAGAAATTCTATTAAAACTGAATGATTGAAGGAAGTGGACCTAATTTTCAGTCTACATATACTTCATGTTGTGTCGACCAAACCAAATTGGAATTTATCAGAGAAAGAGAACAAGAATTGAGAAGAAGAAGAAGGAGAAGAAGAATAATAATAAGAAGAAGAAAAAGAAGAGAAGGAGTTGATGAAGAAGAGAACAGGATTCTGGAATAAGAGACCAGTGAGCATTATTACTTTAAGAGTGAATCAGAACTTCACCGGAGTTCTGAACGTTTTCTGTTTCTTCGTCTTCTTCTTCTTCTTCTTCTTTCTCTTATTCTTCTCCTTCTTCTTCTTCAGCTTCTTATTCTTCTCCTTCTTCTTACTGGTCATTTTTGTAACCGTAACGTGGACATTGCTTGAATTTGAAGAAGAATTTAGTCTCTTTGAAACTATTTCTGGGAATTTTCAGCTTCCTGAAGTTTTCTCGCTAGTGTTCATGAATACTCTACTGTGAACAATAAAGTAGTAGAGCGTAGAGATTGGATCACTGTGCAGAAAAATATAAAAAAGAATTGAATCCCAGATGAGAGAAGATGAATCTTCACTGAATTTGTACTCGTGACCGAGCGCTGTGATTGGCAGTTGAATGGCCTATCAAGGTGACCGACTGCCATTGGCCTAGATAAGCTCCTCCCACAATGGGCGGTTTCTACAAACATCACAGCAATGGCGGCTCAAACAACTAACAAAGATTGGTAGATTGATAAAATTATTGATATACCTGGAGTATGGATTGGTCGATGTACGATTGTTTTTGAAAACAACCGTTTGTGATTAAAGATACTACTTATGCCATTTCCAGAATAATTCATCTATGTAAGTCATTTCATGTAACGTACTGGAAACATTTCCTTCCAATAATTGAACCGCATATTGACGGTATATAATAAGTATGATCATGTCATCATGAAGTAAAAGACAAGTGTAAATCGTCAACAGTTGGTTTGCGAGCTGTTATAAACAGTTGGGCCAAACAAGGCTTTACGAACTCCTGACACCAAGTTCATTGAACTGTTTACATCGTCATTAGACCTAGTTTGGAAGATCGTATGGATGACCCAATTAAAATCAAAACATTACACTCCTCATATAGATGCTCTACTCCTCTACTGCGTCTGTGAAAGATTTTCTGAATTACGTTTATGAGTTGTATTTAGTGGTGGACTCCTTTCATGGTAATACCCTGGGTCCATGGTCTCATCTACATGGTCATACCCCATAAACCAATCCAGGGAAGAGATGATCATAGCAACTTGAGGTTTTTGACCCATCATAATAAAACTGTTCAATGTATCATCTATCAATGAGAAGACGATTTCTTAGAAATGAGATTTTTCGATGATCCAAGTACGCTCTGTAATTGTAGGTACATAGTAATGAAAAAAAATCAATTTAAAATACATTGAGAACATTTCCATAAGGGTGGACGAGTGGACGCACATTTGAGGCAGCAAGACGCGATGCGATGTTTTGTTGCGTCCTTTTTTGTAGCCTATTGTTTTGAATGGAAGCTTACACACAACGAGAAGGTTCATTTATTATCATCTCTTTCATGCACAAGCCAAGAGCAATGGGCATCACCACAGCAGGCAAAAATAAAAAAAAAACTTCAGATTTATTATGGGTTGAAGACAGTAAATGTTTGGATTATACACTCGATATAAAATGAATCAAAATTGTTGATTCCTGGGCACTGAAACTACAATAATTCAATATGAAATATGAAATTTGAGAACTTCGTTATCAGTGGAATTTCCCCGAATTTGTTGCTTATTAACGTTGTCTATTACCTAGGATTCAAGCATTGATAAAAAAAAAATGAATTGGTTATTGGATCTGATTCAGCCGATAAGTCAATAAATTCGGTACTCATTTAAAATACAGTGCAATAACATATATTAATAATGTATATACAACAATAATATCAATACCATAGGTATTAAAAAATGTTGTAGCTACAAAATGATATCTGTCCAAGATTCAAGCAGGTTACATGAAACATTAACGGAAAGTTGCACGAAAATTCCATCTAATTCAAGCGCTGTAAAATGATGTCATCTAACGAAAACCATGCAACAAGAACCAATGAACGAATATTATCGTCAATGCAATGACGTCATTTCAAGGAGGTTGGATTCAATTGGATTTTCATGCAACTGGCTGTAGGACTTTAGAAAAAACCTTTGAAGGTCGGGGTGTCTGACGCGATCTCCTAATCCTTGCAGAACTGACTGACACTGTAGTAGCACAACGCTATTCACTGTCCACTATTTATAATGGAGAGGCAGTCAGACAATATTCAAAAAGATACGGAAGCCGCCGTGTAGTGATGCGATGCCCAATTTCAAGCTGGTTGCCACTTGTAGCAAAAAAGAATTGAAAAAAATTGACAAAGAGCATCTCTGTTATAGTGAAGGCGTTAGTCCGACAACAGCTGGTCAAAAATCAGATTGCTCGCTTCACGTTTCATTTCTTCTTTTACTTTTTCTTCTTCTTCTTCTCCTTCTTCTTCTTCTTCTTCTTCTTCTTCTTCTTCTTCTTCTTCTTCTTCTTCTTCTTCTTCTTCTTCTTCTTCTTCTTCTTCTTCTTCTTCTTCTTCTTCTTCTTCTTCTTCTTCTTCTTCTTCTTCTTCTTCTTCTTCTTCTTCTTCTTCTTCTTCTTCTTCTTCTTCTTCTTCTTCTTCTTCTTCTTCTTCTTCCTTCTTCTTCTTCTTCTTCTTCTTCTTCTTCTTCTTCCTTCTTCTTCTTCTTCTTCTTCTTCTTCTTCTTCTTCTTCTTCTTCTTCTTTTCACGTCTTCCCCTCTTCTTCTTCTTTCATTCTTCTCAGTTTTCCTCCTCTTCCTCCTTATGCTCCTCCTTATCCTCCTAACATTTCTTCTCCTTCTCTTTTTCGTTTCTTCTCCTCCCACCTTTTTCTTTTTTCTCTCCTCCTCTTCTTCTCCTTCTCCTTCTCCTCTCCTCCTCTTCTCCTCCTCCTCCTCCTCCTCCTCCTCTTCTGCTCCTCCTTCTCCTTCTCCTCCTCCTTATCCTCTTTCTCCTTCTCCTCCTCATCCTTTTTCCTCCACCCCATCCTTCTTTCCCTCTTCATCCCCGCACCATCAACCCTTCTCCACTCTCCATCTATTGCTTTTCCTCTTATGTCTCACGTATTACTCCTTGCTTCAAGTTTGGACTTGGTTCAAAAATAGTTGAGGAGCGGCTTGAATCTCTCTAAACCTCCCCCTACCCCTTCGAACCCCTACCCCACTCGCCCCCCCCCCCCACAAACAAACTGCCCATCGCCTTCTGACACTATCAAGAAGTAACTAATATCTGGGCCACTAGACTTATTTTTCTCTCGTTTTCTAACAGTAGGCTAAACAAATAAGCCGGGCACAGTGACCTGTATTGTGATAGGCCTGCATCAGATTCTACTATTTTGGTAGATTCGAATTGGAAATATTTCGTAATGACTGTGAATCCTTTCGATGTTATAATTGGCGATAGTTGAGTAATCAAATTTGGTCGTCTTAGATCAATATACGAAATTTACGAAATAGGAATGTCCTCACAAATTTGGTTACAACAAAAGAAATATGTGATGTGTCAGAGATCAGAAGTTCTACATATTTGAACAATTATTGTGTAATCAGATTGAAATTATCTTCATGGAATTGAAAAAATCTCACATAGAGATTGCTTTAATAATGAAATTGAACTAATTCAAGGAATTGAAAAAACATCTCTCATATTTTGCTATTATAGAATAGAAGAATAAAATAGAGTAGTTTGTTTCTATTTATAAAATTTCTAAAATTAAAATAAAATAAATAAAATTCAAAATTTTTAAAATTTTGAATTGAATCTGAAATTCTATTAATGAATCATGAAGGAATAGACAACATTGGTCTCATTCTTCTACCTTTCTATGGAGAAATTCCTCAATATCTCCGAATGAAGTATAAATTTCAATTGAAAAAATACAAATCCCTTCAAAAATATTCCTATAACAAAGAAATATGTATCTCATGTTTGATAAATTGAAACAATCTTAAGATGATGGAACAGTCTTTAGTCATAATAAACAAAACATTACTTGCAAATCCAAATCGTAGAGGTTTGTTTTTTTCTGTCTCTGAGCTCTGAGCTTGAATAAAATAATAAAATTGATCGTCCTTATCGTATCTTATTAGTATCTATTTTGGACGATGAGCAATCCAACCTGACATGGAATAATGCGTCGAAGAGGATTAAATTTAAAAAAAAAAAGTAGAAACAATCGTTCCAAATCATCCTGACTTGTCGAAAAGGTTGAGAATAATAAAAAAAGGAAAAGGACAATCACTTACCGAACCAAATTCGCAAATCAATAACCCTCTCTTTTTTATTTCATGGAACCTTTCAACAAATCGCTTAAAAAGCGAACATTGGATCACGTCAAAAACGGTCGTCGCCCGCTTTGAAGTTGTCATGTCTGGACGTGACTGAGAGCCCGCATATGAGGCGACAAAATCTGTTTCTCATGGAAATCCGTCCATAACGCATTCTCAGCCTCTGTTAGGCTTCATTTGCATAGTTACTGCTTGGTCTTCTCCGTATTATTTGTAACTCCAGAACCTTCTCGAGACGGTTTGATTAAATGAGTCGGCATACTCTCACAAGAACTTCAACCAAAAACCAGCTAGCTCTATGTGTCAGGTGTGTGAGAGACCTCTCATTAGGTAATGTCATAAATCCTTCTCACCTCCGCATTGACCAGAATATCTTACGTCATCAGTAACTCAGACCACCATCCATCTCAAACTACTAGAATATTATAGTAGTTCCAAATCCCCATAATATCATAGTAGTTTCGGTTTCTGAAACTGAGATTAATGTCCCAGTATCTTGAGATTAGTATTGTCGTTCGGCAATCTATCCTAATAGTTTTCTAGTTCAAACTAAACTCAGAACAAGGTAATATGTCATCGAAAGTGTGGCATCGGGTTAGAGGTTACAGAGAATTATTTCTGATTAGGAATTATACTAGACTTTTTATATACATACATTTCATGTATAGTTATAGTTCTACTGGAATCGTATTAGGAATTATTAGTCGAACAGGCGGATTTGACAAATGAATGTTGAAAGAAGGAGTATTATCTTTCATGTGGATATGATGAACTCCGATGTGATAGATCGCCCGTTGAGCTGAATACGAATGAGAGTGTGGAAAGAAATAATGCTTTTCAAAATAAGATTATTCTAAACATGTGAAAAGTTTTGATATTTGATTCAAAATTTGAATATGAATTCAATGATTTTAAGAGAAAGTTTTTATGTAAGCTTCTATTCTTATACAATTTAGAATTGAAGATTGAAGTCTTCTAAACTAATTCTCCAAGTAAATATTTCCATTCACATTTTTATAGCAGGATTATTTTAAATTGTCAGAAAACAGCTGATTGATGTACGCTCGTTTACTGACGTTAAATCAGCTGTTTTCTGACAAGTTAAAATGATCCTGCTATAAATGTTGTGTGATGAAGATTATTTTCAATTAATAATTCATTCATTAATTAGTTGGCAGCAGTTGAAATAACTTTTCGTATTTCACACGGCTATTAGATTGGAAAATTCATCAATCAAGGAATAGCTATTTTAAAATAAAGAGCTGTATAATTTTACTACACAATGCGATGAAACTAGCTAGAAATATGACTGGCCCACTTGGCACCATTCTAAATAAGCCAGTGTTAGTGAGCCATTATTGTTATTATTACATTTTCACGCTCTTCAAACAGTAATGACTTGTTTTTAAATTTGTAAGATAAATGATCATATTATATCTTCCAGTCTGAAAATGATCATTTAATGGTCTGATGAATTCTACAATTGAATATCTCGCAACTAAAAATAAAACATTGCCAGAATTTTTCTTGATGAAAAAATGTTTTAAAGATATGTATTACTGTAGCAGAAAGTTTCGAATAGAATATTTAATTTTGAGTCAGTAAATAAATTTCAGCTGAATATTATGTTTATGTGAAATCATGTAAGTTACATATTATCTTCTCCTATTCACCACTAGTATACTAGTATTGTAGTATGTATTACTAATTATCTACGTACTAATAATTATCTACTAATTATCTCGTACTTGATATTACTAGTAGCCTAATTTATCATTATCTACTAATATATACTAGACTAGCATACTAGTTCAACCATCGGTATTCAACTACAATTACTGTAGACTAGTAAACAAAGACATAAATGACATTTGCGTTTGTCAGTTAGACTCTATCTGATATTTTCAAGGTGGGTAAAGAACGCAAGTGCATTTTATGCAGTGTTCAACCTTGTCATTTTGCATACAGTTAGCCTATCCAGAAAATGCACCGTTTGTTTTTATCTTAATGGATGGATGCCAAGTTGTGCATGCGACAGAAATATGTTTTTGTTTGTTTTCTGTAATCAAGATCGGAAAATTTATGCGGAATAAGATGTTGAACTCATAGAAGTACCAATGAATAACAAACACGAAATGAAAAATTAATAAAAAATTCAACAATACTCTGTGAAATCACAGAATAATAAAAAATGCAATACAATTTGAACTTCATCCACTCGGGGATCATTTTTTAAGCACCAATGAACTTGTTAATACCAATAGGGTGGAAAATTAACAAACAACTTACTCACTAAACGTTTTGTGAAATCAAGAGCCGTGGCGAAGCGTGGTATACTTATTTGGTCATCGCCGGGTATATTTCCAATATAGTACATAAGAAATATACCCGGCGATGACCAAATAAGTATACCACGCTCCGCCACTAATCAAGAGTAATTTGAATAAATGATTTTGAACTTGTCACCTTATGATATCCTTTCCAATGTGTCTTAATAAATTATGATCTCCTAGTTTAAAGAGTATGGAACTTGAGTCCTGTTAAATGAGCTGCTGGAGAATAGACTCTTACAAATACAAATAAAATGAATGAAAATTTTTGATCAAACCCTTTAAAATAACCAAAAAATTGCCATCAATAGTGTTACTGATTCATCTCATTCTTTGTGGGAATACTACGAATCTTTGATGATGGGAAAATTTGATGTTAGAAATATACAAATCTTGGTTGTCAAATTAATAAACAGGTTGGATAATCTTGACGCCTTGTCGGTCAATTTATTGGAAGAGCATGAGGATAATAAGTAATGTGTATTCTAACATTGTTCATTCAAGTACCATTCCAAGTCGACCTGTGTAGCAGCATACAAACGATGTATCGTTTCTGATCGATACATGCCTTCTTGCAACATGAAACAATACTATATTTGAAGCAACGGAAACATATTTATTGAACACGTGTTGCATATAAAAATGGAAGTGTAAAAAATGGCTCGATTTCTATCTATCATATTTAATTGATTTGATCTTCAAAATAATGGAAGTGTAAAAAATGACTAGATTTCTATCTATCATATTTAATTGATTTGATCTTCAAAATTATAACTATTTTATCCATTGAATTATTCATTAACATGTTTACTTAATCATTTCTCATCATCTTTTAATATCCATTCAATTGATAGAAAATAATATTTTTCTTGATCTCATTTTGTTATTATTAATTTCCATACTCTTTCTACCATGTGAATTATTTTTTCCCTGGTATTTTTGAGAGAGTCTAGTTATCAGTTACCAGTTAAGTTATAAGTTGAAATCAGTAAAATTATAAGTTAAGAGAGTCCAGTTATCAGTGTGTTTTCAAGGATTTCAGTAGAATTAGTTTTTGAATGAACATGATGTAAGAATTTCTGAGGGAATCCAACTAATAATGATTTTTCACACTAGATGGACAGCCACAATTTCATTATTTTCTTCATTGTAATGATTTTTTTGTGGATGATTATCTTGGAGACAACAAATTCCTTGAGGACTGGGGGTTGAACATTTTTATATTTCTACCTAATCTTCTAAACTAAACAATTTACTTGTTAATAGTTGTGAATTGCACCAAAAAATGTCACTAGAAGAGTTGAAGGAATGAATCTTTCGATGATTACATTCGTAATAATTATAAATAAAATATATGAATTTCAGTTTTGACAAATTGAAAGGAATATAGTTCCACATAGAAAAAGATTAGTTCCACAATTTTCTAGAAGACTTACCAGCATAGCTTCGCTGAAAATATTGAATTTTGCATAATACTGAAAATATTTTACAGGGTTTTATAATAAGACTAAGAGCCAGTTGTATAAAGTGGTTAAGTTAAGAGTTAATCATTGATTACTGATGAGAAATAATATTGTTACTTAGAGACCTTAACATACCTCTGTGCAACTAGGTAATCTAATGATTAGACAAAAATTTTACATGACAAAAAAATTACTTGACTGGAAAAATACTCATAGCATAATGCTATATGCTAATCTTTTTCAGTTGTAGAGTGCTTAGCCGTTGTAGTTAAGCTATAGCTATAGTAAAGCTGTATGATGATATAGCTATACTGGAAAGTGAAAGTCGAGCATTGACTGTGAACTTGACAGTGAGCAAATGCTAGACCGGTTGCCGTATTACAGAATGAAGGCGCAGTTACGAAAGCAACCTTGAACGGTGATTATTATTTTCCAAATCAATTTTGACATGATGCCGTCCTTGTAATCAATGAACTCCAATTAGCGTTCTCCTGAGAACAGGATGATCGGCTAAACTGATAATAAATTTGGTGTTTTCGTGGATAGAGGCGTTACAAATTTCACAATAGTTTCAGATTTAATTATGGAATCCTCTAAGTTTTTGACGATACCGAATCCAGAGGCGTTATAAATCTCACAATAGTTTGAGTTTTTAATTAAAATTCCATGGTATCCACCAGATTATCTGTGCGTTGTTACCATCAAATCTTCATCAAAACAGCACATAAAATATAGTAAGAAATTGATTAATTGGGACAGAATTGATAGCACGTCCTAAATTATAATTGGCTACACTTTTTAATTTTTCAACCTGTTTTCGAGAACACCAAGAACTCTTTCTTCTTCCTTCTTCGACAGAAATTCTATCAGCTTACAGCTTGAAGCTCCCAAATAATTTGGTATTTCATTGGTCTTGATTGATCTCTTTGCTTTGCTCTGCTCTCTATGCTTTCAACTAATACCTGTGGATATTCATGCTTGAAATGAACGATAGTGTAAAAGCCAAAGTTAAATAAATTGCTGCCATCTACTGTAACGGCTTTTGCAAATTGTTTTCGTGTATAGCTTTCATTTCCTATTGTCAGTGGTGAAGCGTGGTATGCTTATTTAGTCATCACCGGGTATATTTCCTATAGGAAATAAGCATACCACGCTTCGCCTACTATTTCTGAAATCTGTGTCATTAGATCTGTGTAATAAACTAATTACAATATTATTCAAATAAGTCGAGCAAATTGAAATAATGCTGAATTGATAACTCGACTTTGTATATCTTTGAATTAGTCTACAGTGTGTTTTTCATCCTTGAGGCAAAAATTTGCAAAAAAAATTCAAACCAGTATGAGATGATAATTATGTCAATAAATCTGTTCATCGATCGCCGAAGTGGTACATTTTTTATTTATGAGCGATAATTATTCGAGATTTACAAAACTCGAAATAAATATCGTGAGATGTATCGATAAATCTACTTATCGATCTCCGAAATGATAGATTATTTATTAATATGCGATAATTATTCAAGATTGTTCAAAACACTCGAAAAAAATATCAATCGCTGAATATTATTAGCCTAACGGAGAACATAATTATTGCATGTTGGAAATGAGCCGGTTTCAATGATTTACTACTAATTTAGCAGCAGGAGGTGGCATAACATACTTGCGAATTAATTTTCATTAATAATTCATTCATCGAATATCATTTTACGCACACTGGCGTCTAGATGTCAGATCGTATCACAAATGTTGTTAATTGTCGACGTATTTGATTTGGATTTATTCATTCATTCATGAATTTAATAAATTAGAGCTGTTAGAAAGAGCCTCAAAATCGCATTCAAATTAATTTTCATTCATAAATTGAAGTAATTGAAGCTATGTAATTTAAGAGTAACTGGGCATACGTTGAATTGATAGTATCGTTGATCACTCAAGTGTTACTTATTAATTCATTACTTAATTGAATTTCAGATTTAGGAAATTGAGATTTTCATTCTGGTATTGTATATTGTACAAATTTCCAACACTGTAAAACAGTGGATCTTCATAGCTTATTCATTTAATAAATAAATAATTAATTTAGAAAATGAATAAATCATTCCTGTCTAGAATGGATTGATTTCTGTATAGAATGGATTGATACTATACCTAAGAATTGACGCATACGCGACGATATAATGTATGTATTTACTACCACAATACAAATTATTTTGTTCTACAATTCCAACCTACTTCATTTGATAGAATCTCACCACCATCTAGAATACAAACGGGATGCGAATAGCGAATTTGTTGTAGCCATCGATAGTATCGAATAGGAGTTATGTTTCTCGATATCAGGTTGTATCAATAATATTCCTAACGTCGATATGTGGAATCCAGCATAGTCTATATACAAACTTATTCTCCGCTTATCCTTTCTTACATACTATTTATTTTTTCTCTCATTCTATATGTTTATCCTTATTTATACTATGTGGTATCACCTATGTGAGCAAACGTTTTATGCAATATTTCATAAACAATGCCGCCTTAACCAAAGTGGCCTTGTACTCATAAAATACATATCTGATTGCATATGAAGATTGTCATAAAATAATACATATCTGATTCCAAATGTAGCTGCTCTGTGTTTTTGTCCAATAGCAAACTATCTTTATTTGCTTTCCGTTAGAGTTTATCCACCTGTATCTCGGGCCACACCTAATCTGTTTTGAGATCTATTCGCTGATAACATTGTGAAAGGGATGAGAAATGAAGCAGGAATGCATGGTGAACGAAAGATCTCTCATGGCAAAAATGTTATCTGATTGTTCCTCTTCTTTGGACCTGAAAAGTGTTTGGAACTGGGCTATCGTGTGATAGAAACCTGCTCTGTTAATCAGTTCAATAACAATATTTTCGTTTTGTGATTTAAGTTTGTAGAGGTTTTTCTTTCAATCTTTGTATGTTTCAAAAAACTCCGCTCCAGCGCAAAAGCTTTTGGCTTATGCTGGAGTGTAGTATACAGATCTATAAAAATTGTTCTAATTTTTTTTTTGCAATAAATGTGAATCAGTTTAATTTCTTAATAACCTTATTGTACATTTATGTTAACTCTGAAAAGGTTTATGTAATATAAAGTGCATAATTTGTTGACTGTATAAATAAAAATGATGATGATGATGAATATTCACGAGAATATCTGTCTACACTGTGTAGGAATCTGTTTGAAAACATAATTATATCCAAACTAATATAAGTGGATGAATTAGTAGTGTTGTAGGCATCTTCATACTGAACATAGATAGTTGGATATTACTGTATAAGTAGGCTAATAGAAGTGATAATCCCTAACTGGTTAGTCTATGGTATTTATTTTTTTAATGGTATTTGGTTGTCACTGATATTTGATTTTTCAATGGTATTTGGTTTGTCAATTGTATTTGGATGGTCCATGGTAATAGCAAAGACAATAATTCAAATCTATGGTTAGTATATGTTGATAGTAGAGGTTTTTGTCTGATTATTGGTTTACGTTTGTTTATTAGTATTATATTCATTGCTGTGCTCCATTTTCTTAGTTGGATTGTGGTAGATATCCATATTGAAGGACAATAATTGCAGTATGAGTTGTCACAACCACATATTCATTACACTTACACCGTTCTGTAGGAAGGATAAACTCAATATTTCATTTCTCTGAAAAGTCTCCGCGAACTTCCTATTTATTAGTAGGAACAAGTGATATTATCGTACTATAATATTATAAATACGATATTATATACTTATGGTAGACAGTAAACAGTGAATAAAGTATTGTTTTAGTCCAACACTTTGATAAACCCTGCCATTTAAGGAGACGTGTAGAATAGCACGTAAACCTTCAAGACCAATACCGACCATGAAAACCTAGTCATACGTAGGTAGGTATAGGGAGACTACACTTACACCATTAATTACAATGTCTAATTACACTCAAAGCAACAAATACAATTAACCACAAGCCGCGGCATTGTTACAATTGTTATTTACGTGCAATTCTAATCCTTCTATTTACGCCTACCAACTTATCGACACTATTTATTGTCTTTTCATTAGCGCGCACACATTCATTTGCAGAACAACATACCGCTAATGGCGCCTGTGAGGGAATTAAGTGCTGTTAGGTTGGCAATGCGAGAAGGCATAAAGTACAGAGGCGGCGATTATGAGAGGGAAAAAAAGAAGGGATACAATAGAGGAAGAAGGAGATTAGCAGACAGACTTTATAAAGAGAAATAGGAAGAGGATGGAGAATTGGAGAGGGGGATAAGAAGAGAATGAATATAGATAGATAAAGATGGATAGATGTAGATAGAGAGGACGATGAATCGAACCAATAAGGAATGGATAAAGAAAAGAGAATTGAAGAAAGATGAAAAGGGGATGCAGTTCCGAGGCGGCTAATATGAGAGAGATTCTAAAAAGAGAGGATCGAGTTGAAGTGAGATGAATAATGAGACATGCAATGCAACTACCTACATAGAGCAGCGTAATTACCATCTTAGCATCTCGGTAATTGCTATTGTTCAATGTAACCGGTGTGCAGGTATGCCAATATACACCTGGGTAATCAACCCTTTCCATTCTGGAGGAGTTACTATCTTCTTCGAGCTTCCTGGAGAGTTATCTCTTCAACTACTGGGGAACTATTATCCATGATTCTCAACTTCCATTTCTACATAGTACCTGTTTTTAATGATTCTATTACTTATTACTATGAGATTTCTTTCTCTTCTTCATTCTCTCACCTCATTCTCTTTTCTCATTTCTAATCCTTTTTCATGTCCTTTCATTCCTTAATCCTTTTTTCCATTCATCTCTTCCTTCTCCATCTTTTCAAATCCTCATCTTTTATTTCTTCTCCTCTTTCTCCTTCTCTTCTTCCTCCTTTTCTTCTTTTCCTTCTCTTTTTTCCTCCTCTTTCTCTTTCTTCCTCCTCTTCCTCCTTCTCTTCTCCTTCTCTTCTTTCTCTTCCTCCTTCTCTCTTTCTTCTCTTTCTCCTTCTCTTCTTCCTATTTTCCTCTTCTTCTCTTCCTCCTCTTCCTCCTCTTCTCTTCTTCCTCCTCTTCCTCCTTCTCTTCCTCCTTCTCTTCTTCCTCCTCTTCCTCCTCCTCCTCTTCCTCCCTTCCTCCTCTTCCTCTTTCCTCTTCCTCCTCTTCCTCCTCTTCTCCTCTCTTCTTCCTCCCCTTCCTCCTTCTCTGCCTCCTTCTCTTCTTCGTCCTCTTCCTCCTCTTCCTTCTACTTACCCTTCTCTTCATCCTCTTCCTTGTCCTCCTTTCATTCTTACTCTGCCTCCTCTTTCACCTTTTTCTCCTCTATAATAATAGTACTGCCTTTTAGCACCCACTCTATCACATTCCACCCCCACTCTATCACTGTTCCACCTCCGCCCGCTCTTGATAACCTTCCCACTATCTCATCAACTAACTACTTACTAACTTCTCTCCAACGAGAACCCTGCAGAGGTATTAAACAGCAATTAAGGGCTGCTGTGTTTGATGTACGACCATCTTCAGGTTACTAATGTTATCCGGTGCATCTCGGGTGCATCCTGGTTGCAACATGCAGTTGCATTGAGCGATAAGCGGTCTTACGCTTCCGAGCGGTGCATCTAATGACGTCTTATCGTGTTGCTCATATCTGCAGTTGATCTTCGGCTGTAGTTATCTGATAAGAAACACGGTAAATCACGTTGTTTTCTGTGGGAGTAAGCAGGTGTGCAGGTGTAGGGGTTAACAGGGTTTAATGTTTGAAAAACATCGGTGGTAGTAGTTGATTGCAGAAAAAACATGATAGATTGCTCAGATTATAATAATGTTCCACCTGGAAATGGAAAAAATCTTTATCTTCTATAGAAGGCGTTTGATTTGACTTACTATATCGACTAACTCAATGATGACGATACAGTTCAACCTACTGCGACAAAACCAGTTGATCAGTAGCTGGGAAAGCAGTTTGAATAACTTCTCAATTACTCGGAAGTACGAAAAAACATTCTGATTCAACCAGGTGGCACAAGTACTTCAAATAATGGAAAAAGGTTTCCAATAGTTCAATGCACCCGAATCGAACCCAGCCATGCACCATTCAATATTTCTTGGAAACCATTCAAGAAAGGCCGCATTCCAGACACAGATAAATAAGCCGACATTGATTCTATCCCATATAATAAACTCCCTGAGTTGCTTCTACCCCATGTGGTCAATAGTAATAGATTGCCTAGTGCTTCTTTCTTTTTCACATCGACTCCCACTAGATTTCCATCGATCGGAAATCATAAAGTACACCTCTGATGTCGCAATAAATTGCCTAGAGCACGGTAATTGCACTCAGTTGTGCATCCATTTCAAAGTTATGAGAAAAGTTATACATGGGGACAAATACCTTGCAAGCTTATTGCAAGTTGCATGCAATAAAGTACCTACTGCGTGAATATTCAAACTGGAAGATTTTATTTTTTATTAATGTCAAACTGGATATAGTTTATCGTGTCTGATCGGAATGAATATACAAAACTACTGCACTGGTGCTATGTCAATATCAATCGATTTATCGTTGCATACTTCTCTACGAATACAGGGGACTAACTGGTTTTACCAGCTGCTAGATTGAGTAAAGTGAAGAAAAGAAAGGAGAGAAAATGGATAAGAGGAGTTAGAAGGAAGTGGAAAGGAAGGAGAGTGGAGTAGGGAAAGGTGAGAGGAGAGGTGCTTGCGATTGGAAAGGAAACAAAAAGGAATAGCGAAAATAAATAAAAGAAGGAAACTGAAAAGAAATAGTTGAAAGTCGACAATAAGTTGAAATTGTAAGACGTCCAGCTTTTGATTTAAAAGTAGTTCACAACGGTAATAACTCCATGGCTGTATTGAGTTGAAAGTCATTATCAAGTTGAAATTGTAAGGAGCAGTCCAGCTTTTGGTTTTAAAGTAGTTGACAACGGTTATAACTTCATGGATTTATTGAGTTGAAAGAAATATAGTTGAAGTTCAAAAATAAGTTAATATTGTATGGAGCAGTACGGCTTTGGATTTAAAAGAGGTTGACAACGGTTATAACTCTAACTTCGTTGAAGTGTTCAATCTTTGGTTTGTGATCAGGGATTATCCTCAATCCTCAAGAGTCAAGAGGTTCACCTTTATGGATGTTCGTTATTTATTATTTGGTTTGTAGGCTAAAATATAAATTACATTGGAAACCAATATCAATTGCAGTCAATAGAGCAGTGTATAAAATGATTACTATACTCATTTATACATAGTAACTTGGACATATATACATCTATAATCTATCGGCCAGTTGCAAGACTTTTCTCATCTCCGTGGATTTAGGATGCGTTTACCTTTTTTCAAGTTTGTTCAAGATTGTAATGAATGATGAATGAAATAAGCTCGCAAACTACAGGAACCCATCATCTTAATAGAGAAGTATCACATCCTCAAACACATAAATATCACAATATGTCACCGCAAAAACTATCACCGGAAAGATTAAAACTACTCAACATATCAAACAGATTAGTGGGAACAGGTGTAGTTCAACAGCAGCTGAGATGGCAATTTTTTCTTCTAGAATTGAGCCTTAAATTTGGTTTACGTAATAGCGCGTGGCAGTTATGACACGGGTGGTGATTTGTGTACATCTATATAGTAATTCACGTAATATTATTTTTTCATATCAACATACATAATCCTAATGTATCATTGGATAGTGTCTCTGAGTTTGCCAAATAAAAATCATTCTATCGAAACGGAGTTAGACATCTCTGTTGGTATTGGGAATAGTGCCCAAATCATCATAATCTTCTTCCAACCTTCATCCTCTTCACCTCCCACTTCTTCTTCTTCATCTTCTTTTTTTTCTTCTTCTTCTTCTTCTTCTTCTTCTTCTTCTTCTTCTTCTTCTTCTTCTTCTTCTTCTTCTTCTTCTTCTTCTTCTTCTTCTTCTTCTTCTTCTTCTTCTTCTTCTTCTTCTTCTTCTTCTTCTTCTTCTTCTTCTTCTTCTTCTTCTTCTTCTTCTCCTTCTCCTCTTCTTCCTCCTTCCTTCTTCCTCCTCCTCTTCTTCTCCTCCTCCTCCTTCTTCTTCTCCTTCTCCTCTCTTCTTCTTCTTCTTCTTCTTCTTCTCCTCCTTCTCCTCCTTCTCCTTCTTCTTCTTCTTCTTCTTCTCCTTCTTCTTCTTCTTCCTTCTTCTCTTCTTCTTCTTCTTCTTCTTCTTTTCTTCTTCTTTTCTTTTTCTTCTTCCTCTTTTCTTCTTCTTTCTTCTTCTTCTTCTTCTTCTTCTTCTTCTTCTTCTTCTTTTTCTTCTTCTTCTTCTTCTTCTTCTTCTTCTTCTTCTTCTTCTCTTCTTCTTCTTCTTCTTCTTGTTCTTCTTTTTCCTCTTCTTCTTCTTCTTCTTTTCTTCTCTTCTCTTCTTCTTGTTCTTCTTCCTATTCTTTTCCTCTTCTTCTTCTCTTTCTTCTTTTTCTTCTCTCTATTTTTCTCTTTATTCTTCTTCATCTTTTTCCCAATCATTTATCGGTCAAACTTTAACGTAGACAGACAGACAGTTAGCAGAGTGTCTAGTGAATGCTGGCCTTGATTCACTTGGACAGCGATCAAGAAAATAGTGCTTGCTTGCTTTTTAGGTGTGGGCTATTGACGACGGGGTTCCGTATTTGATATGAGGGAAAGAGTGAACAGAATGTGTACTGAATTCAAAAAGTCTGACGCAAATGCATTTTACTGGCAGTGACCCTGCTCTTATTATTCACTTATTCCACTCTGTCTGTCGTCTTTGAGTGTCTGGCGTCTGGATTCGAATGAAAACCTGCTGAGTTTTCTCAGAATATTTCGATTATTATTATAGCAGGATTATTTTAACTTGTCAGAAAACAGCTGATTTAACGTCATTAAACGAGCGTACATCAATCAGCTGTTTTCTGACAATTTAAAATAATCCTGCTATAATTCATTTAAATTATTACAATCAAACAATTAAACAACAAGTATTCGTCCAAAACAGATAACTCACAAATTTACCGTTAATTCAGAAAAAGGCTATGTGGATAAAACAGTAGATATTATTATAGACTAACCAAATAATATTCTAGTCCATGTGAAAATATAATATTTATTTTGAATAATTATTATTCTTCTCAATTAGTCCCATCATATCCGTGATCTGTATCCTTGTTAACCCATATGACCAGGTTCTGTTTTGGAAGCCACATTGCATTTTTTCATAGCCTATAATATTCTTCAATAAAATGACGTTTAGAGTCTCAAGAACAGTAAGATTACTAGGTTATTTGGTACTGATAGTGTTAGTTCTGCCATGAAAATCAAACAACCATGATGACTAGGCCTATTTCAAGTTCCGATGCAGCAAGAAACAAAAATTAAAACACACCAATCATTGTCATTTTGTTGTAACAGGCGTTGCCAGCAGAAGGAAATAAGTTGATTTGACAAACATGTCAAGCTGTCAGGCTATCCAGTGGATTTCTAATTTTAGTTTCCAGTTATTTCTCAACGCGAGTGAATTATCGCAAACATTTCTTGAAGTTGTGAGCAGTTATTCAACTTCAAGTCAAGCGCGAAACGAAGCCTATGCGTCTAAACGTCTTCATGTTCGATTTAAGCATCCGAGAGAGTTGAACTTACACGTTTTTAAGTTCAATTTAAGCATCTGTCTTGCAACAAGTCGGACTTGACGGTTGCCTGCTGCAGACGTGTGAGGATTGAAAATAAACAATCGCTCCTCGCCAATAACTCATTCATTCCCGATTGCATATTCAACTCTACCTTTTTTCTCACGAGCCATTAATGTCTGACTTGGAAGCACCAGCTACTTTGTTTAGGAAGTAAATACTAATTTGTCTTTCCTCCAACTGCAGCTCCAAGTGCAACTGTGCATACTAAGTAAATAACTAAGTACTGCATACTAAATAAACAGCTAAGCTCCTAGCGAAGTTGTAAGTCAGTCGGGATTGATAGTGAACTCCGGCCGTAAACAATGAGCCACATGCATGCGGCTTCCATTGGTATTCAGAGTTCAACTTAAATACAAATTACGGATTATGGTGTGAGGTGTGTTTGTGTGAGAGAGAGAGAGATGCAAGTGGACTGGCAAATAGAAACGTGGAAAGTTATTGGGAGGAATCGTAGCTAAATAGTTGAAGAGGTTAGAGAAGGATTCATTGAATTAGGCTTCCTTTAAATGAAATCAAATTTTCATGCCATCAAAATCTAACTGCTCGATATTGTAACTATCTCTCAGACAATCTTCCTATTATGATTCCATCATCCTATGATCTATTACCTTTCCTACTAACCATCATCCTCGTATTTCAAAGCATGAAATCGCTGACAAAATACTGTATACCTGCATGATAGTCTGCAACTTTTCAGATGTAATTTGAATGTATTTACAAATTATAAACTTGATAATCATTCAACGTTAATTATGGGCACAGAGACTTTATAATCACAGTGTGCCCATAATTTTGAGGGGGAAAACAACTACACTTACCACCATACATTTGCCAATATTTTGAATGTTGATATGATATGAGGTCTTACAGGCAAACTCAAACCCATTCACTCATTCGACTAACATCTCATAGAGACGATTTTAAACATCATTCTTCGAACATCAAAAATAGTCTCTCTTCTCTTCGTATTGCTTTGAAAGCTTGTGTTAGATTAAAAATACGATAAATTAATCTAACACAAATAGGCAAATTGTAGGTTAGAAGTGTATCATGTAACATAACAATAACTTAACATATCGAATCTGTATGATTCAATTCTCTTCTCAATGTAAATCTAATGGAGGTTGGCAAAAGTTTGGCGAAATTGACGGAGCTAACCAATCAAAAGTGAGACATCCAATGATCACACTGTGATTATACAGGCTCTATACTTAAATGCTATGTGATAATGATCATTTGATTGCAATTTATTTCCATGAAACCGCGAATTTCGAACAAATCTCATTTCATTTTCCGAAAATTATGACCGAGAATGTTCTTTCCCATTGAAGCGCTTGGTCGTGAAAGAGGAGAAAACAGAGAGGGCTGAGAGGAGAAAGAGGAATGATTATTATCGGAAGGCGCCTACTGCTCACTAATGGTGACAGTTTGCACACGAACAACGTCGGCGGAGAAGAAAGAAGATGAGAAAAAGAAAGGAGATAAGAGGAGGAAAAGGAGAGAGGAACCTGTTCATTGTCGGCTGCCGGAGATCAGGTTTCCTTACAGGACTTGTCAATGGATCCAGTACTGCAAGTGGACAGGACTCTTTTGGATGGATGCTGTTGACAGGGGACATGACAGACGCCGCGGAAAAGAGGATGAAAGGAAGGAGTGGAAGAGGAGGAGGAAGGGAAGAGGAGGAGGAGGAGAAGGAGGAGAAGGAGGAAGTGGAGGGAGGGAGAATGCTGAGGGTAAAAGGAGGCGAAATAAGAAGCGTTATAAGATGAATAAATGTAAGATTGTGTTGATGAATAGAAGCAATGAAGTTTAAAAGACAGTGAAACAATACGAACGATGCAATGATGAACGATAAAGGTGGGTTTTCGTTACTGCGCCCAAGTGCCGCAGCGGAGCCCGACCCAGCGTTGCCAGATGCAATTGATCAAAAATCACAACTATTTATAGTGGGATTTTTCATCAATTGCATCTGGCAACTGGGTCACTGTGAACTTGGTCAGTAACGAAAACCCATGCAAACCATCCTATACGATTTTATTACACTACCTTCAATACATAAATAAATAATTAAAACAATGAGAAATGAAAGAGAATTTGAAAATGAAAGAATAAATTTGAATGAATTTGGAATGAGTGAGAATGACAATTGAATTGAGGTCTGCACCAGAAGAGAGGTTAGCGGTCCTTGATGTGCAGGTTTCATTTGTATTTTGGAAAAGAAAATATATTGAGCGGGGGATAAATTTAATGTTAACTCAGCACCATCTCTCGGCTTTTCACGGAACTGTGAAACTCGTCACTTTTCAGTCGCCTAGAACTTGAAATTTTTCAAAATTATGTATCATAAACATCAAACAACATACTCAAATTTTTCGAATCGTACATTCTTGAAATAAATCTACTAGTTTGATAAGCAGGTACTTTACATCCTAGACCACTTGACTACTCTACACATCTAGTAGTCTATCACTACACTCCAAAGGTAAATAAATGTTGCAACTAGTTTAGTATAAATCACCGTATCAGTTTCCCACAAATAATGGGGCATACTTGATAGTGGAAATTGCACAATTTTATATTATAGTGAATCGGTTGCCGACTTATACTTTAGATTTGAAAGTTGACTTAAAATACCATTCATCACTACTACATGCCTTACCAAGTATTATTGCATGATAGATATGCTGTACCACATCTATATGCTGTTCCACTTAACATATTTATCATGCAATAAATACTCTCAACTACTTTACCAGTTTGTTTAACACATGTTTTACAACGGACAGTATAAGTTGCTTGTACCGAGACAGACCTAATTATTATACGGTAACGTTATGTCATTGCTGGTACTCTAGTCGATAAAAGAAATATGCTGTTTAATTCATGTTTTGCTGTATTTTACTGGCTGCAGACCACCCTGGCAACGGCGTACTAATGGATATACTCATTTTTAATGGCCGAACAAGTGAATATACTCTCACCGTGCATTATCTTATCAATGAATATCATCGTTGAAGTACTTGCGAGATTTCTCCAGAAATGTCAGCACACATAAAATTTTATATCAGGAGTAGTATCAGTTGAACTGCCATGCATAACTTTGCAATTCCATGAGGTGTGGAGAGGAAGAAGAAGAGAGAGGGAAAGAAAAATAGAGAAAGAAGAAGAGAGAGAGAAAGAAAAATAGAGAAAGAAGGAGAGAGAGAGAAAGAAGAAGGGGTAAGATAAGAAGGAGGGGCAAAGTAGTAAAAGTTGGAAGAATCGATGATGAAGAAAAGACTGAGAAGAGAGAGAGAGAAAGAAAAAGAGAGAAAAGAAAAAAAGGAAGAAAAAGAGAGAAAGATAAGAAGAAGAGGCTAAGGAGTAAAAGGGGGAGGAATCGATGAGGAACAAAAGAGTGAGAATGGATTCAGAAGGAGAGGAAAAGAAGGAATTGGAAGTAGAAGAGTATGGAGTGAGTAAAGGGGAAGAATTTAACAAGTGGAAATAGAGATAATAAATTGAGAAGGAGAAAGACAGATAAAGAGGGAGAGAGAGAAAAAATAAAGTAGAAGGGGATGAAGAGGAGAATTGATGAAATAAGAAAGAGAGAATAAATAGAGATGGACAGAAAGTAAAAACAGAATGAGATACGGGGAGTGAAGGAGAAGGTTAAAATGAAAAGAGACAGAATGTGTTATTATGTTCGGGAAAGATATGGTAGAATTCCACAACTATACCTGTAATGGAGCAATTATCTCGAGTTCCCTTACTTACCGACATACTTACTGATAAGGTTTACTTGCCAATATTATGTGATATGAAATTCTTTCTTTTGTACTCCATTTCTATAGAAATTCATAGGAGTTAGTTTTACAAATGACAAGAAATAGTGAAATATCCTCTTATACTCACAATAAACTTGGATAAACATTTCAATGGGGGGCAACTAGCTCAGAAAATGAAGAGAATTATTTCTGAATTATCTATGGAACTAGTCCATGAAGTTTTCAATCTGCTATAATATGCTAATTCATGTAACAGCATATTATTATCTTACAGAAAGCTTTAGCGTGAATTAATCAGTTACAAATTACGTGCGTTTCGTACCAAGTACATGGAATTTATTGTAATGAGTCTCAAATATGGACTTGATATATTTTTGTGAGGACATAAATTATTGATAATATACAAAATAAAAATCCAATAAATTATAGGAATGATAGCAAGATAGGTATCATTGGAGCTTCCAGCTCTTCAAACCTTCTTTCGGAAACTTGTCTACTTATCTTGTAAACGCCCTGCGTTTCCCTTATTACCCTTTTCACACTCCTCTGCTCAAGTTAATTACTCCAGAACTTTACGCAACACAGCTCCCAGTAATTCCAGGAAAACTCAGGAGGGCGAGGCTCCTGGATGTGAAAAGGATGCACTCATTGAGAATGTCAGGTTCAATGCAGAAATTTCACACTCGACTAATTATTGCGAATGGGACTTTCTTCTGTGTACCCTTGATGGAGTCTCAATTTGAAATGCAATTAACCAATGTCGGAAGGCTTTGTTCTCGCAAGTACCGTTTCCACCAGAGACTCCCTTCAATGGAGTTGGAACTATCAAGATGGATGCAGATTCAATTACGTACTTACAAGAGCGTGATGAGACTTATTAGCCTACAATTTACTCCTGAGCATAAATTGAAATTTTTTTCCACAATAGAACGAAGGAGTCGCCGAAGTTTCCAGGGGAGTCCAGTCTCACAAGGTGTCAAATTAGTTGTCTAATAAATTTAAAAAACTTCAATAAATTACAACCAAACAGGTGATTAAGTTTTCCACTTTGAGAATCGGTTAGCCGATAACATTAAACCGTCATTAAACGACGTCATCTTACGAAGGAGTTCT
The DNA here is from genome assembly GCA_017141395.1 of Laodelphax striatellus. Lineage (NCBI taxonomy): Eukaryota > Metazoa > Arthropoda > Insecta > Hemiptera > Delphacidae > Laodelphax > Laodelphax striatellus. Next base: position 32,223,889 of record CM029535.1, on the reverse strand, counting down.
CTATCAAGATCCATTACATGAATTTGAAATTTTTCGAGTAACCGGAACGTTTTTACGTGCAATGATTCACTTGCAACAGTATCAGGTGTCGCCAATGAGGTTATTAGTGGAGTTACCCTATACATAAATCAAATAAATCAAATCAGATTCATTTAATTCGACTCTTGGCATTAGATAGGTGGATAGATAGAGAGGTATTATTCCTTTGCCATCGTACTCTACGGTCATCAGCAACGTCAAGAAATGATATCTCTCTATCTATCTAATGCCAAGCGTCAAATTAAATGAATATCACTGTACAGGTTTTGAGTCACTAACCTCATTTGCGATAGCTGATGCAGTTCCAAGTGAATCATTGCACTTTTAGGCAGCTCGTACACCGGAGCAATAAGCAACATTTGGATCATATGATCGTCTACTCTATACAAACAAATAGTCCAATGCATACCTAAAGCAGCTGTTTCAGTGTGCATTGAACTATTGGTTTGTATAGAGTAGACAATCATATGATCCATATGTTGCTAGTTGCCTATTGCTTCGGTGTATGACCGGGGTTAAAGGCTCCTTTACTATTTTAAATTGATGTATCTACTTGTGAAGAAAATTAAGGATCTGCAATACAAATCGTTTAAATGAAGCTCAATTTATTGATGTCTAATATTGAAGCTTTGAAATATATCTCCAACTATAATCTTGGGAGTTAGAAGTGAATCAGTTGTTCCATTTTCACCATTACGTACGATTTCATTTCGCAATGTTTGCTGTAATACGACTTGATTAACATGGATTTTTGCTATCCGAGTTCTTATCAATCACTTTCCTGTTCCTTGCAGACTGGACACATAAGGACATCGAGCGGCAGTTTCTTCATAGAGCCGGCAGAGAAGTGGCTGGAAAATCATACGGAGTCAGCCATTCACCGTCTCTACAGAGTACCATCGCCACCATTCATGCAAGAGCCGCATCAACCTGATACTCACTGTGGCTTGGACGGTAAGCTACCACATTCAGTATTCTTTTATTATTTAATGGAGTGCAGACGCCTGTTCCGTATAATTTTAGAAACTCCAGAGGTCCTGTAAAACAGAGGAGGAAACATTGATAGTATACACTGGATAATATGATACCATTCATGCAAGAGCCGCATCAACCTGATACTCACTGTGGCTTGGACAGCTTTTTCCTGTTTTAGATGACTACTGAAACATCGATGAAACCTTAGGTTAGGCGTACACCGGTTAGTCAAGACAAGACAAGACGAGATTAGTCACGTTCAGTCCCAGTAATTCACATAGTTGCTTATGAAGCAGCACACACCGATGCAATGACTAATCGGTGTGTGTTGCTTCATAAGCAACTATGTGAAGTACTGTGACTAAACGTGACTAATCTCGTCTTGTCTTGTCTTGACTAACCGGTGTACACCTAGCCTAACTTACCAACTAACTCATCCATTTCTGCTGTCCATTCTGAACATAGCTGGACTAGCACTCCCCGGAGCTCCTATATTCATGTCAAATTTTCAAAAACAACTCTCAACGTATGTATTCCATTATCTACTGGGACGAAGCCCACGCAAGTAATTCAGTTTGCAGGTACAAGAGTACAGCACACCGACGCGACACGCTAGAGCGAGTTTGCTATTTCGATTACACCAATGTACAGTCACAAATATATCAACAACAATATCTACCTTGATTCTCTGCCTCCCTCCCATTCTCTTTTTTCTTGCAATCTAGCACTTTGAGTTTTCTTCTTCTTGTTCTCACATTCGCTCCCCATTAATTTTTCTCTTAACAAGAAGTCTCTTCCTTCCTATCTGTTCTTCGGCTGTTTCACCTCCTCCTCTTTCTCTTCACCAACTTTTCTGTCTCTTCTTCTCCTCTGCTGCTTTTGTGTCTCTTCCTTCTCTTCTTCCTTTCCTTCTTTACCATCTCCTCTTTCGTTCTTTTCTTCTTATGTAATACGAAAGTATTTTCAATCTATCTTTCATTTCGCTCAACTGCTTATTCAACTGCTTCACCTTCTCCTGCTTCTTTTTCTTTTCTAGTCATCATCCTCCTCTTCCTCCCCCCCCCCTCTTCCTCCTCCCCTTCCCCTTCTTCTCCTCCTCCTCCTTTTGCCACTTCTTCGACTCTCTACTTCCCTTTATCCTCCTTCTCTTCATCACATCAGCGGTATATTTTCTATCACGTATGTAGTAATGGTGTTGTTTGATAAGAGCTGCACCACACCCATTTTGACGCCTCCACTCAGGAGGGATGATGATGATGATGTAGAGTGCTGAAACCTGTCTTTGCCTCAGGATAGCCGGGGACACCCACATATTGCACTAGCATTGTCTTTTACCGCCCGAATATCTTGCTTGCTCCGATCAATTATTGCAGCAATTAAAAGTCGGTGAGTTTTGGCCTACGTGGGTTCATCTTGAGAGTGGTGAAACCCGTTAGCCTATAAGAATAAATAAGAATAAGAATGAATTTTATTTCTTTTACAAAATTTCCAGATATAAAAAGATTGGGCGAATTTAACAGATGTAACAGACATAGACAGACTATACTCAGTTAACGTTGTTGGCGGATTTGGATATTGTGGAAACCAATTATTACCACATAGTAACAAATAAATCGTACGCTGGTGAAAACTGTTTTCATTCTGAGGGTGATGCTCTGTAAGCTCTAGGCTTGTGCGTAGGAAATGGGACTGTTGATGATAATGATGGAGGATGAATAAATCTTTGGAAGTTATTAGGAACTCTCATAATATCTATTGAGTTTCCTATAGGAAATATACCACAAGGATACCACAGGAAGTATACCACGCTTCACCACGGATTGAGTTGCTCATACATATTCTTACCTTACTAATCCTTAATAAGTAAAAACTTAATAAATAAATACCTTATTCAAACCTCTTGATTGAGTGAACGAATTCTCATTCAATTTCATCCAAGGGAACACAGATAGATTCCTTCAACTTCGAATATTGATTTATTTTGAGTATAGTTGACATTAGAATCATGATTCATGGAAACATTGAAAATTCAATATATTGCATGTTTATTTTCTAATCATCTCTTTCGTTAATAACGTGATAATTGAAGAAGAAATAATCACTCTTTTACCCTTCCCATATCTTCACGAATCGGGATTCTATATATAACGATAACACTCCATTAATTCGAATGAATTCGTTGAACGAAATAGACGTTCATTTTGTATGATGAGGTTTCGACATCAGCCAATCAGAGCGCTCTGTGGGCGTGGACTAGCACCGAGTATACTCGCACGTGATTGGTCGATGTTTTCGGAAGTGGTGGAACTGTCATCCACCAATAGAATTGGAGAGAGCTGTGTTCCGTGAGCAGACTGCTTCTTTCTTACATTATTCCTGTATTTTCTCATTAGAATTCCATCGAATTAACTGATGAATCAATCAATCATTTATCGATCAGCTAGATTTCATTCTAGCTTCATCAAATCATATAGATTTATCCAGATTATTTTAGAGAACTCTAGACTAATCTGCTGTTTAAAGATCCTGCATAATCAACTTTCAGTTAATTAGAGTTCATTCTAAGAAACCATTTATGACACAATGAGGATCTTGAATGAATTATTGTCGAATATATTTGTTGGTTTTTATTACTTATAGCTTTAAATAATCCAAGAACAGTCAAAACTTCTCAAACAATTTTTGTTAATAATTAGAGTTCGGCATTCTAGAAAACATTCATTGCTATTATGGAGGATATTTATTGACTTATCAAAATATATTTGGAGGTTTTGATTCTTTATACTGTTAATAGCTTTAAATAATTCAAAAACACTTGTAACTGCTCTTGGATGAGTGACTGGTGAAAAAATAATGGCGAAGTAAAACTATTCATAAGGATGTCCTACCAATTAAAATCCATAATTAGATCAAAACATAAGCCACGTTAGAGAAATAGTGTAGTCATTCTATTCTATTTTCCAAATAGATTTTTAATAACTCATTCATTCTATTTTTTACAAATAAAACATTGAAGATGTTTAAATTTGGATAAAACATCAATCCTATTGTAAACAACTAAAGCTGCTGGTGCCTCTGGAATTTAAGCATCTTATTAGTGCTATGCTACCTGCTATCTTTAGAACAAGACCACAAATCCCTTAATCACCATCACTAACCAAAAGAAGACCTCCACAAATTCACGAACTCCAATCACTAACTCTGAATCTAAGAACCTCAAATAAGACACTTCAGAAATCGAATCCGAAATCTTAAACCTGTTGCAAACAAAGATGTCTGCCGCGCTGAGGGTCCTAGAGAGCCCTGAGAGACGTGTGCAGTTAACGACCTCTGTAGCCGAAATAATCTGACTTCGTGTGGGATACAAGGTATATCAAGATCTCTCGATAATAAGGCTGTTGCCAATAAGTAAACATAATTTATTGGCAGTCGGTATGCGTCTAGCGTATATATACACTATCTCAACTGGAGTGCCTGTATCTACAAATACATGTATGCTTCTGTTAACATTTTTCTACCTTCTAATATATTTATGTATTATTCTTCCTGTCTATCTTCATGTTATTCCCATACATCTATATTTATTACTACAGTTGCCATTCTTCTATCTTCTAACATATTTATGTATTATTCTTCCTGTCTATCTTCATATTATTCCCATACATCTATATTTATACCCTCATTTTCTTATATACTCATGAATCTGACCTGTTGTTTATACCTGTATCTATTTCGTTCTCCCTGTGTATCTTTGTATTCTTTACAAACATCGTTCTATTCTCTTCATTGCTTAATATGCTTGTATACTTAAACGTTCATTTTTTATTATTTTATTTGTATATCCTTCAATTTTGTTCATATACCTATTTATATCTACAATTTTCAAGTGTAAACCCCTCTCATAAATCTATGTTTACTCCCCTCCATTGCCTACTGTCTGTTTCTATTTTCGCGTTTCTAATATAATACCTATATATACTTCAGTCGGCATAACTCTCAATCCTGTCCATATACCTATTTATTTTCTAAATTTGTTACTGCATACTCCTTCAATATATCTATGTTTATTCCCCTTCATTGCCTGATATACTCTTACATGTCTATCCGTTCATTTTTCGCGTTTCTAATATTATATCTATATATATTTCAGTCAATATTTGCCTGATGTACATACATACTATCTATCCGTTCATTTTCTCGCGTTTCTAATATTATATCTATGTATATTTTTCAGTCTGCAAATCTATCAATCCTGTAAATATATCTATATTTCTTCTAATTTCTCAACTGCAAACCTCTCCAATATATGTATGTTTTAGTCAGCTATCAGAAGACGTATTACGTTATGTATAGCCAGCGGGCATTACTGTGTTGCTTATAATACTTCTGTTAGCCCTCCTATTAGGGGCTCTCTTTTGGAGATACGATCTGATATTAGGTTTGGACGGGACCCCATTGATTATTACCTTGCCATCCATGTCTGTGTCTGTCTGCAATATGCTGGCGATTTTCGACAATGCGAATTCCAATCCCATGAGACGGATGGTGTATGCGGAGAGACTTTTGATTGGTCTATCATAGTTTATTTACAGTTTGAACAGTTTCGTTTGCAGAAGATGCTGTATAACTCCCCTTATGTTTCAGAAGTAGAGTCGAACATTTTAGGGTATTGTTCCTGGATGATAGGAGACTAAAAATGTCGTATTTGAAGTGTCCAAAACTCAGCGGTTATCCTTATAGCTGCCATTTTGTTTTTTCACATAGGAATTTTTATCTCAAGAACGAAATGTTGTATTGATCTGAAATTTGGCATGAATATTTATGCTATAAAGACTCAACTTTAAAAAATGAAATAAAAAATTTTCGATGTAAATTTTCAAAATGGCGGCCATTTTAAATTTTTGATGGCAAATTTCATGAAAACTAATTTCAATGTAAAATAAAATTTGGAAAAAAGTTATTCCTGTACATTTTCTGTAATGTGAACGGTTTTCGTGAAATTTGCCATCAAAAATTTAAAATGGCCGCCATTTTGAAAATTTTCATTGATGCTATCGGTTTATTTTCTATCAATATAATAATACGTAATATTTGAAACTGAAGGAAAAAATAAAACGAGTTGAGTATACCTTGTACCTTGTCAGAAGTTTAGAGATGACGCATAGCGAGTTCAATAGACAGCTTGACTTCGAAAGTACTGTTTAAAAAAGAAAGAAAACAAAGATTGCGATGAATGAAAAGAGAAAGAGAATGAGGAAAAAAGCTGGTCATCATGACTGTGGTTCCTTCTCAAGCAAGTAATAAAAAAAAGGAATATTTTCGAACATGAGCGACGTATATACACAATCTTGCAATGATTGCAATCTCTGAATACAACTTTGGAGTTACTTGAGCATGTATTTGAATAAGATCGAATGATTAAAATAATACATTCGATTTGAGCTGATAATAACCATTATTGTTTAGGTCATTGACATGAACCCAATGTAGGAATATGGTAGCGAATAATCTGATATTATATAATTCTTTTCATAATTTCGAATGTCACTGAAGAACAAATCACAGACAAGAAAGAGCATAATATAATCACCAATAGGAAAAGTTCATTGTAAATATGATGAATTAAATCAATTCATGCAAATATTCAATTAAGTACGCTACAAGCCCATTGGAACATTTATTCTAAGGGCCGGTTCATGAGCTCGGGATTTAGCCAAGTCCTAGACTAAAACGGGTGGCCACCGTAGCATCAACAAGCGTTAGCCTCGACACTATGTACTAAAGGCTCTCTATGCTGCTAACCCACTAACCTGTCGAGACAAACGTTTGTCGATGCCTAAATGTTCATGCGTTCCCAATTCATTCAAATGATGATCAATTTTGTTTGTCCTATGTATCAGTTAGGCTAGGCGTACACCGGTTAGTCAAGAATAGACAAGACGACATTAGTCACGTTTAGTCACAATAATTTACATAGCTGCTCATGAAGCAGCACACACCGATGCAATGACTAATCGGTGTGTGTTGCTTCATAAGCAACTATGTGAAGTATTGACGTCTGTGAAGTATTGTGATTAAACGTGACTAATCTCGTCTTGTCTAACCGGTGTACGCCTAGCCTTTTATTACAAAAATAGGCTACACACAATACGATAAAGAGTGAATAATAAATTATGCTTGACTAACCAAATACTATCTTCGCATTGTGCCATTTCCGGGTTCATTATTGAATCTTATGTTTGTTTTAAACACCTCGGTATGTCATGACCGAGCTCCCCACCCTATGGGCAACCAAATGGTCATTTTAATAAGTATTTGACCTTGCCACTGACATAGTCGTTATGACATCGCGTGGGCGATCAAACTCTATAACTTTAGCACTTTGCATAAAAGATGTTCACACTAAACATCCATTTATGTATTATATCACATGCATAAAATTATACAGCCACTGCTAGTTGTAGCAAAATGGTCCATATTATTCAAATGATGCAGCGATTAAAATACGAATAGCATCTCAAGTATCTCCTGTATTTGTCTTGGTGATAATTGTTATTACTTGGATATCAAATCTCATATCACGATTGTCCTTGAGAGTTGTCGGGTAGCATTTGAAAAAATGAGAAGACGCATCAGGATGCGATAAGTGCTTGAACCTGCTCACAGATGGATTTTCAATTGACGAAATTAATTTAGAATAGATATTGCGTCATTATTATATGTGGGAACAGGTTGTTTTAGTTGGTATTTGATTTCGAATGGCTGAAGCCGAAACTTGTTGTTTTCAACCAGATTCAAGACTTCATTTTTTCAAGATTCTATGTTGAGTTCAGCAGTAAACGATATACGAATAATTTTTTAAATTAAAATTCATTTATACAATGATTACAAACTTAAAATTTTTTTTTACACTCAATACAAGAGTAAATATAATATAAAATTGGAATCTTTTGTATTCAAGCATATTCTTATTACATTTGAATAGTTTTCACTGTTTTACTGTTAACTGTTTCAACTGTTAACCGATTTTTGATTAATTAGTTGAAATACGTCTCTCAACAGTAATACAATAATAACATTTTAGAACCATACGTTCAGTGTGGGGATTTGCCTTAATTCGTTTGTCGATGTAAAATCCTGTGGCTTTTGAACTATAGACTAATATAACTAATATCTAATATATCTCTAGGTGTGTTTACAGTTGAAAAGTATATGAGATTATTCTTCAAATATTTCATATTTTTTTTAGAGAAAAACGTGAAACTCTTTACAAATCCTATTGTATTCTACTTCAAAAACTTTCAAATCTAACCACTCGATGCAGATTTTGTACAATTTATCAGTTTTCTAAATTTTTGACTTCGTGATTTTACTAGGGAAGAGAATAATATAAAGTCTATCTCATTGTTGAATTGGCTTCTTTACAATTTACGCCTTATTAGTAAACACACACGCACTGGGAAGTAATGAGATTTGAAAATGTCCTACTGCTGTTACCTGGTAAATAATAGTTGTATTAAAATGAAAAATTCTCATTAAACTTAGAATTATTAGAATGCATTCGAACATTAAAGAAGTAGCTTGGAAGTAATTGAAAATTAAAGGGCTATAATAATCAATCTACTAATTCGTATTGAAGATGATTATTATTTTAAAATAGAATTTTTGTTGGAAGCTAGAATATCGGATACCCATTTCAATTTCTAATTTATTCTCATTTTTTAGTATCTCCCTACAATACTGCGATCTAGTTGTTGTGAACATCATAAATTACTGAATTTCAAAGAATTTACATCTTGTAAAATGGTTCATCTGAGCAATCAATAGCAATTTGAAACAGAAAAGAGAGACAGATTCTAGCGTTTCATATGATAGATGAAGGATCAAGCAACAAAAGATAGGGAAATAAGATCATTGGAAAAACATAAAACTTTTCGAGTTATTTGAAGACAGAATACCGCGAGTAATGATGGTTTTAAAGAAAAATTTCATTCTTGAACCACCAATAATCCCTTTCATCATATAACTCCACCAATTCGTCCTCAAATCAGTTAACCAAGTCCTAATTTTATTCCACTAGCAAATCGATAGCAGTTATCCACTGGGCAGCAGCACATTCGGCTGAGTGGCAATTCAGAAATTACAGTAATAAAATGAAAACTCCCAGCGCGGCTAGAATTTGGCCGAAAATAATATCATCTGCAGGCGGTGTGAGTGTGTGTGTGCCTGCTGTTTACTAATGTTTAGTCTGCAGTAGTTTTATACCAGCTTAGCAGCCGGAGGTAAAAGCATCTTTCTTGCAAGTTGGAAAAGATAAACGAATGAGAATGCTTTTAACCTTGTCCTTCACATCAAAAGAAGTCTTTTTTATTTACTTCTTCTTTTTCTTCTTCTTCTTCTTCTTCTATTTCTTCTTCTTCTTTTCCTTTTCATCTCCTCCTTCCTATTCTTCTCCTTCTTCTTCTTCTTCTTCTTCTTCTTCTTCTTCTTCTTCTTCTTCTTCTTCTTCTTCTTCTTCTTCTTCTTCTTCTTCTTCTTCTTCTTCTTCTTCTTCTTCTTCTTCTTCTTCTTCTTCTTCTTCTTCTTTTCTTCTCCTTCTTCTTCTTCTTCTTCTTCTTCTTCTTCTTTTTCTCCTCCTTTTCCTACTTCTCCAGCTTCTCCTTCTTCTCCACCCTCTTCTCCTCCTCCTACGGTTCCTTTTCCTTCTTCTTCCTCCTTTCTCCCTTTCCTTCTTCTCTTTCTTCTTCCTTTCCCTCCTTCTTTCCTTTTATTCCTTTTATTCAAAAGCGTGCTTCTCATATCAGTTCACAAGTTTCGAAATGAATTTTGAAAGTCGTGTGTTGTTTTCATCGTTTTACTTTTTGATACGTTTTCAGCCACTCAGGTTGAAGGCGATTGTTCAAATTTCAATCAGAAATAAACAGCCGCTGAAACGAGATTTGAAAGTGCTAGATTATTATTGTTGCCAAAGGCTGATTGTGGAATAAATTGGTTTGTCAAACATAGGCTATAGCTGTGTAAATTCCATGTTGAAAGGGTCAAGGTCAAGGTATTTAGGTTATATTTGATATGAGTTGGGTACGAATCGTACAGAGCCCTAAGGTGTAAAATATCAAATCTTATTTTGGATTTATATATGAGATGAATTCGACTATAATAGGTACCTACTTTTATTTTTGTCAGTTCCGTCGCATCTCATATGACTAGGACTCATGTGAAAGTGATAAGTTTTGATGAAAGAAATAGTTGTGAATCTAGGCATGAAAATATGGCTGACATTTCATAAATTCCTACCAGGAACAGATCAGAATGATATTTTAGTACAGTATTTTTAGCATTCTTATTCTTGATATAGACTCAAATCCAAAACTAATTACCTGGAATTCTTGAGGTGAAACAATTTAGAACCACACGTATAATATTTCTTTTCGAGAAGTACAATCTAGATCTTATTCCTATCGTACATTGAAAATATTATGCAAATTTATGGCATTGCGATATCATTTTTCATAAATTTCTTTCATAATTCTACCGGTACATCACAAGAACTTCATGTACCTATTTTTGTCAACCTCAATGTAATACCATAGAGAAGCAAACTTTCCAGTCTCTATTATGTAGAAGAAACATAGTGATAGTATGCTTCTAGAAACATAGAATGTAGTAGAAGCATACTCTCAGCAAGCTATACACTAAGTTATAGAGTCAATCTTACAAGTTCATTCTGAAACATCACTATCATTTGTTGAACTTTGCATAATAATTCAGAATAGTTTTTCATCAAAACTAGTTTTCCTTTTCAAACGTGAAACATGATTTTTCTTCCAATCTTAAAAAAATATGTAATCATATTTTTTTTTTTATCTATGATGAAGGACCAAATTTCAATCGAAGGTTCTCTACAAGGAAATTTGGTAGACTTCAATAAATGATAATCACTTTTGTTTCGTATGCTTTCATAATATTTTTCGTAAAATGATTGAGGAACAGAAATTCAAAAGAAGATAAATAGATACCTACAATTTTCTTCACAAGGGAGTGGCATAAAACCTCTACAAACTTTTGTTTCCTATAACACCAATGCGTAACCATGAACTGGCATTAAACATCAAAAGATACTAATCCTATTAAAGCACCTATCTTAGGTGATGGCAAGTTACGCCTTATAGTCTTCCTATAATTTAATATGAATTAAAATACCTTTTATAGTTAAGCACAGTCTAAAGAAGCGACGCGCCCCCTTTATAGCGATCACAGGTGTTATAACAGGTCTTGTGGTCTTTCCACTAAACTGGCCAAGCCACGCTTTACAGAAATATATCTATATACATGAATATTAGTCTTGCTTACCGTGAATATGTATAGTGAGAAGTATATCTATAGCGCAAAGTAGTTACCGTCGAGTTACACAAGTATATCTATGTACATGAATACAAGTCCTGCATAAAGTAGATACGTGTAGTATGAAGTATATCTATAGCGCAAGGCGGTTTCTCAGTCAAGTTCAAGTCAATCTCTCTAGACTGCTTGGCTCCAACCAGTCAACCCAGCTTTGCTGCTTCAGGACTCGTCCGTCTGTTCTGTTTCTAATCTTCGCGTTCATCAGTTTTGACACTCCTAAACGAGTTGAAGATGACGCTCGACCTCCAAGTGAATGCTCAATTTTTCACCCGCCAAAACACTTATCAGTGTGCAGAAAACTGAATAATTATTGTGATTAACGAAGCAAAATTTCGATTGAATTTTTTCTTTTTACTAGAGTACTACTCAGTATAATCAGAATCATTTTATTTGTCGCTTGGCATTAGATAGATAGAGAGATAGTATTTCTTTGCCATCGTACTCTACGGTCATCAGCAACGTCATGAAATATGACGTCAATACAATGACGTCATTTTATAGTGGTTAATTTCAATTGGATTTCCGTGCAATAAGCCGTTGATATTGATGATGTTTTGCAATAATAACATGATAAGATTGAGGAAGAAAATATGAAACAACTGAAAAAACTTTTAGAAATTGTCAAACTCCACTTTTAATAAACAAAACGTTTTTCAATTATGGAAAGATTCTAAAACATCAATATTTGTTTTATAAATTTTATCAAATATGAAACAGCAATTGGGTAAACTATGCGGAGTAAATAATGAAAAAATTTACAATGATTGCTGATAAACTCACCTTTCTTGAGACTTTACTCATTGCGTCTATATTCTAGGTAATTAATAGCTACAGATGTAGGGGTGAATAGTTAAATAGAGATTTAGAATTGAAAATACCTGATAATGACCTGACACATGTTATATCAATGTTAAATTCAATATTATAGCAGGATCCTTTTAACTTGTCAGAAAACATATGTATCGGCCACCAGCATCACAATACTTAACCTACAAATGCTGAATCTCGCAGATTATTGAAAAGGTGTTTTAAAAAGTTATTCTTTGAAAAGGTCTTTTAAAGACTTTAAAGGTCTTTAAGACTTTTAAGCCTTCTAATTATTGTGTCGAAATCACTGTTCAATTATTACCGAAACAGCTGATTTCTGACAAGTTAAAAGGATCGTGCTATACACATTCATATAACACATGCTGTCTTATGTTGATGGAAAACCCTAGAGAAGAACAGCAGATTCTCTATTTATTGCGAACACGAGATTCAGCTTCACAACGGTTCAGTGGCCGCTGGGAAAAATTGTGAGCACTAAAATTTCAAACATTTCTAAATATAGTTGTGAAGCAATAGTGTATCTTTTTGGGCGGCGAAGGCAGGTGGCTTCACTGGCCAACATATAATACATGCGGCATGGATGCACTCTGCTATAAAAAAGGCTATACTAGCCTGTGCTGTACTAAGATAAGATGGAACACGCTTTTCTCATTCTATTGTTTATATACACACACATCATAGTATCAGGCAGAAGAAAGCAGTGGAGGTCAAACCAATAAGGTATTGGATGTGGAAGAAGAAGAAGGAGGAGAAGAAGAGGAGAAGGAGGAGAAAGAAGAGGAGAAGAAGAAGAAGAAGAAGAGGAGAAGAAGAAGAAGAAGAAGAAGAAGATGAGAAAAGGAGAAGAAGAAGAAAAAGGAGTAGGGGAAAGAGGAGGAGGTGGAAGAGATGGAGGTGGAGGAGAAGGTAGGAGGGAGGAGGAGGAGGAGAGGAGGAGGAGGAGGAGGGATGGAAGAAGGAGATGAGGGAGAGGAGGAGGAGGAGGGGAAGGAGGAGGAGGAGGAGAGGAGGGAGGGAGGAGGTGAGGAAGGAGGAGGAGGAGGAGGAGGAGGAAGAGCAGAAAAGAGCAAGATAGATGAAAGATAAAGCAGAAGTCAGAAAATATGGAAGAAGACAAACAAGACAGAACACACAGAAATAGACATATAAAGCGTGAGAAAACAGAAAGTGAAACACAAAGAAGGCCAATAGATAATGAAAAAGAAAAATATTGAAAAGGAAAGTTGAAGCAAAGACGATAGGAAACTATTATTCTAATTGTCTTTGGTTGAAGTAAGAAGGAAATCAGAAAGAAATTGATAGGTAAAAAGAGGAGTAGGCTATAGTAGGAAAATAACCAGATAAATAGAAGACAAAAATTATGATGGAGTGGGCTTATATGAATGATGGAGTATTTACATTGTATGACAAAATTATGATGATTCATACATAATAAAATAGTAAAAGTAGGGGGAAAAGAAGTATAAAAATTGAAGAATTATGTATAGGGTCAATCATCATGTGGAGTATGTTGGGGAAAGAGTGAAGACAGCGAAAAATAGAATAAATTCAGAGAAAACGGTAGTGAATTAGTGCAAGCAAGTACAAGAATCAATGTACTTGAGAATAAAATAGGAGCAAATAGAAAAACCAGTTGAATTTCAGAAGAATTTGTTGTAGAGAAACGGAAGAAATGGAGAAAAGTTAAGGACGCAAAGAGGAATTGTTGGATTCCAAAAAGAATTGTTAGCAGAGAAGGTGATCAAAAAGAAGCGAAAGAAGACACGATCAAGAAGATGAAGAAGAGAAAGAAGAAGAGGAAGGAGAAGAAGAAGAAGAAGAAGAAGAAGAAGAAGAAGAAGAAGAAGAAGAAGAAGAAGAAGAAGAAGAGAAAGAAATATTCTACTGGATTGACGCCAGGTTATGTTCGATGACTTTCTAGCATGCCACGTGCAGATGCTGTGAGAGGAACCCCGCGGTGAGCGAATCTCATAAACATACACAACATTAGAGCTATCATTAACAAACTGTGTGCGTGCGTGCATGTGCCTGTGCGTACCATTATGCGTGCGCTTCAATATTGCAACATAACATTCATTTTAATATGCTTGCTATGATGTGCGCCTGTTAAAACCACACAACCCAGTATATTCCCCGACGTTTACTGGTGAAAGATACAGCGAAAAATACAGTAACAAGAATGTACACTACCTTATAATAATATTTATATACAGGTCTATAATATAATTTCAATATGATGTGCGCCAGTTAAAACTACACAACACAGTATATTTTTTGACGTTTGCTGGGAAAGATACTGTGTGGATACAAGGAAAAAATAGACCATAATATTATAATAATAATATTTATATACAGGACTATAATATAATTTCAATATGATGTGCGCCAGTTGAAACTACACAACACAGTAGATTGCTTGACGTTTGCTGGGAAAGATACAGTTTGGATACAAGGAAAAAATAGACCATCAAGAGTGTACTGTACACTACCTTATTATAATATTTATGAACAGTTCTATAACATTTTATATAGTTCTGTGCTCTATCTACAATTAATAGGCTACTCACACCTATTCCCAGACGTTTGCTGAGACAGATACAGTCACAGTATGGATTAAAGGAAAAGTACAGTGTAGTGTCAATAGTATACACTACCTTATAAATGAATAAGTTAATCTCTTATAAATTAATCTTTTATAAACACACTACCTTATAAATGAATAAGTTAATCTCTTATGAATTTATTAATGAATTTTCTTATAAATGAATAATTTATTTATGAATAATCTCCATACATAAATTTTATGTACATCTGTATAGTATTTTATCACATCACAATGAGTCACTATTTTAATATAAACACTGATAGAAAAAAATAAAGAAACTTACATTATGATGTAAGTAAACTTCCATTACTTGTAATTGAGTACAGTAATACATTACTTAATACATACATTATTAAATAGTAAATAAGTAATTACATTACATATCATGTAAGTTTCTTTTTGTTTTTCTTTAATCAATGTTAATATAAGTTTTTCTATAGTATTTTATATAGTTCTGTGCTCCATCTATATAGGCAACTCCTACTTATTCTCAGACGTTTGCTAAGAAAGGTTACACTATATTACAAAAAGAAAAGTACAGTCCATCAAGTATATTACTGTATTTCACAAGTAATAAGTTATTGAACACGTATTATGAATTGTGAACCCTTCTACCGGTACTTGGCAATAAAGGATCGTTTTCGAGCATCTATACAGAGCTGCCATAAAATTTTAAAGTGCTAAGAAAAAATTGTATAGACAATGGACTGTGTAATATAACGGTGTAGTATACATTATATAATTATGAGTAATTTGTGTAGGCTCCACCAACGATTTTTGATAATACTTGGATGATAGCCTAGGCCTTTTTCGTACGGTATTCATGATATTACCTATTATTGTACTGTATGGATAGGTACTGCTGAGTATAATGTCTAGTCTAAAAATGTTTGCTTATATACAGTATCACAGATCATAGACGAGTATATTTGGTTAGTCCATACAGTATACAGTTATATTTCCGTGGGATCTTGAAAGAGTGGAATCTTTAGAAGAAGGAGCTGGAGAGTATACCCATAAAAGACATTAATGCAACGATCTGCAGCAGTATACGAATATTAATGGATGCCTAAAACTCCATGGGTAGTCGACAGCGGTAATTATATCTATTTATTGTATTCTGTAACCCCACACCACGACAATAACCGTGAAAAAACTGGTTTGTTTTAGTATGCTGTGGTGTAGTAATCATTTGGTAAAATATCAGAACTCTTTCGCATTCGAGTTGGTTATATTGTATGAGGGAGTTTCTCGCGGTGAATCTGAATGTCATCTTAGAATAAAAGCAAGGTTTGGGGACAATAATATGATTAATCTGTAAAATAAATCATGAGTAATCAATGGGTAAAAAATGAAATGAGAGAAAAAACTGAAACTGTAGTCTGTTGTAACTTTTTTTAAATATATAAGATCAGATCTGACCCTACATTGTAGTATGTACCTTCAACAAGTCTTGAAGTTTTATGTCAACAAGTATAAATCTTGTTTACATAGACGTGGAATAATAATAATTCCAGTTCCTGATGAGAATATTTCCCCTTTAAGCTTAATATCTCTCAAATAAAAATCGGCATCGATGCATATACGATGTTTGAAGGTCTTGTTCTTAATTATCAATGATTTGACGTAATTGTACCTACTGTATTTGAATTAATATGACCAAATACATGTTTTTATGAATCAGTTTTTATAGATTTAAAATAAGGCACTAGAGGCGATAAAGCATTTTCAAGATTAGTATTTATTGTTGATTTGCTTCTATTTTTATATTGTAATAATATCAATCCATCACATAAATCCTTGTAAAAACATAAAACATTCATTTTTTGTTTATTTCACTGTTGATAATATTTTAACATTTTTGTTTGAAAATAATAGATTTCATAGATAATAATATTTCACAATGGAAATCATCTTACTCTTCGAAATCATTGAAAAATTCAAATATCTATTATTAATATTATTATTCAATATTGAGCAGAATCCAATTTTCATATTTGCAATTTTTCATACAAAAGTAATCCATCGTAGAATTTACCCATTCAATAAGCAATATTGAAGTGGCCTATTCAAATTAAATTTTCATCAAATGAAAAAACATTGTTTTTTCCTCCAAAAATGTTGAATAAAATCTTTAACAATATTGAATAGCAGTGCTGGTATACCATTTTTTATACTTTGAAATCGTAGCTTTGTTTTATTAGTTTGCATATGAACAGCTATATAACTTAATTGTACATTATACCTACATCTTCAGTTCAATTTCTAAAAAAATGGTTTCAAAGTCAACATTATCTTTTTGAATTGAGAGCGCTTTTAGCGTTGTGAGGGAGGTGCTGCTATCTACAGGCAAAATCGACGCAGTTTCGGCAACAAGCCTCCCAACAGGCAGGAATTCTCTCGTCTCGTCTCTCCTCTTCTGTTGTGACAAGTTCACGTTTGAAAGCATGGCTATTCAGCAGGTTAGGATGTTGGTCGTACATTTCATTTCGAAAATTATTTATAATGTTATTTCTGTTGTCTATTTACGTTCTCATCGACGTGAATTTCATTTTTCCCCTGTTTCTTGACAGTAAGTAACTGAAGCTACACTTCAAATTCAGTCGCAGAAAGGTTCATGGTCATGAACAGACACGTTCTATCTTGTTCAGTTGTAAGTTGTTCAGTGGTTCAGTCTATCTTGCTCAATGCAAGTCCATAATATCATAAAGTCACTTGTTTCTAGTTTTATAGTGAATTAAATTGTTGTTTCAGGTTATCAATCGGTAATATTATTAATTTCAAATCTACTTTTGATCATTGATAATATTTTGTCTATTAATAGGCCCATTGGCTTATCAATTTGTTGAAAAGCTGATACCTTACCGCACGCATTGCTTCTTGGTAACTCATCTAGTTATCTCCGTGTCCGTCCATATATAATTATTCTATATTTATTGATATAGCCTAAAATCATTTGATTCTCGGGAATAAAAACCCCAAACGTTATTCAGGTTTTTTCTCAAGTACCGTATCTCAATCGTTCTATTGCTGTTTTTTTTTGTCTCACATACCTATCTCAATCATATCATCGTTATCATTTTGCTTTACATCTTCTGATTGAATAATTTAAAAAAGTTTACGCCTATGTACATTTTGTCGAATAACTAGTTGTTTATCAGTTTATGTTACTATTATAATCAAGAATTTAAGCCGACATATTTGTTATCTACATGAATAATTAATAAAATCGCATCATTCCACTTTGTACCGTACTGCTGTAATACTAGTCCAATCTCAATGTTTTTTTGTTCTTTACAGAAACAATTCATGTGGACTCTGACGAAGCTAATGAGGAAGGCGAAATGTCTGACCGTAGACGGAGAAGAAAACGGTCGTCCCAAGAAAATATAATTGAAATGATGATTGTTGCCGACAGAAAAATGGCAGAATATCATGGATCAGGACTGAACGCATACGTTCTAACTTTGATGCATACGGTAAGAACAGTACGGTACTTATTTTAACTATATTTTCAGTTCAATAAATTACAATGATTCTGCCTAAATAACTAGAAGACAATATATTTCTGAAAATTAGGACCACTCATTCCTGTAAAGGTATTATCGTGGTCATATTTCTTTGCTGTGTTGATGCTCACATAAGCTCTTGTCTTGTACTTGGAAGAATGATTATGAGAGATGAACGAACCTACATTTTCATTTGGGTTCCAAAGTACACAGTAGAGTTGACAGGTAGAGTTCTATCTTTCAAATTTCTCTATCTACCTATTCATCTACTGACCCCTTTCTTTAAAGTTCATGTAATTGTGTTCCTTGTGATCACATGATTTCTCATTTGTAAACCTTTGTTACTTGATAATTATTACAATACGGTTGCTCTGTATTCTTGTGCTTCATGCCAATAAATATATTAATTTAATTTGATGAAAGAAGTAATGTTATAGAAAGAAACTTGACCACTGCTTGATCAAAGCGGTTATGGTGTATAAAATATTTATTGATGAACGCTATTAATGTTGAATTAGTCTATAATTGTGTCACAATTTATTTTGAAAATTAGATAGAAAATTGTTGAATTGAATTTGTGAAACTTGTAATGAATCAATAGAAAATTGTTATTATTGTTGTTTGTAATTATTATTAGGGAACAGATATAATTGAAGTGCTTTATCAATTATTGTTTTTATTATTCAATTTTAAGTAATTAATTAGGTATATAAAATTGTTGCAAATTGTAATGATTCAAAGGCTGTTGTTGTTGGATTATTAGTTTTAATGAAATACATTTGAAATTTCTGCAAACTCCAAAAAAATGTTCGTATTGCTTTTTATTGGTGGGGAGACCCTAATGGCGCGGTTTCACGATACCAGTAGACGTGTAGGTTACTGGCAGGCAGGTTGGTCATATGATCTTCCACTCTATACAAACAAATAGGGCAATGCACACCAGTCAGTGGTTGTATCAGTGTTTGTATTTGTATCACCTATTTGTTTGTACTAGTCAGTGTGCATTGCCCTATTTGTTTGTATAGAGTGGAAGATCATATGACCAACCTGCCTGCCAGTAACCTACACGTCTACTGGTATCGTGAAACCGCGCCATTACGGGTAGGTTCCTCCTCGCCTTATTTTTTACAAATTCCACAGTAAGCAACTCATTTGTACAGTTCAAAGCCTATTAACTCTTTAAAAAATAATTGAAAATAAATGAATAATGATTCATTTTGTTCCAGTTATCGAAGATTTTCAAAGACGCCAGCATAGGTAACCCCATATCGGTGGCTTTGGTCAAATTGTATGTGCTGAAAGATGTCGAACTCGCCAAAGTGTTGCCCAATGAAAAGCGAGGAATTCTGGCAAGCACTATGCTGAGACACTTTTGCGAATGGCAGAGAAAGGTGAACGATAACAATGATGGCAGTCCTAATCATCATGATGCTGCTATGCTTCTCACCAGGTATTTACTCTTGCATTTATTGTTTTTGATGGATTCATCTAATACAGAATCAAATTCATCATGAAGTAGTCTCATAATTTTTGGTATTCATGTTTTGTCTTTAATGGCTGGTTTTCACCACATCAAAATACACATTATAAACAATTCACATACAATAACAAGTTATATAGGCCTACTGTACTTACTGTATACTTAGTACTTGTATCCTACTGTATTAAGGTTATTCAAGTCATGAGTAATATGTATTCTACTCAAAATAAAAAATTCGACAATTAACGACAATAATATAATATGTAGGCCAAATAACTAATCATAATGAAAATTATACATTATAAATTCAAATCTCTAATGAATAATTATATGGATAAAGACAACAAAGACAAAACATGAATGATAATGAGTAGCGACTCATAATAATAAATTCAATAAATTCAGACTCATAATAATATATTATGAATCACTTGAGCTAAGACATATTTGTAGTGACGTTATGTCAGGTTGGATCATATGATCATCTACTCTATACAAACAAATAGTCCAATGCACACCTAAAGCAGCTGTTTCAGTGTGCATTGGACTATTTGTTTCTATATAGAGCAGACGATCATTATGATCCAACCTGCCTCCAGTAACCTGAACGTCTACTAGAATATTGTGAAAACCTGCCTTAATGTCTTAACTCATCAAGTGATTCATAGTGTTATTGAATTTATTATGAGTCGCTTCTCATAGTCATTTGACTTTTACCTTAGTCATCATGACTAAATCATTTCATAGTTTAGAAGAAATACTTGACACAAACTATAGAAGTCCTCGAAAAAAATATTAAAAGTTTAGCCTACTTCATATTCCTCAGCAACTTATGTATTATATTTTTCTATTTTTTACTTATTCTCCCTGTAGCTTTATTCTCCATGTATCTGTATTCTTCATGTATCTGTATTCTCCATGTATCTTGCCTCTATTTCAAAGTTAATTGAACCTAAGTACCTCAAGTGAACCTAAGTACCATACCTCAAGTGAATACGTACTCCATGTTTTTTACCTTCATTTTAAAGCTGATATTAAAAAACCTGCGTATATTGAAAATAAAATAAAATTGAGAAGAATAAGACAGATGATGCATAACAAGACGTACAAGTCAGACATGCGATTAAAACTGTTTTAGCCAGTCTAAATGCCCATCAACTTGTCGCCTCGAGCTGGTTGATGAAGGTCTTCTACATAGCATGTCTATTAATTCTGTTATTTTTGCATCCAGATTGGTTCTTTGCAATGATTTACTAGATTTATAAATCATCGTCCTACACCCGATCGTAAAATTGATTGTGCCTTCTCATTCTCTGGAAAGGCTAATCCGGATTGAGTGATTAGGGCAGTATTACTCGTATTATAAAAGTTTCCTCAAAGTCATCCCAAGTAATTGTAGACTTCATTATAATATCTGTTGTTTTGAATTGTGTCTTTCAAGGCTGGAGAATGTGGTTATTAGGCTACTACTGTACTTCTATTTACTATTTTCATGGATGAGGATTTATTATTTTCATGAATGAGGATTTATTGTTTTCATGGATGAGGAATTATTATTTTCATGAATGAATGTTGATTATTCATAATAATGAAGCGAATTGAAGTGGTAAAGACAATTGGTGTGGCAGACTCTTTTGACTTTTCACATAGGCCTACTGAGATACTGCTGTATACTGTTTGAAATTGTATTCTTTTCAGGATCAATGATTGTTATGTATTTCTGTATGGGTTATTTGATGAAAACAGGCTCTCCCAATATTGGTTTTTTAGTGTTTATGAAATTATATTCACACATATTACTAAGAGGAGATTACATTGATCCATAATATAAAGTAGATTAATTGTAGAATTGATAAACGTTGCCTATTATTCTCTCAATCTGAATCTCAATTCTATTATCTATCATAATGACTCGGGGCAATCGATTCCTATGTTTATGTCCAAATTTTACGCTATCATTCAAAAAATTCCAAAGATTCACTATTGAGATATAACTGTTCCTTAATAATTAAGATGAAAACAATTAGATTTCTCTGAGAAATCTTTTGACAAAATCTTTGTGTTTTCATTTTAATTGAAATCATTTGAATATTTTTTCACATAATTATCTGTCTTTTGAGCTCTATATTTACTAAAGCCTACCAGATTTTAATGCTTTTTCCGTGTATTCATCTTCTCATTAACACTCTTATTATTTTATCTTTCAACTATTTATCATATTTTGTGCTTCAATTATCATTGTTTCTAGTCTGTGTTGATCTCTATGCATGTGTCAAAGTTGTTCTAAATATTATAATTGTTTTCTATAATATTGACTTTAGCAATACTGGTTTTGGAAGAGTGTTGCTGTAGCTGATGGGATTCTAACCTCAAACATCTCGAACGTGAAATATTTCTTTTAATGTTTCTGTTGATGCAATTCATTCCATTAGTTTGATGGATTTGACTGAATTCTTAGGCTAGGCGTAAACCAGTTAGTCAAGACAATACAAGACGTGATTAGTCACAGTACTTCATGTTGCTTATGAACACACCGATTAGTCATTGCATCAGTGTGTGCTGCTTCATAAGCAACTATGTGAATTACTGTGACTAATCTCGTCTTGTCTTTTCTTGACTAACCGGTGTACGCCTAGCCTAACAGTGGCCTAGAATAAACAGCTGTACAGTTGAATGCGATACGAATTCGAACTAATATTCAAATTTAATCCAAAAACCAGCCACTTGCGGCAACCCAAATGGCCGCCATTACTATCAATGCTATAAGATAGGACTTGCAGCAGCCGCAACAGCGCCAACCTACCTTGACAAATAATTGTATTTTCCTCATGATTTCGATGTATAGCAGGATTCTTTTAAATTGTCAGAAACAGCTGATTGATGTACGCTCGTTTACTAACGTTAAATCAGCTGTTTTCTGACAAGTTAAAAGAATCCTGCTATATTCATTATTTGAATTTGTAATGTGCTATAGTCTGTGCAAACCTTAGATTGCAGTATTACGTTTATGGGGCGCAGTGTTGCCGGATTGCACAGTAGCCAGCAAAGCCAATTCGGAGGAATAAGTATTCAAAACTTGACATTCTATGCAGTCGGCTCCAATGACTGCTCGAGTTTATCAAACCACGACACTAAAAGAACTGAATGTTGAAAAATGCTTTCTCAATTAATTCTGTCTTTGGGTGTGCTAATGTTTTCTCATTTATGTAGTTTTGATAGAATAATAAATTAAAAAGAACAAGAGAAAGAGCGGAAAAGAGAGCGAACAGCTGTGAGTGAGGAGTAATAAACAAATAAGCAAAACATGGCAACAGCGCTTCCATATCCCCATAAAAAATAGCATTGCCATTTAAACGCTTACTGCACAGACTATAGTGATTGCAATGTAATCATAATTTGAATGATTACTTCTGGAGAGCGGTGTTAGTTTTATAAAGTTGGTGTGTTGTGAGTGTCTAGGGAGGACATTTGTCGAACGGAGAAGAACTGCGACACGCTCGGATTGGCTGAACTGGGCACCATGTGCTCAGACTCCAGTTGTGCCATTGTACAGGACAACGGGCTGAGTGCTGCCTTCACTATGGCCCATGAGCTTGGACATGTGTGAGTATAGACTGCTGGTTCCCTGAAAAAGAGGGAAAACCTATTTTACTATAACTTGAAGCAACTGAAATATTGTCATCGATTGTCTTTGAGTACAGAAACTGTACAGAGTGGCGCATAAAGAACGCTATATTTTACAGAAAAGGAGAGGAATAGAATAGAATAATCACTTTATTCATGCAGATTACAAAATATGTCGCTTTAATGAAATAAAATAAAATCTCCCTTATTTCATGTTTTATTTAGTTAATCTTGTACTATAATTACTATTTTTAAATGACGTTCATTGTAATAACTTTCATGACCTAGTTATGAAAGTCATGAAAGTTATTACAATGAACGTCATTTAAAAATAGTAATTATAGTACAAGATTAACTAAATAAAACATGAAATAAGGGAGATTTTAAACAAAATATATAGGTATAAATTTAATTCAAGATTGTTGAATACAACTTAAATTCTACTGTATGATATATCTTATTAAATGAACGTATCATTGAAAATAAATTAATTGCAATATGATTTTGTAACTACATGAAATGGCGGAGTTTGGACATATAAATGTCCATTCTTGGAGAAGGATGTGCAAGGACATCCTTCCCATCAACACTCAACCGTAGAAAAGAGAGGAAAGCAGGAAAAGAGAGAGAAAGCAGAGAAAATACTCTGAATTATCTCTGCTGTTATTCAGTTGTTATCAAGTGATTACATGATTGGATTAATCAAATTGTATTGTTCAAATTCACAAAAAATATTGTATTATTTTGCTCAATTAAGTTGATAGACAAAAATAATATTTGTCTTTATTCCCAATATTGATTACTTTTTCTGATGTCATGAAAATGAAAATTTAATTTTTTATACGTTGAAGATTCAATATTGCTTGTTTGGGTCCTACTGTTTCAACTATACAGTAGCACTGTAGGTTCAGCTACTTTTGGTTATTACTGAGATTCTAGTACGTGTTATTCTGAATATTACTAAGACTGTTAGTAGAATAATAGTAATCATTTTCGTATTATTATTATTTAAATAGTAATTATAGAAACTTCAATTTTCAATTTCAATTTATTTATTCCTCTTCAAAGATACAGTACAAAGGTTATATAATTGTGCAATACAGAGAAAAAATATTCTTCACATGGGCTGGAAGTCATTTAGAAAAATATACAATTAATTATTTACGTCTCTGATAATGATTTTTCTCACATCCTTGTATAAATTCTCTTCATTTTTATTGAATTATAGGTTGAATATGTTGCACGATGATGATCAGAAATGCATTCCGTTCCAAGGCATGTCGAATAGAAATCACGTGATGGCTCGTATGCTGGACCACAATACAATACCCTGGTCTTGGTCCTACTGCAGTCGCCATTTTCTCACCGAGTATCTTGAGTAAGTGATCATCTTCATCAGAATTCACTGTTACTAATCATCGAAAGATATAACATGTGAAATAAATTTGTGGCAATCAAAAGTAGTGTTTTCAAAAATGGAAATTACTCATTTTTGGATCTAAGTGAAGTTTTCCAACTCCAAAAGTGACAAACAGCTGAATTTCATCTACTATTACTTATATTTACTACTATCATTAGAAATGTCTTATTCTTTTTGAAACGGAAAATCAGGAACGAAACTGAAATTTCTAAGGATCAAATAAGGTACCTAGTTAATATGAGTTACTCACTTAAATTACATTCCAACAATGGATTAGAAACAATCACACTATTTAATGAATATCTTGCTTTTTTCAATATCAATTTTGCTTTTCATCCATTATGAAATTATCAAGTGGAAGAAGCTGCTCTTTCGATTCAACTTCATCCACGTTTTTTACTACCGTGTACTTGGTATAAAATGTTGGTAATTATTGTGCTCACTGTGTTAGTACCTACTGTTGTTCGTGAAGCCAACATTATCAAGTTAATAAGCTAACACAGGTACAGTTTCTTCAAAATTGAATTTATAAGTCACTAATTTTAAATATCGTGGTATTGATTAATGTAGTCGAGCTACAGTATACATTAGCATACTGAAATGGTCATCAACAATAATAATGAACAAAATAAATTTAAGGCTGAGCTCTTTAGATTCTTGATAGACAAAGCCTACTATACAGTGGAAGAGTATTTAGATTCTTAATGATCAGTTTTGACAAGGGGAGGACGTTGGTTTTATAGCAATTGTAATATTGACTAGTTTATTGCTAAGATATGTTATTATGTTAATATGTTTATCTTACGTAGTTTTTAGTTTCCATCTCTTGGAATAATTTAAGTGTAAGATAGACTTGAGCTTTTCAATTAGCTGTGTAATGCTTTTTATGACGATATTCAACTGTATTTATATCTGTTATGTACTGTGTTGAATAAACAAGATTGATTGATTGATTGATTGATACATTATGTATACGTAAGGGTATTACATGAAAGGGTATCAAGTTAACTCTGTATCCACTTATGGGGACTTTCTAACTTTTTCTTTCCACATTCTTATTTTCAAATTAGCACTTTATTCACTTATGGGGGCTTTTTAACTGTTGAAACAATTTTTAAATATCTCTACTTTTCATTTTACATTCTTACTTTAATTTTTATTTTTTTTATTATCAAGTCTGTGTAATTCTATATCAATTCGGTTATTATAAATGTTATTGCATCTAGCGTTAGTTTGTTGAATGTATCATTAACAATGTCAGTGTTTTTCAGTGCAGGTTACGGTGACTGTTTACACGATGAGCCAGTGAAAGACATAATGACCGAGCGCGGCACGAAAACGAATTTTCCGGGCGAGAATTACACGGAAGACGAGCAGTGCGCTCTGGTGTTCGGGCGCGGATCTAAAATCTGCCCTTACATGGTGAGAAAAGAATCCCTGACCAAATATCACGAGGTAGTTATCTTATAAGTTACCTGTTAGAAATTCGAAAATCGCTTACAACACACCATAAAGAGTTCACGTTTCCTGTCCTTCATCACTGTCCTTGATGCACAAACTTGTGTCGAATTATGCTAGGCGTACACCGGTTAGTCAAGACAAGACTAAATTAGTCACGTTTAGTCACAGTAATTCACATAGCTGCTTATGAAGCAGCACACACCGATGCAATGACTAATCGGTGTGTGTTGCTTCATAAGCAACTATGTGAAGTACTGTGATTAAACGGGACTAATCTCGTCTTGTCTTGTCTTGATTAACCGGTGTACGCCTAGCCTTATAGTCACTTGATATGATACAGTTATATTTCGAATAATAACTCACTAGTAGACTCCCGACTCACTCACAGAATAACACAATGCTTTTCACTGGCATATGCTCGAAGATTGTATTCTGAACTGAACTCTACCATTGAATATATACCCTATAATACATAGTTCATTAAGTCGCTCACATCAACATTTTTTGAATATTTATTTTATTTGATATTATTTATTTGTAATTGGAATAACTTTCATAACCATAGAAAATTATATAGTGATTTATATCATTATCTCCAACATTTTATGTTTCACAACATAATTATATATGTTCAAAATTGTTTCCTAGTTCATATATTCAAGCGCGTATTCGTTTCACTACATTTGTCGACACTTTGTCAATATTACGCCTTCATTGATATTGGTAATCTCTTCATATTCAGTTCATTTAGTGTATGAGGCCTATTTTTTATAAATCCTTTAAGATAGCCGCATAGGAAAAATCTGGAGGCTTAAATCGGGAGACCGTGGGGATCATAACCTGCGCTTGGGGAAACGACGTAATCTAAACAATACTGCAGACCTAATGTAACCTGTACGCACAATAATGGGATTCAAATCTGCTGTTCTAATTACAGTGATACTATCTTCCAGTAGCTACAAGAATTAATATGGAAGCCATCCTTTTTACAGGCTCTTTAAGTTGGAAGTGCGTGACTTGATGAACGCACTGTATATCATTGAATGATGAGTGTGTGTCCTTATAGGGTATATATTCAATGACTCTACTGACAACTGTCCTGGCCTTTTATATTCCCCAATTTCCAGAGAGTTCTATTTGTTTCTGGTCAACAAACGGAAGCCCTTGGAATGTTCTAGAATGTTGAATAGACTAGTCCCTCATTTTAGTAGTGTCAATAAACAGAAGACGAGCTGGCCTTCAACAATTGCCACCAACAATGGGTCGTCCGTGTCGCTTCTTTCTCATTCCACAACAACACCTTCATCTTCATTGCTCATGGTGAGAAGAGAATACATGGTGAGGTAGTTAGTTATCAGTTAAATGTGGTAACAGTTATATTTATTTGTCATCAGTAACTGAGTTTGTCGAAGTTTTAAACATGAAAATTGCTAACTCTTTCATCTTCTGACACGGTGTCTGGTAAGGTATTGTGATATTTAAACTTGATGAAAACACTAAGATGTAGTCAAATATAAGGCTAGGCGTACACCGGTTAGTCAAGACAAGACGAGATTAGTCACGTTTAGTCATCATAATTCACATAGTTGCTTATGAAGCAGCACACACCGATGCAATGACTAATCAGTGTGTGTTGCTTCATAAGCAACTATGTGAAGTACTGTGACTAATCTAATCTTGTCTTGACTTGACTAACCAGTGTACGCCTAGCCTAATAGTATAATCAGATTCATTTAATTTGACGCGTGGCATTAGATAGATATAAAGAGAGAAAATATTTTTTGACGTTGCTCATGACCGTAGAGTACGATGGCGAAGAAATAATATCTCTCTATCTATCTAATGCCAACCGTCAAATTAAATTAATCTGATTATAGTACTATAGACGATTATAGTACTAAAGTAAATTACTTGTTTACATCTACATTATGTTTCATCTTCGTTTATGTTTGTCTAGCTTTTTGTCTAGTCTAGCTTATGGATATTTGTGATGTTTCTTCAGCCTCATTGTAAGCCTCAGGTCCAGTTGTTTCGCTTTCTAGTTTTTTTATCCGTGTTTGTCTTTAGTTTGCGTGTTTCGTAGTTTGTTCATTTAATTAAAGGATCAAGGTTGTTTTGAAGTCACAAATAGTTCTATTCATGTTTAGGCAAAATATGTTTTTAAAATGTTATATTGAAATAATGCTTGTTTAAATTCAAATACTTGAAGCCATCTTGGAATTATTTTAGAATATGTATGTTCTGTTATTGTTTTATTTCAATTCAGATACTAACTTCATCTTGGAGAAAGATATGATTGTAATGAAGTTTCACATTTACTACAGTAGCCTACTCACAACACAGTACTTTCACATTTACAAAGTACTTTCACATTACGGTAGGTACTGTGTCGGTGAGTACTGCTGTAAATGTGAATTTTTATTACTGTATACTCAAATGTTGCTCCAAGATGAAGTTAGGATTTGAATTGAAATGAAACAAAACAACAACAGCATATTAATTTATTAATAGAAGTTTACTAAACTTTAATTTTGCTATATTTGAACTGTTAGTGTAAATTGAAAGAGGAACAGTTTTGGGCATAAGCCTCTTGTACTTTGTAAGGCTCTACTCACACTTGGAAACTCAAATTGCGGAAAATGAGTGACTCGGGTAAAAAACATGTATTTTCAAATGATGGTGTTCAGACAGTACGGTTGCAGGATCGTCTGAACGTCATCATTTGAAAACACATGCTTGTTATCCGAGTCGCTTAGTTTCAACGATTTGAGTTTCCACGTGTGAGTAGAGCCCGAATGATTGATTGATATTTAATCAACAGTTCAAGTATAGCAGGATCATGTCAACTTGTTATAAAACAGCTTGTTTAACGTCAGTAATCGAGCTTACATCAATCTGACAATTTAAAATAATCCTGCTGTAGGAAGGAGACTTTTGAAGAAATTCAATCATCTTTTAACTATATCTGAATATCTTTGTTGTTGTTTTGATCGATTTCAATTCAAATCCTAATTTTAACCTGGAATTATATCTGTATATTTTGTGTCGTATTTCTCTATTCCAATTCAAATCCATATATATATTTTTATTTTAAACATTTATTCTAAACAGTTTATTTAAAAATGTTTATTTTACTGAAATAATATTTGTGTGTGTAGTCGTACAACTTGAATCATCTTGAAATTATATCGTATCTTTGTTGTTGTTTTGATCTGTTTCAATTCAAATCCTAACTTTAACCTGGAATTATATCTGTATATTTCTGTCGTTTTTCTCTATTCCAACTCAAATCCCAACATATTTATCATATTAAAATCATCTTTGTGTGTGTAGTCGCACTGCAAGCGCCTGTAGTGTACAGTTCAAGTAGGAAGGAGACTTTTGAAGAAATTGAATCATCTTGTAACTATATCTAAATATCGTTTGTTGTTGTTTTGATCTGTTTCAATTCAAATCCTAACTTCAACCTGGAATTATATCTGTATATTTCTGTTGTTTTTCTCTATTCCAATTCAAATCCATATATATTTCTATTTTAAACATTTACTTAGTAAAAGTTCATTTAAACATACTGTGTCGTGAGTACTGTTTGGTACTGTATGTGAGTAATGTGACTTATTATTACACTCAATTCTTGCTTCAAGATGAAGTTAGGATCTGAATTGAAACATAACAAAATAACAGTATCTTTATTAATAGAATTTTACTTAACTCAAATCTTGCTATATTTAAATGCTGTCCAAGTGAAAACAAACTTTCACCATGTTTCCTATCAAGGGATAATTGGTTATGTTGGTGAAGTGGAACAACCCTACTCGGGTCTCCCCACTATTAAAAGCCATACGCTGAATAAATAAATCATATTAAAATCCTATTTGTGTGTGTAGTCGCACTGCAAGCGGCTGTGGTGCACGTCGAACGTGGAGAGCGAAGGGTGTCGCACGCAGCACATGCCGTGGGCGGACGGCACGCCGTGCGGCGAGAACCACTTCAAGGGCTGGTGTCAGCGCGGCGACTGTGTGCCTGTGCAGGCACTCGATCCCATCGACGGCAGTTGGGGCGAGTGGCAGGGGTAATCAACTTCTTTCCTAAAGCCTTGAAGAAATTTCATTAGTAGAGTTATATCGTATCTTTGATGTTGTTTTGATCTGTAAATCCTAACTTCAACCTGGAACGTTCATAGTCGGTATATTTCTGTCGATAAGATAAGATCCCAACATATTTATCTTACTAGATAATCATAACTGCTTAGATACTAGATTACAAAAGTTGTAACTATGTATAAGTAATATAATTCTAGTAATTTTATAAAGTGTAATTAATAATTTTTAACATTGTAAAATGCACTTTAATAATGTGAACATGAGTGTCTTTTATCTACCTGAACCGGCGAAGTTTGGACATATAAATGTCCATGCTTGGAAAAGGATGTCCAAGGACAACCTTTCCATTAACTCTTAGCCGTGATGGCGGACGGCACGCCAAGTGCGGCGAGTAACCACTTGGGCTGGTGTTAGCGCGGTAGACTGTGTATGCTGGGCACTCGATCCATCGACGGCTCTACTAATGAAAACCAGGCTTCATTTCTAATCAGCTATCACAATCGAATCACCTAAGTTATTCATAATAATCACCCATTTATAATCCGTTTCCTATTATAGTCTTGAATGCATGAAATTTGATACGTGATGCAAAACGATTCAAGAAAATTCACTGTAAGTTGATGGCGGTTCTTGAAACGTCTTGTATCTTATTGAACTTTGAACTTGAATTGTAACTATTTATCACATTTGAATCGTCTTGTGTATCAAGTTTGAAACAATTCTATTGGATGGAATTTGATCATGGACACAAACCTTTAATACCATTGGAAAATGTGAAAACAGCTATTCCACAGTTTTCGGTCGCTATTTTAAAAGCTAGAAATTTGTGAATGGTTTTTCATTTATTTATTCATTCAAGTATTGAATTGAAGATTAACATTGATGGAATTGTTGCTGTACCTTATTATTCTATTATCACTAAACAATTTCCTTAATTGAAGTGAATACAAAACTTTGTGAAACCAAAATTGTATTTAAAATTCTTTCTAAGTCTTCATCCTACTTGACCATTACTAAAATGAGTGAAATTTGTACGATGTTCATCGACTTATACTGCTTAATTTATAAATTAAAATTTTTTTTTAATAAAAAGTAAAATTTTTAAGGTTTTACAACAGTTTTACAGATCTTTCTGAACAATTTGTTACCATTTTCGTGATTATCGTGTTGGAAAATAGCGTCCGAAAGAGTAAACTCGTTTTGACTCCCTACTGCGCATTGCAAAAGTCACCTCGTTCTATCAGTCATTGGTATGAAGGGCTCAAGTGTTTTTCTTTAGCTTACATGCATTTCAATCTTGATTCATTCGTTTTCTTAATCCATGCAATTCAATCTTAAATCACTCGTTAGATGGGGTCCATGCTCTCGTTCTTGCGGTGGAGGTGTGAAGAAATCGAAAAGAGACTGCGATGATCCAGCTCCCTCCAATGGCGGCAAGTACTGTGTGGGGGAGAGAGAGCGCTTCAGATCTTGCAATACCAAAGACTGTCCGTTGAACTCCCAGGACTTCAGGTTGGCTCTTAGTTAGATAATAAAGTCTCATTGAAATTGAAATATTCATAATAAGAATAAATTTGTATTCATTCAAGTATTTGTATTTGTGTTTATTCAATATTTGTATTCATAATAAGAATAAAAATAATACTCTTTCAGTTAGTCTGTAATTGATTAGAGAACTTGTAATCCTTGTAATGTTGTTGTGTTGAATTCTATTGAAACTCAACTCAACTGAAAATTTCGAATCTTTCGAAGAAATGATTCGTACGTTTGAAAGTGTATAGAAACGTGTTTATTTGTGTATAAATGTACTGTTGTACTTAATTGTATATCAAAGTAATTTATCTAGTCATTTTGATATTGTAACCGATATTTCTCATCAACTTTTTTTATTGGTCTGCTTTTGAGTTCCTCATTGAAAAATTATCAATTCTCTACATATTATCCTTGATTTTAATTCCATCTTTTTTTATTACAGGGAGGAGCAATGTGCCCAATTCAATTACAATAACTTCAGCATCCATGGTTTAACGAAAGACGTTCAATGGATACCAAAATATTCTGGAAGTAAGTATTTTCTGGAAAAATTTTGAGATTTTCTCAAATCAGCAACTTCAAGAAATAATATCTCTCTATCTATCTATCTGATGCCAAGCGTCAAATTGAATGAATATCACTGTAAATGTGGTTTTTATTGGATAGGATTTGATAGAAATTCGATCGTGTACATGGTTCTTTGAATTTTTGCGAAATTCTTGAATCTTAGCTCAATAATGGGGAGTTCACCTCATTGATTCATTATTGAAATGCCTATCACAATGCAAATGCATAATGTGGTGTACAAAAAATAAGCTGGTACTCCACCTAAAGAAAACATGTATATAGACACTAAAAATAACTTGATAAGAATAGAATAGAATCTCATTGGTCATACAATATTTACAACAAATACATCGACTTCGTCAAATTTCAGTTACAAGGCATCAGGCCTACAATCATTGAAAAGAAACTAATTCATAAAAATTCAATATTAAATGCAAGTAAGTAAGAATTACTCAATTAAAAATGTAAGTAAGAATTTACTCACAAACTACTGTGTTCATGGCCATTTCGCAGTGCTGTGCTGCATTATCAGAACACGTTTTCACATTAACTAGATTCTAAAACATGTGTGTTGCAATTCCATAATGTGAAGCAACAGGACTTTAGCCCACTATTGCGCATTGGCAATCAACATCTGCAATTGAATGAATGAATTTTATCACTTAGATTGTCGAATTGATTTTTGTTTGTGTGAATTGCAGTCGGCTCCGACGACCGGTGCAAACTGTACTGCCAAGTGGCGCACTCGACATCCTACTATTTGCTGCGAGACAAGGTGGTTGACGGCACACCCTGTGAACCGGACACCTTTGACATCTGTGTCAACGGCGTCTGCATCCCGTCCGGCTGTGACCATCGTCTCAGGTCCACTACACAGCTTGGTAAGAGAAATATATTCGTGTAATCTAAATAATTTATGCTTAAAATCTATACTATTATAAAAATGAGATTTTGTTTGTCTGTAGGTCCATAACGCCTAGAATACTTATGTTAGAAAGTTATGTCAATAATAATAAAGTTATCCCCATAATACTTATGGAGAAAGTTATGTTTTATCCTATTAGAGTAGACTGATATATTATCCCATAAGAGTAGACTGATATATTGTTATTTATGTCAATTATATCATCATTTGATTGTTATTAGGAAAGTAATGTTCAATCATGTGTGTAATGAGTTTGGCCTCCTCACCTCTGGCAAGCAGAAGATGCAAGAAACAGCAGAAAGTTCATGAATTTCAGAAAGAGGAGAAAGTTATGTTTTATCCTATTCGAGTAGACTGATATATTGTCATTTATGTCAATTATACCATCATTCGATTGTTATTAGGAAAGTAGTGTTCAATCATGTATGTAATGAGTTTGGCCTTCTCACCTCTGGGAGGCAGAAGTTGCAAGAAACAGCAGAAAGTTCATGAATTTGAGAAAGAGGAGAAAGTTATGTTTTATCCTATTAGAGTAGACTGATATATTGTTATTTTTGTCAATTATATCATCATTTGATTGTTATTAGGATAGTAATGTTCAATCATGTATGTAATGAGTTTGGCCTCCTCACCTCTGGCAAGCAGAAGATGCAAGAAGCAGCAGAAAGTTCATGAATTTGAGAAAGAGGAGAAAGTTATGTTTCATCCTATTAGAGTAGACTGATATATTGTTATTTATGTCAATTATACCATCATTTGATTGTTATTAGGAAAGTAATGTTCGATCATGTATGTAATGAGTTTGGCCTCCTCACCTCTGGGAGGCAGAAGATGCAAGAAACAGCAGAAAGTTCATGAATTTGAGAAAGAGTTGAAAGTTATGTTTTATCCTATTAGAGTAGACTGATATATTGTTATTTATGTCAATTATACCATCATTTGATTGTTATTAGGAAAGTAATGTTCAATCATGTATGTAATGAGTTCGGCCTTCTCACCTCTGGGAGGCAGTAGTTGCAAGAAACAGCAGAAAGTTCATGAATTTGAGAAAGAGGAGAAAGTTATGTTTCATCCTATTAGAATAGACTGATATATTGTTATTTTTGTCAATTATATCATCATTTGATTGTTATTAGGAAAGTAATGTTCAATCATGTATGTAATGAGTTTGGCCTCCTCACCTCTGGGAGGCAGAAGATGCAAGAAACAGCAGAAAGTTCATGAATTTGAGAAAGAGGAGAAAGTTATGTTTTATCCTATTAGAGTAGACTGATATATTGTTATTTATGTCAATTATACCATCATTTGATTGTTATTAGGAAAGTAATGTTCAATCATGTATGTAATGAGTTTGGCCTTCTCCCCTCTGGGAGGCAGAAGATGCAAGAAGCAGCAGAAAGTTCATGAATTTAAGAAAGAGGAAAAAGTTATGTTTTATCCTATTAGAGTAGACTGATATATTGTTATTTATGTCAATTATACCATCATTTGATTGTTATTAGGAAAGTAATGTTCAATCATGTATGTAATGAGTTTGGCCTCCTCACCTCTGGCAAGCAGAAGATGCAAGAAGCAGCAGAAAGTTCATGAATTTGAGAAAGAGGAGAAAGTTATGTTTTATCCTATTAGAGTAGACTGATATATTGTTATTTATGTCAATTATACCATCATTTGATGTTTATTAGGAAAGTAATGTTCAATCATGTATGTAATGAGTTTGGCCTTTGGGAGGCAGAAGATGCAAGAAGCAGCAGAAAGTTAATGAATTTCAGAAAGAGGAGAAAGTTATGTTTTATCCCATAAGAGTAGACAGATATATTGTTATTTATGTCAATTTTATCATCATTTGATTGTTATTAGGAAAGTAATGTTCAATCATGTATGTAATGAGTTTGGCCTCCTCACCTCTGGCAAGCAGAAGATGCAAGTAGCAGCAGAAAGTTCATGAATTTGAGAAAGAGGAGAAAGTTATGTTTTATCCTATTAGAGTAGACTGATATATTGTTATTTATGTCAATTATACCATCATTTGATTGTTATTAGGAAAGTAATGTTCAATCATGTATGTAATGAGTTTGGCCTCCTCACCTCTGGCAAGCAGAAGATGCAAGAAGCAGCAGAAAGTTCATGAATTTGAGAAAGAGGAGAAAGTTATGTTTTATCCTATTAGAGTAGACTGATATATTGTTATTTATGTCAATTATACCATCATTTGATTGTTATTAGGAAAGTAATGTTCAATCATGTATGTAATGAGTTTGGCCTCCTCACCTCTGGCAAGCAGAAGATGCAAGAAGCAGCAGAAAGTTTAATGAATTTCAGAAAGAGGAGAAAGTTATGTTTTATCCTATTAGAGTAGACTGATATATTGTTATTTATGTCAATTATACTATCATTTGATTGTTATTAGGAAAGTAATGTTCAATCATGTATGTAATGAGTTTGGCCTTCTCCTCTCTGGGAGGCAGAAGATGCAAGAAACAGCAGAAAGTTCATGAATTTGAGAAAGAGGAGAAAGTTATGTTTTATCCTATTAGAGTAGACTGATATATTGTTATTTATGTCAATTATACCATCATTTGATTGTTATTAGGAAAGTAATGTTCAATCATGTATGTAATGAGTTTGGCCTTTGGGAGGCAGAAGATGCAAGAAGCAGCAGAAAGTTCATGAATTTGAGAAAGAGGAGAAAGTTATGTTTTATCCTATTAGAGTAGACTGATATATTGTTATTTATGTCAATTATACCATCATTTGATTGTTATTAGGAAAGTAATGTTCAATCATGTATGTAATGAGTTTGGCCTTCTCCCCTCTGGGAGGCAGAAGATGCAAGAAACAGCAGAAAGTTCATGAATTTGAGAAAGAGGAGAAAGTTATGTTTTATCCTATTAGAGTAGACTGATATATTGTTATTTATGTCAATTATACCATCATTTGATTGTTATTAGGAAAGTAATGTTCAATCATGTATGTAATGAGTTTGGCCTTCTCCCCTCTGGGAGGCAGAAGATGCAAGAAGCAGCAGAAAGTTCATGAATTTGAGAAAGAGGAGAAAGTTATGTTTTATCCTATTAGAGTAGACTGATATATTGTTATTTATGTCAATTATACCATCATTTGATTGTTATTAGGAAAGTAATGTTCAATCATGTATGTAATGAGTTTGGCCTCCTCACCTCTGGCAAGCAGAAGATGCAAGAAGCAGCAGAAAGTTCATGAATTTCAGAAAGAGGAGAAAGTTATGTTTTATCCTATTAGAGTAGACTGATATATTGTTATTTATGTCAATTATACCATCATTTGATTGTTATTAGGAAAGTAATGTTCAATCATGTATGTAATGAGTTTGGCCTTCTCCCCTCTGGGAGGCAGAAGATGCAAGAAACAGCAGAAAGTTCATGAATTTAAGAAAGAGGAGAAAGTTATGTTTTATCCTATTAGAGTAGACTGATATATTGTTATTTATGTCAATTATACCATCATTTGATTGTTATTAGGAAAGTAATGTTCAATCATGTATGTAATGAGTTTGGCCTCCTCACCTCTGGCAAGCAGAAGATGCAAGAAGCAGCAGAAAGTTCATGAATTTGAGAAAGAGGAGAAAGTTATGTTTTATCCTATTAGAGTAGACTGATATATTGTTATTTATGTCAATTATACCATCATTTGATTGTTATTAGGAAAGTAATGTTCAATCATGTATGTAATGAGTTTGGCCTCCTCACCTCTGGCAAGCAGAAGATGCAAGAAACAGCAGAAAGTTCATGAATTTCAGAGAGAGGAGAAAGTTATGTTTTATCCTATTAGAGTAGACTCATATATTGTTATTAATGTCAATTATACCATCATTTGATTGTTCTTAGGAAAGTAATGTTCAATCATGTATGTAATGATTTTGGCCTCCTCACCTCTGGCAAGCAGAAGATGCAAGAAACAGCAGAAAGTTCATAAATTTGAGAAAGAGGAGAAAGTTATGTTTTATCCTATTAGAGTAGACTGATATATTGTTATTTATGTCAATTATACCATCATTCGATTGGTATTAGGAAAGTAGTGTTCAATCATGCATGTAATGAGTTTGGCCTTCTCTCCTCTGGGAGGCAGAAGATGCAAGAAGCAGCATAAAGTTCATGGATTTGAGAAAGAGGAAAAAGTTATGTTTTATCCTATTAGAGTAGACTGTTATATTGTTATTTATGTCAATTATTCCATCATTTGATTGTTATTAGGAAAGTAATGTTCAATCATGTATGTAATGAGTTTGGCCTCCTCACCTCTGGCCAGCAGAAGATGCAAGAAGCAGCAGAAAGTTCATGAATTTAAGAAAGAGGAAAAAGTTATGTTTTATCCTATTAGAGTAGACTGATATATTGTTATTTATGTCAATTATACCATCATTTGATTGTTATTAGGAAAGTAATGCTCGATCATGTATGTAATGAGTTTGGCCTCCTCACCTCTGGCAAGCAGAAGATGCAAGAAGCAGCAGAAAGTTCATGAATTTGAGAAAGAGGAGAAAGTTATGTTTTATCCTATTAGAGTAGACTGATATATTGTTATTTATGTCAATTATACCATCATTTGATTGTTATTAGGAAAGTAATGTTCAATCATGTATGTAATGAGTTTGGCCTCCTCACCTCTGGCAAGCAGAAGATGCAAGAAGCAGCAGAAAGTTCATGAATTTCAGAAAGAGGAGAAAGTTATGTTTTATCCTATTAGAGTAGACTGATATATTGTTATTCATGTCAATTATACCATCATTTGATTGTTATTAGGAAAGTAATGTTCGATCATGTATGTAATGAGTTTGGCCTTCTCCTCTGGGAGGCAGAAGATGCAAGAAACAGCAGAAAGTTCATGAATTCGAGAAAGAGGAAAAAGTTTTGTTTTATCCCATTAGAGTAGACTTATAAATTGTTATTCATGTCAATTATACCATCAATTGATTGTTATTAGGAAAGTAATGTTCAATCATGTATGTAATGAGTTTGGCCCCTCACCTCTGGCAAGCAGAAGATGCAAGAAGCAGCAGAAAGTTCATGAATTTGAGAAAGAGGAGAAAGTTATGTTTTATCCTATTAGAGTAGACTGATATATTGTTATTTATGTCAATTATACTATCATTTGATTGTTATTAGGAAAGTAATGTTCAATCATGTATGTAATGAGTTTGGCCTCTCCCTCTGGGAGGCAGAAGATGCAAGAAGCAGCAGAAAGTTCATGAATTTAAGAAAGGAGAAAGTTATGTTTTATCCTATTAGAGTAGACTGATATATTGTTATTTATGTCAATTATACCATCATTTGATTGTTATTAGGAAAGTAATGTTCAATCATGTATGTAATGAGTTTGGCCTCCTCACCTCTGGCAAGCAGAAGATGCAAGAAACAGCAGAAAGTTCATAAATTTGAGAAAGAGGAGAAAGTTATGTTTTATCCTATTAGAGTAGACTGATATATTGTTATTAATGTCAATTATACCATCATTTGATTGTAATTAGGAAAGTAATGTTCAATCATGTATGTCATGAGTTTGGCCTTCTCCCCTCTGGGAGGCAGAAGATGCAAGAAGCAGCAGAAAGTTCATGAATTTCAGAAAGAGGAGAAAGTTATGTTTTATCCTATTAGAGTAGACTGATATATTGTTATTTATGTCAATTATACTATCATTTGATTGTTATTAGAAATGTAATGTTCAATCATGTATGTAACTAGTTTGGCCTTCTCCCCTCTGGGAGGCAGAAGATGCAAGAAACAGCAGAAAGTTCATAAATTTGAGAAAGAGGAGAAAGTTATGTTTTATCCTATTAGAGTAGACTGATATATTGTTATTAATGTCAATTATACCATCATTTGATTGTTATTAGGAAAGTAATGTTCAATCATGTATGTAATGAGTTTGGCCTCCTCACCTCTGGCAAGCAGAAGATGCAAGAAGCAGCAGAAAGTTCATGAATTTCAGAAAGAGGAGAAAGTTATGTTTTATCCTATTAGAGTAGACTGATATATTGTTATTTATGTCAATTATACCATCATTTGATTGTTATTAGGAAAGTAATGTTCAATCATGTATGTAATGAGTTTGGCCTTCTCCCCTCTGGGAGGCAGAAGATGCAAGAAACAGCAGAAAGTTCATGAATTTGAGAAAGAGGAGAAAGTTATGTTTTATCCTATTAGAGTAGACTGATATATTGTTATTTATGTCAATTATTCCATCATTTGATTGTTATTAGGAAAGTAATGTTCAATCATGTATGTAATGAGTTTGGCCTACTCCCCTCTGGGAGGCAGAAGATGCAAGAAACAGCAGAAAGTTCATGAATTTCAGAAAAAGTGGAAAGTTATGTTTCATCCTATTAGAGTAGACTGATATATTGTTATTTATGTCAATTTACCATCATTTGATTGTTATTAGGAAAGTAATGTTCAATCATGTATGTAATGAGTTTGGCCTCCTCACCTCTGGCAAGCAGAAGATGCAAGAAGCAGCAGAAAGTTCATGAATTTGAGAAAGAGGAGAAAGTTATGTTTTATCCTATTGGAGTAGACTGATATATTGTTATTTATGTCAATTATACCATCATTTGATTGTTATTAGGAAAGTAATGTTCAATCATGTATGTAATGAGTTTGGCCTCCTCACCTCTGGCAAGCAGAAGATGCAAGAAGCAGCAGAAAGTTCATGAATTTGAGAAAGAGGAGAAAGTTATGTTTTATCCTATTAGAGTAGACTGATATATTGTTATTTATGTCAATTATACCATCATTTGATTGTTATTAGGAAAGTAATGTTCAATCATGTATGTAATGAGTTTGGCCTTCTCCCCTCTGGGAGGCAGAAGATGCAAGAAACAGCAGAAAGTTCATGAATTTGAGAAAGAGGAGAAAGTTATGTTTTATCCTATTAGAGTAGACTGATATATTGTTATTTATGTCAATTATACCATCATTTGATTGTTATTAGGAAAGTAATGTTCAATTATGTATGTAATGAGTTTGGCCTTCCCTCTGGGAGGCAGAAGATGCAAGAAACAGCAGAAAGTTCATGAATTTCAGAAAGAGGAGAAAGTTATGTTTTATCCTATTAGAGTAGACTGATATATTGTTATTTATGTCAATTATACCATCATTTGATTGTTATTAGGAAAGTAATGTTCAATCATGTATGTAATGAGTTTGGCCTTCTCCTCTGGGAGGCAGAAGATGCAAGAAACAGCAGAAAGTTCATGAATTTGAGAAAGAGGAGAAAGTTATGTTTTATCCTATTAGAGTAGACTGATATATTGTTATTTATGTCAATTATACTATCATTTGATTGTTATTAGGAAAGTAATGTTCAATCATGTATGTAATGAGTTTGGCCTTCTCCCCTCTGGGAGGCAGAAGATGCAAGAAACAGCAGAAAGTTCATGAATTTGAGAAAGAGGAGAAAGTTATGTTTTATCCTATTAGAGTAGACTGATATATTGTTATTTATGTCAATTATACCATCATTTGATTGTTATTAGGAAAGTAATGTTCAATCATGTATGTAATGAGTTTGGCCTCCTCACCTCTGGCAAGCAGAAGATGCAAGAAGCAGCAGAAAGTTCATGAATTTGAGAAAGAGGAGAAAGTTATGTTTTATCCTATTAGAGTAGACTGATATATTGTTATTTATGTCAATTATACCATCATTTGATTGTTATTAGGAAAGTAATGTTCAATCATGTATGTAATGAGTTTGGCCTCCTCACCTCTGGCAAGCAGAAGATGCAAGAAACAGCAGAAAGTTCATGAATTTGAGAAAGAGGAGAAAGTTATGTTTTATCCTATTAGAGTAGACTGATATATTGTTATTTATGTCAATTATACCATCATTTGATTGTTATTAGGAAAGTAATGTTCAATCATGTATGTAATGAGTTTGGCCTCCTCACCTCTGGCAAGCAGAAGATGCAAGAAACAGCAGAAAGTTTATGAATTTGAGAAAGAGGAGAAAGTTATGTTTTATCCTATTAGAGTAGACTGATATATTGTTATTTATGTCAATTATACCATCAGTTGATTGTTATTATGAAGGTATTGGTCAATCGTGTATGTAATGAGTTTGGCCTCTCTCTCTGGGAGGCAGAAGATGCAAGAAACAGCAGTAAGTTCATGAATTTGTGAAAGAGGAGAAAGTTATGTTTTATCCTATTAGAGTAGACTGATATATTGTTATTTATGTCAATTATACCATCATTCGATTGTTATTAGGGAAGTAATGTTCAATCATGTATGTAATGAGTATGGCATTCTCCCCTCTGGGGGGCAGAAGATGCAAGAAACAGCAGAAAGTTCATGAATTTGAGAAAGAGGAGAAAGTTATGTTTTATCCTATTAGAGTAGACTTATATATTGTTATCTATGTCAATTATACCATCATTTGATTGTTATTAGGAAAGTAATGTTCAATCATGTATGTAATGAGTTTGGCCTTCTCCCCTCTGGGAGGCAGAAGATGCAAGAAACAGCAGAAAGTTCATGAATTTAAGAAAGAGGAAAAAGTTATGTTTTATCCTATTAGAGTAGACTGATATATTGTTATTTATGTCAATTATACCATCATTTGATTGTTATTAGGAAAGTAATGTTCAATCATGTATGTAAAGATTTTGGCCTCCTCACCTCTGGGAGGCAGAAGATGCAAGAAACAGCAGAAAGTTCATGAATTTAAGAAAGAGGAGAAAGTTATGTTTTATCCCATTAGAGTAGACTGATATATTGTTATTTATGTCAATTATACCATCATTCGATTGTTATTAGCTGATGAAGCTGAAATTTTGCACAAAGATTGTCTGCATATCAAGGAGTGTCATATGCCTATTTACATATTTGAAGGATTTTAAATTCAGTTCTAAGCATTGATGAAATCCTTCTACTGATGTTTATGTAACGTCTGTGTTCTATTTTGAAAACACACTATTGTTGAACTATGATAGGCTACTTTTTTAATGTCTCACAATTTCTTTTAATGTTAAACAATAGGAATGATAGTGTGTTTCACATCCACTTGACTGAATCAGCAAAGGTGAATGATCATTAACCAGAAAAGATGTAACGTATGGTTAGCACATTGACATAATCCCGCTATATGCTACTCCTAATAATGTTATACTTTGGCTGGCCTAATAACGGCGTCACACTATTATTGCAAAACTTTGACTTGTCTGACCAAATCATGTTTTAGACCAACCAAACGTAACATCTATATTACGTTTCTCAATAAATAAGAGATTTAAAAACAGCATGAATATTTGAATGAATAAAACCAAGATAATGTGATAACATTAACTTTGAGTAACGTTTAACATTTGATGTCATTTCAGATTATTGTGGACAATGTGGTGGAAATAACTCCAGCTGTCAACTAGTGTCAGGCTCCTATAACAGTTCGCAGCATGGATACTCACAGGTCCTAAGGATACCAGCCGGATCATCCAATCTTGATATCCGTCAAAAAGGATGGAATAATTCCAATAAAGATGACAATTACTTGGGTATGTTCAAATTGCAATGATCTATTCATCTAGCCTTTTATAAGAATGTCTGGATACTTTCCAACTTCCTATTCCTCACATTTCTATCTATTTAAAAAAGGGGGTTTCCTTTATATTTTTCTTCAAAAATCTTTACTTGAATTCAAAGTTATCCGTAAGAACAGGCTTAGCCTATGATAACCGGGAGCATGTTCTAGAAATTGTAGAAATCCTGTTATAAAAAATCCTATTTCTCACATTTTTATCTATTTAAAAAATTTTCTTTATATTTTTCTTCAAAAATCTTTAGTTGAATTCAAAGTTATCCATAAGAACAGGCTTAGCCTATGATAACCGGGAGCCTCTTCCGGAAAATGTAGAAATATTGTTATACAAAAAAGGCGGACTCACACTTTGACTAATAGTTTATTGACTAGTATGCCGTACTATTTATTTTAAGTGTATTTGTGACTTTCCCATGTTTTACAAGACTTGTGAAACAGGTCCCTGTCTTTGATAAAAGTTTTATTGTTGTAGTATTCAATAAGTGGAGGTAGTGCGTAAGAAATTTGTCTGAAATAATAATAGTTTGTGAAAGAACTTTCTTGAAATCATTTTGAACTTTATTCATAACTTATTTTGTAGTTTTACCTCACCTTTACCAAATTATCGTTGGTTCAATTATTATAGCTGTTTCATTCTTGCAAGGCACCTGGACTGATAGACAATGAATTATAGCAGGATTCTTTCAAATTTTCAGAAAACACCTGATTTAAAGTTAGTAAACGAGCGTACATCAATCAGCTGTTTTCTGACAATTTAAAAGAATCATGCTATATCTCTATACATTTTTTATAATGTTGAAAATGTATAAGAATTCATCTACTAAGATCTAGTCGTGTAGTGTTTGAATTTTAACACATTGTAAAACGTTTAAATGCCAATAATTAATTTCCAATACAGTTAGTTACCTTAGCAAAATGTATAGGTATAGTCACTATTATGTAGTGTATGAATTTTAATACATTGTAAAAAGTTTAAATGCCAATAATTAGTTTCCAATACAGTTACGTTAGCGAAATGAACGAACTTTTCATGCTTTATAATGAAAATTCCAAGAAATTCAAACTTTTCGGAGATAATTTTCATAATTTCTTCTCGTTTTCAGCTCTGAAAGACGGTGAAACCGGTGGATATATTGTGAATGGCAACTATGTTGTTAGCATGTTTCGTAAACTCATTTTGTACGGATCAACCACTCTGGAATACTCAGGATCAGATGCTGATGTGGAAAGGATCAACTCTTCACGACCACTAACCAAAGATCTGATTATTGAGGTATGCTGCAATATCCTTCACCAATTGAATATTCTGAAACGGTTCTACATGAGTTTCTTGTTGAGTCAATTAATCAATCAATCTAAATCATTTATTGTTAAGAAACATTAAAAATTTTACAACAACATCAATATGTTATTTCCTTAAAATATATATAATATCATTACTAACAAATGACTATGTCTCGAATAGATGCCCAATAGGCTACCAACAATATTAATACAATAACATATAACATGATTACGAGTAATCATGTAATCATTATGAGTAATCATATATTGTACTTTATAAGAAATGTATAAATACGAACAATGACCACACTATTTGCAAAAGTGGTAATTTAATTTCCAAAAAAATGAAATTATTGTAACATGATATTTTATGGATGGAAATAAAATTATTATTATTTTTTTATAATATTTTTGGTTTTCAGGTCTTATCAGTTGGTCCCCTCTACCCTCCAGACATCTCTTATCAGTATACTATCCAGCATAGCTCCCTGGCCCAATATGCCTGGGAGATTTCAGAGGAATGGAGTGCCTGCAATAAGGTTTGCAATGGTGAGTGAACT
Source organism: Laodelphax striatellus (assembly GCA_017141395.1). NCBI lineage: Eukaryota > Metazoa > Arthropoda > Insecta > Hemiptera > Delphacidae > Laodelphax > Laodelphax striatellus. The sequence continues at coordinate 32,179,005 of CM029535.1, read as the reverse complement.
ACTGCTAGCTACAATGAGCACAATAAGAAATTTAAATCACAATATCATCAATCATTTAGATGTTAATTCATTCAGGTATTCAGCTTTTAATCTCAAATTCAAGACTCAGTCAATAAATCGTTATCGTAAAATGCTCCAAGTATAGAAAAAGTGTGAGCCTAATATTTAGTATACAACTTGCTAGAAAAATATTACAGCCGTATTTATTCAGGCCTGAAAGTGCATCTTACAATATTATGATTTACAAACAAAATTTCCGAGTGATGTATCCACTTAGCAGTTATTATCCACTTTGTAACTTGAATCATTTGAAGCTAGTTGGGTCCATATCAAGAAATATTATCTATTATGATTAGGCCTATGTATCTAATTTTTCCTATAAGAACTATTAATTCTTATTCTTTAGCTATTTCTATCTAAGTATCTTTCTTCTGTTATAACATATTTTGTCTTATTTATTGATTGTGCAAATTAATTTGTGTAATGAGGGCAATAATAGGCTGACTTAAAATAGTGTGAGTACTGTATAGCAAGAAGTTATCTTTTATTCTATTAATCTCTGCAGTACACGAAGTATGGATATCCACAACAACCAAGTAATTAATGTTTTTACTCACATAATTGGGAAGCATTTCACTCCTGATGACAGTATAATACAGTATTTATAGTGAAATACTAGTCGTTACTTTAATAGAATTTTCTACAAGTATTTCGTCATGGAAAACAACATTGATTAAATAAGTGTTTTCAATTCCACTGCCTCAAAACAATTTCGTTATTATCCCTGATTCTGTTACAGGCGAATATATTCTCTTCATTTTTCCAATATTTTCAAGTTAGTTATCACGTGAACTCAATTATATGCTTGGACTACATAACCTATATCTTTTCCACATTTCCCATTACGGAAATTGGATGATTCGGCGAAGCGGAACACCCGAAAGGGTCTCCCCGCTAATAAAAGCCATAAGCATAATAATTGTATGCTTGAAAATGTCGTTATCATCCCCGACTCTGTTACAGGCGAGAGAAAGAAGCTGATAAAATGCGTGCGTGTTGAAGGCAGACAAGAAGTGGCCGTGGAGCATTGCAACGGCCTAACCGCGCCCTACACACCAACACAAACCTGCAACAAACACTGCGATCTCAAGTCAGTGGGCCTCTCTCACCGCTTCTATCTCTTTCTCTCTTTCTTCGTTTCTCTCCTAGCTGTTCTATTCGTGGTTGTCAGCCTTTTCTACTTTGTTAAGCCCATAGTCTATGCAAAGAAAGAAGATGAAACGATTTTGATGTGCGATAGTAGTAGTGTGTCAAATAAGCAGATGCAGAAACGGGACTTGGATCCCGCTGTTATTTGAATTATTTCATTTCACTGGTTTTTCAATTATTCTAACTTTTTTTTTCAAATCAAATCATTTATTTATTCTTGAAACAAAATACAGCAAACTTAAAGAGTACAATGAAAAATAATAGAATTAATACAATAGATATAACATAAAATAGTATTAATATACTGTATTAATAACAAGGAAGGTCCCTGCAAAGGCAACAGCCTGAGCGCAGGGGCCGAGTATTACATAATAACAAATAAAAATAAGCAGCATTAACCAAAAACCAAAATAATACAAATAAAAGAAAAGAAATATCTTATTATAACAGTTGAGGAAAAAATTACTCACGGTACAAGGTAAAGAAAATACAAGTAAAAAAAAACTAAGAATAAAGAAATAAACCCTTGAATGTACAAACGAAATTTACTTTTGAATTAGCCTATGTGTCTTGTTTACACGATGCCAGTCTACTAGCATAGATCAATGGCAATCTTGTGTGGAAGACAAGAATCAAGAATTTTTATTGTCATAAACAGTATGTGTCTTGTTTACACGATGCCAGTCTACTAGCATAGGTTAATGGCAATGTGTGGAAGTCGCTATCCTAATCAGACGTGACAGTACCTAGTTTGGGAAAAGCTAGGACATGTCATTGACGATTTGTAAACAAGGCATTAATCACAGTAGTATATTGAGTACTTTAACCACTGATATTCGAATATATTGTAGGAATGAGTCAGGTTGAGCATTGAGATTAATAAATCAGCGCAACCTTGTTCAGAATATCATTGAGAATTATTATAAATAGGAAGATTTTAGGTAATCGAAATTTTGGTTCAAAAATCATTATACTCAGTTGCTGAAATTAGCATTATTATTAGCTTGATAAATAGACATTATTTAAATTTGCAAAACAATTCTCTTTGATAAAATTAGCATAATAAGTTGGGCTCATATTCTTTCTTGGCATAGAGCTTGGAATTTTTCACTAATTCATAGTTACTAACTTGACTTTGTTTAATAGCCTAGCCCTAGCTACTAGATTTTTCGGTTGTGATTTATTGTGTATTATCTTTGCATATACTATGCAATCCATACTAATGTAATCTATTCTCATTTAATTTTGTTTCTGCTTTGTAGTTTTGCTTTGCAGTTGAATGTAGCTAGACAGTTTTTGTGTGTTATTCGTTGAATATATCTTGATATCTTGTAGTTTTATTATTACTTTTATCTTGTACATATTATACCGCATTATTAAGTGATCTGTACTTTGCCTCTCTCAATATCACTATTGTGTAGTGTATGCGCTTGATAATTCTTCTATTTTCTTTGCATTTTTCTCTTCTTAGCTAATATTAATAGTCTTTAGCAATTGCTTGTGCTTTTTTCTCATATTTCCTTAGTGTAACTATCTTTGCAACACTATTGTTTTATGTTGTTTTTGTTACTTATTCTGCATGGTAGTCTTCTTCCATAGTAACGTCTCCATTTTTTGAATAAATTTTCTTGTGTAATCTGTGTAGTTTCTCTTCATTTTTCCTTTATTTTCATCTATTTGGTGGTGGTAATTACTTTTGTTCTTTTTCAACTTATATTTCAAGTTATAGTAGGGTTTTGGTGATGGAAAATTTACAGCTTCTTGTGACGAATTAGTGCTGGTGATGGAATTTATTAGGTTAGTGTTGATAAGAATACATCGTGATGTAAGAATATTACTTGGTAATCATGCTTCTCAATAAGTTGGAATTACTTATTTAGAATCAATGATTTTCTGAAAATCATTATCAAACTGTTGTAAATATCTCTCTCTTTCTCTCGTCTTTTTCTTCTTCTTCTACTTCTTCTTCTTCATTTCTCCTGGCTTCAACGGTATATTTATCTCTTTCATCTGAAGCTAAATGAACTATGTGGTGTGTATAAATATTGTAAAATTGATTAATCATCTTTTTTTATACTGTAATTTCTCTATCATGACTGTATTTCCCTTTGATAACCATAATTTTATAAAATCAAGTTTTTTCTGTACTTATCTATTTATAAATCCAGAAATTACAGTAGATTTTTTTGTGTGTTATTCGTTGAAGTATCTTACTATCTTCTAGTTTACTTTTAACTTCATAAGAAGTTACTGCTTCCAATGTTTCTTAGGCTCAAGATTGAAGTTTTTAATCATCAAATCAGTTCAATATTCTTATTCCTATTACTTCCTATCTAAAGAAACTAAAGTAACGTCAAAAGTAAAAATATTACTAACATATTATTTTGTGCTTATGACCATTTCGCATTGTTGTAATGCTTTATCAGAACACATTACATGTGAACACTTTGTATCTGATTATATTTATTATCGGTTTGAATTGTCACAATCTACTTGAGCAGTCGTTATAGTCAGCTGTATCATACTTATATCATTACGATTGATATGTGATTTACTGTAAAACTCTTGTCTTCTTGAACTCTGTCTATCTATTTGTATTTCTTATCGTTTTGAATCGTCACAAACTACGTAAGCAGACGTTATAGTCAGCTGTATCATATTTTTTATCATATCGATTACTATAATCAGATTCATTTAATTTGACGCTTGGCATTAGATAGATAGAGAGATATCATTTCTTGACATTGCTGATGACCGTAGAGTACGATGGCAAAGAAATATCTCTTTTTTTTGCATTTGAAAACACATGTTTATTGATTGAATAGTGCTATAGGATCCATAAACTGTCTATTGAGCGACTGAAAAACCAGGCATCTATCTATCTAATGCTAAGCGTCAAATTAAATGAATATCACTGTATATGATTTACTGCATAAATTGTCTTCTTGCTTGCATGGGACAAGTGAGATGGACTTTAAAATGATCCCAAACTGATAAGCTTTTTATATTCTATTCCTCCTCGATTACTCCATGATTCACTTTTAAACTTGTCTCCTTGCTTGCAGGTGGCAAGTGATAAGCCAATCGGAGTGCTCGAGTCATTGCGGAGAAGGCACACGAACGCTGACAGTGCAGTGCATGCAGATGTTCCACGACAAGTCGCCGGCCTCGCCAATTCACAACACCTCCTGCAGCCACATTGCCACCAAACTGGTCGAACCCTGCTTGGGACCTTGTGACGTGGCACACTGGCAGTACAGTGATTGGGCCATGGTGAGTTGAATGTATATTGTACGCAGTATTATGATACTCTCTTGAAAAACATTTCAAATTACTGGTGTTGCCAACCCAGTTGATAATCTATAACCAATACATCAATAATACGGTAATACTTGCATCATTGAAACCAAGGAAACTTGAATAAATGGTTGGGTACACGCGCAGATCCCAATTTTCTTCTTTTTCTACTACTTCTTCCTCTTCTTCTTCCTCTTCTTCTTCCTCTTGTTCTTCTTCTTCTTCTTCTTCTTCTTCTTCTTCTTCTTCTTCTTCTTCTTCTTCTTTTTTCTTCTTCTTCTTCTTCCTCTTCTTCTTCTTCCTTTTCTTCTTCTTCCTGCTCTTCCTATTCCTCTTCTTCTTCCTGCTCTTCCTATTCCTCTTCTTCTTCGTCTTCCTCTTCTTCTTATTCTTCTTCTCCTCATTCTTCCTGTTCCTATTCCTCTTCTTCTTATCCTTCTTCTCATTCTTCTTTTTCATCTTCTTATCTTTTTCTTATACTTGTTCTTCTTCTTCTTCCTCCTCTTCCTTTTTATTCTTCTTCCTCTTCTCCTTCTTCTTCCTCTTCTTCCTTTTCTTCTTCCTCTTCTTCATCTTCTTCCTATTCCTCTTCCTATTCCTCTTCTTCTTATTCTTCCTCTTCCTCTTCTTCTCCTTCCTTTTCTTCTTCCACTTCCTCTTCCTTTTTCTTCTTCCTTTTCCTCTTCTTCTTCTTCTTTTCCTGCTCTTCTATTCCTCTTCTTCTTCTTTTCCTGCTCTTCCTATTCCTCTTCTTTTCTTCTTCTTCTTCTTCTTCTTTTTCTTCTTCTCCCTGTTCCTATTCCTCTTCTTCTTATTCTTATTTTTCTTTTTTTTCTTCTTCATCTTCATTTTTTTTCTAATTTTGTGTTCTAGTTGAAAATCAAGTTGCTGTTTTATTTCACACGAATTCTTCTCTATTTTATCATTTCTTTATCAAACACCATTTCATACTACTCAATTTCAATTCTAGTGTTCAAATTGGTTTTCTCTATACTTCATTCTCTCATCAAACTCAATTGTATAATACTGTATTTCATTTTAGTGTTCCAATGGCTGTCAATTTTGCACGACTTTCATCAACATCCATCATAAAATTTCAAAACGTTTTTTCTCTTAAATCTATCATTTTATTATGCTAATCTTGTGTTCAAATTCAAATTTATTTTCCAGGTTGAAAATCAAGTTGCTATTTTCATTTCACACGAATTCTCTTCTATTTTATTATTTATTTATCAAACCTTATTTCATATTATTCAATTTTAGTGCTCCAAATGCTTTCTCCTCTCTTTTTATTTTTTCATTGAACTCAACTTCCCAATTATTTGATTCTAGTGTTCAAAAAGCTGTGGAACTGGTATCCACTTTTTACTGTCTAATTAAATTTAATTTTCTTATTATTTGATTCTAGTGTTCAAAAAGCTGTGGAACTGGTATCCAGCGCAGAGCTGCAGAGTGTGTGGACGACTCAGGCATGCGAGTGGAGTCGTCCCTCTGCCAGGAACGAGAGAAAATTGTCGAGCGTCTTTGCAACACACAAAAGTGTCCCAGATGGTCTGTTGGAGATTGGTCACCTGTGAGTATTCATCAAATCATTTTTATTATTGCAATCAAGTACCGTTTCTAATAAAATAACAGGAATTCGCCCGAACAGTGGGCTATCTAGATTGTATGTGTCTTGAAATATTTATTACTTTTATTTCAACCATCTTATTTTAAATTATCTAATTCTGTTCTTGGCATTTTTATTATTCTTCAATGCTAGTTTGAATTCATTTTAATTCACTTTCAGAATATTATTATAATTTTTAATTTTTGTCACTTTTTTTCAAATTATAAAATTATAATTATTTTATTGCAGAAACATTTGAGAGCATCGAAATAGTTTTTAATTTTTTTTAATTGATTGGTAGATATAACGTTAGTTGATTTATACAAAGATAGGAAAACCAGGTATCTCACAGAAAATATAGTATAGACAATATTTTTTATCTCCATTGTTATGTGTTGATCTTCATACTTCTATGTTGTTTTTTCTACAAACTTTATTGAAAACCTATCGGCTAAGTATTTGAATGAAATAAGTTTATTACTGCTAAAAGAAAGCAATTGAATATGTATTTGAGAAACGCTTTTTTTAAATTGAATACTGTATCTTGAATACTGAAAATTGAATATACTGAAAATTGAATATACTGTAAATTGAATACTTGAGTCTAATGCAATTCACAACTCAGAAAAATTGAAATATTACAATATATTGATGAATTTCGTGGAAAAAATCCGCATGAATGAATAAAATGAATGAGCAACAAATGAAATAATTAAATTCAATTTAATAAAGTTGACATTATGTATGGTTAATGTCAGTGGAACAATTATTCACTTAGCTATCTACAATACAGCTAGAACTTTATTTTAACATGTCAATACCTTTTCTCACAGGGGCTTCAAATCTTGTTTTAAGCCTTCATAATGAAGTTCACATTTTAATCCATTGTATAGTTAACTGTTGTTAACTCTCCATTATATTAAGAATTATGAATGAATTTTATCAGCTAACAACTCTTTATAACAGCAACACAATAATTGCACTCACATACAAAATATTTCTACATAATACACTGTTTGATCAACATTAATTTGTGACTCGATTACTCAAATAATTGTGTGTTTGTTGTAACAATTTTAACCGCGTTACATCTTACAAATTATTATAAAATCGAGGATTATGACGGATTCTAACATCGATTTAACTTGTGGAAAAAGGTATTAACATTGTTCTTTAATAGACCAGTGGCTCTTTTATCGTACTTACAGTAATGTTGTATTATAAAAATATAATGGATAACTTAAATATCGACCAACTATCTAGAACACAATGCTGGCAATATGAGAAGTGCATCTCAGTATAATGTTTCATCAGCTTACTGTATGCATTTCTCATCACCGAATTGATTTCATAAACAATTTTATTATTATCAGTCACTTTCCAGGCTATTTAATCACAAGCATTGGAACATTGTTTCCCAACTTTGAAATCAATTCATTCTGTTAGTCATTTTCTAGTCATTGATACATAATATTATCACAAATAATATTATTACAAAATATTATTTTCAGGGTTTTACTTGATGCGTAAACAAAGTGAACTTCTAAAAGTTCAATATTTTCTCTTTTATTCTTAGTATTCTTCCTCTTCCACATTCTTCATATATAATTCAAAGTTAATAATTAATTATGATAGTTTTCATAATGAAATTGAAATGAAAAAATTGGCTGTAATTCTTATTATTTATTATTTTCGTTAATTTATTCCTCATAACATTACAAATACAATAAACTATCAAAAATGCACTGCGAAATCAAACAAATTTATTTTGTAATAGTTATTCCTTTTGACTTTGTCTTTATATAAATAACAATATTATACTAAATTTATCATCAGGATAAATACTTACTTGAAAAGCAAGCTCGAGCTTGGGAAGAAATTTGATTGATTAATTTTTGAAGCTAGATAGCAAGAATTTTTCAACAGTTTTTCTTTATTTTGATTGTATGGGATCTGATGAATGATCAGTTTGGTCGTCTCTTTAACTTTGATTGTACATGATCTTTTAAAGTTAAATAGGAGATGGCTAATAGTTGAAATAAAGGGGTGTCAGACTAGCTATTCTGATACCAGCCGTTTCTGCCAACAGTGTTCAGTATCTTGTGGTAGTGGAGAGAGACGTAGGCCCTACTGGTGTTTGCAAGATAATTTGTCGGTTGACCAAAACTATTGTGCTCCCGAATCAATTCCTCACCATAAAGAAGTTTGCAATTCGGAGCCCTGCCCCGAGTGGATAACTGACAGTTGGTCGCAGGTTTGTTTAGATTTTTACTCCCGAATCGCTTATTTTCGTTACTGTGCACCCTACACTAAATAACACGTTTGCTTGTGTTGACCACTAATAGATTTGACACTATCACTTAACATTAACGCATATCATTCACTTACACGGTAGCCATAAATGTTTTTTTCAACATGAATAGATTGAACACAATCAATAACATTTACGCATATCATTCACTTACACGGTAGCCATAATTCAATCATGAATGTTTTTTCAATCTTTTTTTAACATGAATAAATTGAACACAATAACATTAACGCATATCATTCACATTTACGGTAATTCTTAGTCACGGTTCAATCATTATAAGTTAATTTTGTATTGAACATTGATGAATTGAACATAATAAAAATATCGCCTATCATTCACATTCACGGTACGGTAATTCTTAGCTCTTACAGTTCAATCATAATCAATTGAATCACAATCATAGTAGAGGATCAGAATCGCGTCTTGTGTGTCTATCACCCTTTAGGCTAGGCGTACACCGGTTAGTCAAGACAAGACGAGATTAGTCACGTTTAGTCACAGTACTTCACATAGTTGCTTATGAAGCAACACACCGATTAGTCATTGCATCAGTGTGTGCTGCTTCATAAGCAACTACGTGAATTACTGTGACTAAACGTGACTAATCTCGTCTTGTCTTGTCTTGACTAACCGGTGTACGCCTAGCCTTACTATAAACTCAACAACATGCTAGTCATCTTCATGTCAATTCTCAATCACAATCCAGATTGTTAGCTACAATCACATCAGATCTGTGTGCTATTTCATTTTTTTCATATCAATATTGTACATTGGTTGATTGGTCACGGTGATTCTTCAGTCATAACTTCTCCTTTCACAATCAAGTCTTTGTCTCTTACTACGAAAACAAAAAGTTGAAAATACTCCTTAAGGTACGTTTACATTCGGATTCATGAGTGAGATACTAGCTTGTTTGCTTACACAAGTCAAATGTTGAAACGAAATTTCGTTCATTCAAAATGTATGAGAAATTGTTTTAGCTAACACAAATTGTGTGAGCAATTGTCTCTGGACCTGGCAAATGCATCTCATACATGTGTACGAATGTCAACGTACCTTTATATTTCTTTCTTGGGTTAGAAATTTGGTGTGTCTTCTCTCTTGTAAAAATTGAAACAATAAGATATTTTTTGTTCCAAGTGTTGAGATTATGTCATCCTTCTTTGTGTGAAGATCATTTTGAAGTTTCTCTCCATGTTTGAATGTTCCATCCTAACTGTCACAATGTTTGTTGCAATGTATACCTAATTTACGTGTAAATATTAATGTTTGAGTCAATTAGAAATAATTTGAGAGATTTGCAGTAATTATATATGTAATGTTTATAACTGTTGTAATTAATGTTGTATCCAAATACTGGTATTGATTTATTTTTACTTTCATTATCATTTCTCTTTGTATTGTATGGGGAATTATGTCACAATAATTGTTTCAAATGTGTAGAATTTGTAAGAGTTGAAATAATTTTATAAAGTTGTGAAGCTAATGTATTAAGGCCAGCATTATTCAATAATAATGGTCAATAATCAGTAATAATTCAGTGGTGGTGTTACAATTAAATTAGTAATTTCAGTATTTCAAGTGTTACATAATTCGATACAAAATACTACAATAGGTGCAGATAAGCAAGTTGTAGATGATTGGGTCATGATTTTGAATCTTGTGTTCAAATAGTTTTATAAGGAGGGTAAGATGGGGGAGCTGATCATTGGTTTGTCCCTTTTCCATTGGTTTTTGCTGTCTCATTTTTTTCTGGAATCATTTCATTGGTTTTTTGCTCACTGCAGCAATGCTTTGGTGAAACTTTTCCATTCTTATTCGTGACATAAAAGCTTTTAAGAGTTCCGTGTTTTTCAGGCTCCTGTCATGGTTTTTTCATGTATATAATTGAATTCACACGCCTAATTCATTTTCAATTCACTCGTGTGTGCATGCTGATTCAAAAATTTCATCATAACTTCGTAGACTAAATAAACTTGAAGTTTTCAGGAAGCTGTCGGAATGAATTCATTAATATTAATCAATTAAATCATGAAGATTAATCATTATTCAGCTTGTTCATGACATTTGACTTTCTAATACAGGAAAAGACAACTAGTTTTATATAGTGGTTCTTGTTACATGATTTATTTGAATCTGATTTCTATTTAGGTATTAACCTATAATCTATTTTCCGTATTTTAGGCTAGGCGTAGAGACAAGAAGACGATTAGTCACGTTTAGTCATTAATTTAGTTACTAATCGGTGTGTGCTGCTTCATAAGCAACTATGTGAATTACTGTGATTATACGTGACTAATCTTGTCTTGTCTTGACTAACCGGTATACGCCTAGCCTTAGGTATTTATGATGCTGTTGCTAGTGAATCTTTGCACATAGTATAAACGCTCAAGTATAACATATAACAGCACAAGTTGCAGACTTCTCTCACACTTGTCTTGAAAAATGCAACGTGTAAAGTCTAATGGATAACCTATAAAGATCCAATAAATTCTATTTTCCGTAGGTGATTCTTATAAGACACACATAATTGAATTAACTATCAGTAGTCATTTCAAGTTTCTCACTTACTTATCTGTCCATTCAACTTACTTATAAATTGATTTAATTCTAATCACTATATTTACCCATTTATTCTTTGATTGAATGACTGGCTTGCAGTGTTCGGTGAGCTGTGGCTCGGGCGTGAAGAGCCGCGTGGTGAAGTGCAGCAGCGCGGATGAGGAGGAGTGCAGAGAGGGGAGCAAGCCGCCCACCACCGAGTCGTGTTTCATGCAGTCGTGCACCTTCGGCCACGAGAACGCCATTCCGGTCATCAACAGCCTCATTCACTTCTCGTGGCAGGCGCGCGATTGGTCCCAGGTACGGACTAAAATACAATCATTTTAGCCAGATTCCCGCCCGGGGAGAAAGTTTTTTGTGCAGTAGCGTTCATCGAATTTCCTTACTAGCTATTAATCTGTTGTCAATATTTGCAGTAGCAGAAGTCTTCAGAATATTATATGGCATTAATTAGGAGTTTCGTTCAATTAATTATTACAATCATTTTATTGTCAAAACCAGGGACCTGACATCCAAGGGACAGGAAGTAAGAGAAATAAGGGGAGTAGGATGTCGGCCATTTTGTGGACCTATTTGTTTTCTTTGCCGGTGTATTTGAAAACATCTAAGTACATAACTTCTACCCAAACCAGCCTAAAAAACACAAAATCCGACAAAAATGTTGTATTTTGCCGTAAATATTAACGTAGGATGTCGGCCATTTTGTGGACCTACTTTTGGCGGTGTATTTGAAAACATCTAAGTACATAACTTCTACCCAGACCAGCCTAAAAAAACACAAAATTTGACAAAAATGTTGTATTTGGCCGTAAATATTAACTATATTCTCTCAACGGTTTTGATTTATACCGCAAAAGATACCATAAACTTTCAAAACTCCATGAAAATTAAATTTAACATGATGGTTCTGAATTCAAATACAGCGCCAAAATTAGGTCCAATAATAATGGCCGACATCGGTCCAGAGTGTATTCGGCTAATGAGATCGAGACACAGCATGGCCATCTTTAGACAAAACTCAAGAAGGCCATGACACAGGCTTCTCCCTTTTTTAACATAGGGAAGATACAATACTTTCACTCCTTCTATGACAGCCCCCTGGTCAAAACAGAATCAATATCATAAGTCTAGGCGTACACCGGTTAGTCAACACAAGACAAGACGAGATTAGTCACGTTTAGTCACAGTACTTCACATAGTTGCTTATGAAGCAACACACACCGATTAGTCATTGCATCAGTGTGTGCTGCTTAATAAGCAACTATGTGAATTACTGTGACTAAACGTGACTAATCTCGTCTTGTCTTGTCTTGACTAACCGGTGTACGCCTAGCCTTAGTCAACACAAGACAAGACGAGATTAGTCACAGTACTTCACATATTTGCTTATGAAGCAACACACACCGATTAGTCATTGCATCAGTGTGTGCTGCTTCATAAGCAACTATGTGAATTACTGTGACTAATCGTGACTAATTTCGTCTTGTTTTGTCTTGACTAACCGGTGTACGTCTAGCCTTAGTTAACACAAGACCAGACAAGATTAGTATTAGTTACATTCACATAGTTTGCTTGTGAAGCAACACACAGCGATTAGTCATTGTATCTGTGTGTGCTGGCTTCATAAGCAACTATGTGAATAAAGGTCAATTCCACATTGACGACAACGACATTCTCATTTCGTTCTGCGCACGCGTGCCACCAGCCCATGCTCTGATTGGTCCACGTCTATTTTTGTTTACAAATGATAGCTCTCAAGTCTCAAAATTGCAGTACCGGTATGACTTGAAAAGGTTTGTATTATAATTTTATTTACTTATTATTATATTTATATTGTCGTACTAATCTTATTAATATTAATTGACAATTGATTCCGAACAGTGAACATTCAAACTTTGTACCTAGTTACTTAACCTAGAAATTCGGCTGGTCAGAAATTCTAAAAGGATGGACCAATCAGAGCGCGAGCTGGTGACGCATGCGCAGAACGAAATGAGAATGTCGTCGTCGTGTCGTTGTCGTCAATGTGGGAATTGACCTTTACTGTGACTAAACGTGACTAATCTCGTCTTGTCTTGTCTTAGCTAACCGGTGTACGCCTAGCCTTAGTCAACACAAGACAAGACGAGATTAGTCACAGTACTTCACATATTTGCTTATGAAGCAACATACACCTATTAGTCATTGCATCAGTGTGTGCTGCTTCATAAGCAACTTTTTTTTTTTTTTTATCGTATGGCTTTTATTGGTGGGGAGACCCTTACGGGTAGCAACTATGTGAATTACTGTTACTAAACGTGACTAATTTCGTCTTGTCTTGTCTTGACTAACCGGTGTACGCCTAGCCTAATGCAGAAAAAACTAAATTTATTAAACTTGCGTGAGAAAACTGAATTTATAAAAACTAAGATGATAATATTTGAATAATAATATTCAATAATAATATTAGGAGAATAATATTTGAATGAGTCTGAGTAATCTGAAGAAGTCCAACACTAGGACGAAACGATCGTCACTGTGATGTAGGTCTAGTTGTTTTCTACTCGCAAGTTTTTTTTAAAGTGAGAGTAATTTGAAAGTAATTCTACTATCGAGAAAAAGACTTGAGATACTAATATGAGAGTATGAAGTGAATACTTTTGTTTCAACATTAGAATTGACGACATGCAGTCAAATTTAACTGTAAAAATTTACGTTCTGAATAAATTAATGATTAATGATCATTAATTAATAAATTAATGATGTAAAAACTCAAGGTAGATAATACACTACATTCTGATCACCTTATCACCTCTAAATGTCTACTTGTTATTATCGTATCATCTACGATAATTATCGTATTTCTACTAGTATTATCAATTATTGACGATTGCCATAACTGTAGTAATGTACAGATTTTTATGCAATCATGTTATTTTCAGTGTTCGGTAACATGCGGCGGCGGCTTGTACAAACGACACGTGTACTGCTTCGATCAGCTGAAAGGCAGAGAGGTGAACCCACTGCACTGCGACGGCATGGAGAAGCCGTCACCCATTGGCAAGTGTCAAGAGCAGCCTTGCCCCATCTGGGTGATGGGAGAGTGGAGCTCCTGTTCGGCTACTTGTGGACAGGTGAAGATAATATTCTGATCTTTTAAGGGCCGGTTCATGAGCTCGGGATTCAGCCAAGTCCTAGACTAAAACGGGTGGCCACCGTAGCATCGACAAAAGTTAGCCTCGAAACTATGTACTAAGGGCTCTCTATGCTGCTAACCCACTAACCTGTCGAGAAAAACGTTTGTCGATGCTACGATAGGCACCCGTTTTAGTCTAGGACTTGGCTAAATCCCGAGCTCATGAACCGGCCCTAAGTTTTCTTTATGTTGGTGGAATCGGGCCTTAGTATTGTATGGTATCATTCTTATTGCTTTGAATCTGCAAGTCGTAAGGCTTCACTACAAGCAGCCTCGCTTGGTTCAAAGAGCCAAGTGACCCGCATAGTGACTGATCCTAGTGAACGAACACATTCCCTACTATTGCAGGTAGACACACTGCGAGCGACACTGCTAGGTTAAGTCACCTAGCTAGGCACGTCGCTTGCAGTGTGTACTCCTGCAATAGTAGGGAATGTGTTCGTTCCCTAGGATTAGCCATCAAGCGAGTAACTTGGCTCTTTCACTTTGTGTATTTCAATTGTTGTGTATTTAAATAACTTGTCTTTCACTTCTTATTTCATCTCTTCTTTCTTCGTATCTTCATATCTTTCTTCATAGCGAGTAACTTGGCTCTTTCACTCTTTGTATTTCAATTGTTGTGTTCTTGAATAACTTGTCTTTCTCTTCATATTTCATCTCTTCTTTCTTTTTTCTTCATATTTCATCTCCTCTTTATTCTCTTCATATTGTTGTGTATTTAAATAACTTGTCTTTCTCTTCATATTTCTTTCTTTTCATATTTCTTTCTTTTCATATTTCTCTTAATATTAATTTATTATGAATAATTATGGAAAGATTGTTATCGCAGGGTGTTGAAACAAGAATCGTACGCTGCATGGACGATGGTAGAGAGACAGACGACTCGGCGTGTACGAGTAGCAAGCCGAGCGCCAAACGAATGTGCTCGCACCACTGTGCAATTCAGCATTCGCCTTCAAAATGGCGGACTGGCTCGTGGAGTGAGGTGAGATCACAACTCTTACTTGAACTTTATAGCAGGATTATTTTAAATTGTCAGAAAACAGCTGATTGATGTACGCTCGTTTACTGACGTTAAATCAGCTGTTTTCTGACAAGTTGAAATAATCCTGCTATAATTATAATTTTCATCACTCCTCATCACTTTTACCATTAAAATTTTAAAAAAGCGATCGAAATTCAGTAATAAATAAAATTAATTTAAATTAAATTGAACTTACACGGTAGGTAGATACTACCGTAAACTGGGGTAACAGTCCAGTTTTCAAACTCGAACCTCTGACAATCAGAGAGTTTTGATTTTAGCGATCGGGAAACTTGTTTAAAACTTGGGTCTCCACCTATGAATTACATCATGTTCACATATTCAAAATATTATCTTGATTGAAATTGAATATTGTATGAGCACATTTATCAGACAATGATGAGTCTGGTGATTCACACCTGGTTGTGACGATTGTGAGACGCACAATGATTATTTCTACTTGAAAGTGTTTTTAAAATAGTATCATTTAACAGTAGAAAAAAGTATGGATACAGAACTCAATATTATCTTGATTGAAATTTCCTGGATTAGAGGAATGAAACAGTGGGGCTTATGTTACCCCTTGAGTTAACTTGAGCCAGTCTTATGAAATTGAAGGAAAGTTTGGAGAAGGAACTGACGGGGTAAAACTAGACAGAAACATGAAGCTTATTAAACAGATATGCTTTATTTAAAAATCAGATTGAAAGGATGTAGAATGATGATAATGTAAAAAAATCGAGTAACCACTGAAGCACAAACGTTTTTGGGCGATGTTATGATTTGAATCCTACAAAGCTTTCCAAAAAAATTTATTCTGTTTCCAAATCATATTTTTCAAGAAAGTAGAATAATGTTTTTGAAAAAATTGATCCCAGCATGATATTCTTGAACAGTTATTTCCATTATGATGTAGGCTAACAGAAGACAGAAAGTTATGGGTGACATTTGTCACTCCATATTGGGAATAATAGATCTTCATTTCTACATAAAAAAACCAAGCTTGAATTCAAATTTGTAAGCTATGTCACATGGTCAGCAGATATAGATTATGTTTTATGGCGAGTGTGTGAAATATGAGATTTTAAGATGAGTTTCTATGAAATAAGTATTGATGTGTGTGCATTTATGATAGAATTAGCAAATTTTTGTGACAATTATATTTTCACTTCTGGAATAATGAGATTTGTACTATTAATTTATACTGTAGAAACGTTGAAAACTTTTGCGATTAGACAAGCCAAAACAATAGTGTCAGAGTTGAATTTTATTCCATTACCTGTTGTAGGAGACTCACTAGATATGAAACTAGTCACTGCAAATTTAATACTGTACCCTTCTTTTTTATAATTATCTTACAGTGTTCAGTTCTGTGCGGCGGTGGAATCGCCAGCCGGCAAGTGGTGTGTATGCGTGATAACGACATTTTGGCCGACAACTGCGATGAGAGGAAGCCGGTGGACACTGTTCCTTGCAATACGCATGCTTGTGTTGGAGCTGAATGGAAGTTCGGACCTTGGTCGAAGGTAATTAGTTTTATTGTAGCACGCACAAGCCTAGAGCTAATGTGGGCATCATCCTCAGAAAAAAAAATTATAAGATATGTGATGTGTTGCAACAAATATTTAGTGTATACAGAGTGGCGCAAAAAGAACGCATGGATTTGAGTAGGATAGTGTCAGTGGAGCTGTCTGTGACCGCCGAACGAAACCAATCTGTAGGTTAAGAGTCCAGTTTTAGTAACAATGGCGCAATTGACCATCATCGTGTATTTGCTGTTGAACAATATTTCAAATAGAATGAATCTGCCATCGTCGTTCAACGGAGCTTTATTAGAGAGTTTTGAGTCGAGCGTATTGGCATGTGATTCTTCTTCACTTGAAATTACCCACGCACAAGCCTAGAGCTCATGTGGGCATCACCCTAAAAAAAAATCTAAGTTTACTGTCGTAAATATAGTTCAATTGAAGATTTCAATACTGCAATACATGAAGAAATTGCTGCTTTATCAAAAGTTGTGGACCAATTTTAGGTTTGTAATGAGCATTAACGCATTGAGAGCATTAACATCTTTCGTATGTATTTTTTAAAAAAATACTCAAGAGTTTTTGAGTTTTTCATACAAATTCTCAATTTGGATTATTTGCTTAGTATTTTGGTGAAAGTAAGATTGAAATAAACTTTTAGTGTTTTGTTTGTTTTGGTTGCAAACCAAGGATCTCATGTTTCTTAAATACTAGAGAATATTTCTTGAAATGTAATGTGTTTTTGTTTGTTTTAGTGCAACCAAGGATCTCATGTTTCTTAAATACTAGAGAATATTTCTTAATATTCGCTGTGTTTTTGTTTGTTTCAGTGCAACCAGACTTGCGGCGGAGGTTACCAACACAGACAGGTGCAGTGCCGCAGCATGAAGCGAGGCAGCAAGCTGACCGACAAGGCATGCCCGGCCCACCTCAGACCTCAGAACAAGCAGATGTGCAACGCTGCGCCCTGCAGTCAGCGGCTGCTCTACAAGTGGAAGGCGCTGCCTTGGGGACCTGTGAGTACAGTTACTGTTTTCAAGAGTACACTGATCTCTCTTTTTCTTATACGAATATTTTGAATAGGATTCATTATTTTTTATAAATATAATTATTAGATAAGGGGCATGTTTCATAAGTGGAAGGCGCTGCCTTGGGGACCTGTGAGTACACATTTGTTTCTTGAAATTACCATAATATTCTGGAGAGGAATTATTGTTTCATATACATCACTATCAGATCTATTCTCGAATCAAAGTAAAATTCGTTCTCAGCCGTTGTATTCTGTTTCGTCTCCAAGTTAGTAGATTTTATTTTTTAATTTGGCGGATGGCGAATGATTGTTATTCAATAATAATGTTATGCTAAGCTCTGTCAGGATAGTCTGCGAGCAATCTGCGAGAGCGTATCGGCCCAGCTGACAAGTGCATCCTTTTTAGAAAACATAACAGCTGACATTACAATATATTTCTAGTTATAGCAGGATCCATTTAACTTGTCATAAAACATATAATCGACAAGCAATATCACAATACTTAACCTACAAATGCTGAATCTCGCAGATTATTGAAAAGGTATTTTAAAAAGTTATTCTTTGAAAGGTCTTCTTTAAAAAGAAAGGTCTTTTAAAGACTTTAAAGGTCTTTAAGACTTTCAAGCCTTTTGATTATTGTGTCGAAATCACTGTTTAATTATTACTGGAACAGCTGATTTATGACAAGTTAATTGGATCCTGCCATAGATGGTGTAATTGTATTTTCGGAATCTATGGAGATTCACAAAAAAACATTATGAGATTTTAAAAGATACAATAATCGTTTATAAATCATGAAATATTTGTGAAAACGTTTAGGCTATAAATACACGATCAATTTTTAATCCAACACGATAAAATGAAAGCGTTTTAAATCCCTCCAAGAAGATTCGTATAAATTTTTTGATGGACTTTGGACATTTTGTTAATCTTATCAAATTATATATCCTGATACTGTATTACATGAACATAATAGAAATAATTCTAATTATCATGAAAACTATAATACATTGTATTGTTTATGGTTTATTAGGATTTATGAAATAATGTGAATATTGAAACCAAGATTCGATGAAAATAATTGAACCAGAGTACCAACGCTTTCAAAAACTCAAGTAATTACATTATTGGAATAATTTTTCTCATACGATTGGTTATTACAATATCATAAGATTTGATATTCATTATGCTAGTTTGAACAGTGATAGATACTGATTTAGTAAATTAAGAATGACAATTCCTCAATTTTTTGTGCTGAGCCCATGTACTCTTAGGAAAGACTTAACCTAAGTCTTAACGTAAGAAGGACTCAATAGCCTATAGTTATCATATTCAGTGTAACCTTAATAATTTTACAAAATCCGATTTAACCAATTCCCAGTAAAACATATTCATTTCAAACCCCCTTCAAATGTACATATTGTTGCCACCTCGTTTACACACCGATACTTTGAAATTTCTTTTGGAGCTACGTTATATATCGGAGTTTGAGTGTAGTGCATTATTTCATTTCATTTATTAACTTACTACAGTATTTTCAAAAAATTAGGTAGCGATTGAAAAATCGTGTTGAGGCACCATCACACTAAAAAAAGTAAGAAGAGTCTGGAGCCAATAGTTTCAAAATTGTACCTATTTGTTTGTTTGTATGTTTGTCATTGGCTCAACAGCCTATGTGCTTAGTACCAGTTGCCAGTTTCATCCACTTGACTGAATCAGCAGGGGTGAATGATCATTAACCAGAAAGATGTAACGTGTGGTTAGCATTGACATCTCAACCAAGCTAGTCTTCGCAACCCATTGATGGGAACAAAGCACTGCTGAATAACATTGTGTTAAGCAGCTATATAGTGCAATGCAACAATTTAATATGCCTCCAAATATAGGGAGTGACTGACTAGCCTTACCAACGATTAGCCAGGCTCCCAATGGAGGGAACATTTACAACAGTAGCTAGTAGCTACTCACAGTGAGTATTCACTCAATCACACGTTGTAAATTTGAAAGTTCATTTCACTAACTATGTTTAACTGTGATTAGGTGAGTATACTCACTGTATGTTCTTTTGTAAATGTGAAAGTTTATTTCACTAACTATGATTAGTGGTTGATGGTTGAGTGTTGATGGGAAGGATGTCCTTGCACATCCTTCTCCAAGAATGGACATTTATATGTCCAAACTCCGCCATTTCATGTAGATACAAAATCAATTACTTTTATTCTCAATGACGTTCATTTAATAAAATATATCATACTATTATTAAGTTGTATTCAAAAATCTTGAATTAAAATTTATACCTATATATTTTCATTTAAAATCTTTCTTACTTCATGTTTTGTTCAGTTAATCTTATGCTGTAATTACTATTTTTAAATGACGATCATTGTAATGACTTTCATGATCTAGAATTTAAGAGACATATTTTGCAATCTGCGTGAATAAAGTGGTTATTCTATTCTATGATTAACTGTGATTCAGTGAGTACACTTATACATACACTTATGAGTACACTTATATACACTGTATGTACTGTTGTAAATGTGAAAGTTTATTTATTACATTCAAATCTGCTATATTCAATCAACAGTTCAAGTAGAATGAAAACTATAGAAGAAATTTTATCCAATAATGTTCAGCGTTGATTGTAGCCTACTGAGACAATGTTTGTTAATGCTGGCTACAGTGTTCGCGCACATGCGGTAGGGGCGAACACTCGCGAACAATAGAGTGCGTGTCGGTGACCACACAGTTGCCAGTAGATGAGAGCCACTGTCAGGACCAGAAAAAACCAAAATGGCGGCGCGCCTGCAAACTGGGCCCCTGTTTTGTCGAGTGGAAGGTTGGAGATTGGTCTCAGGTATTTCCAGAGAAAAACTCCTAATGGTGATTTATGGTGACCGCCTAAACCCAGCTGTGCTAACCGACTGAAACCCCTGTGGAAGTGGGTGGATATTCTTTAATTCCATACCCTGATTAATTCTATTAATTTTTATTCAGCTTACAGTGTCTTCATCCATTTGCAATCAATTGCGTTGGTGTAACCCTTGATAGCTTCCGTTAATTTCCGCCTAAACCTTAATCTACTGAAACCCCTGTGAAATTGAAAGAAATATTCGTTTTTATAAGTTAATTTATTTTATTAATCGATTGTGTAGCCTACAGTGTTTAACTATTTTCATTCAATTACGTTGATATAATCCCCAGTTATTTATAATAGCTTCAGCCTTCCGATAACTCTCGCCTGAACCTTCTAATCTACAGAAATCCTGTTGAAAGGGGTGGATATTCGTTAATTCAAGGCTACACAACCTTTTTACTTTGTTTTATAATTTTTATGTAACTTGCAGTGTTAATTATTACTGCCATCATCCGATTTTTGGTGTAAAATCCTCATCTAAACTATCTAATCGACATTTTTTCCATCTAATCGACAGAAATCCTTGTGGAAGTTGGAAGATGGTCCATCTATACCTCAGTTAATCTATTCTATTTATGTTCCATTACGCCTACATTATTCATTTTCATCCTATTGTTGGTGTGAACCCAGTGATTTATAATAATTAGCTTTAGCCTTCCGTTAATTCCCTTTTAAACCTTCTAATCTACAGAAACCACTGTGGAAGTTAGCGGTTAATCATTTATTTATACCCCAGTGTTAATCTATTTTATTTTAATTTTTTTGTAGCCTACAGTATTAATTCATTCAGATCTTTAGATCTATAAGTAGGATTGAGCTTCCATTTTTTCTCTCTGATTGATTTTCTATGAGTTATGCATTTTTAACATCAAATTTCCATGCTCAAACCATTTTCCAAAAGGAATATTTGTGAGGATATCCTTCTATGACTGAATTTATTTTTGCTTGCAAGCTTGAATTCCAATACAGTATTATTCAAACCATTCTCCAGTGATTTTATCTTAATCATGCCATAGAGTAGTGAATTAGATTTGATTATTCCTTCCTGGCTTGAAACAAGTAGGTGATAATTCTCCCAATGTATTTTGTGTACAGTATTTTCATAATTCTTGTATACATAATTGGTGAGTGAGTAATAGTGAATAGGTTAATATTCCAAAAAGTAGTTTTTCAAAATAACTAATATTTGATAACTAATGAAAATTAATCTGGTGGTTCAATTCAAATTAAATTTGGTTATTGGTTTATAATATTTGAGTAGTTTAGGTGGGAAAAAATAGCTGTTGAAATAATATTACCGTACTAAAAATGATGTATTTGAGAACTGGAAGCTTTCATTGTCATTTGGTAATGGCTCAACCAAAATATTAACAACAAATTTAATATAAAGCTAATGCAAATTTGAAGTTTCAAATGTGGTCCTGGTTACTATTATATTATTATCTATTTATCTTTCATCATTATTATTCTCTGATGTATCAGGTAGATAATCTTGTTGAACGATTCAAAAATAACTCAAGTAATATTGTTGAATAAAATTAGTAATTCAATTACATTAAGGATAAACGAAATATTCATCATTGCCATTCAAATTTGAATTCTCCATTATTATACTACTTGGCATTTTCAAGAGTTAAATATTTTATTTAATGAGAAAACTTGAACCTGACTAATTCAATAGTTATGATCCTTTTATCTGATAACGTTACAAAATTATTCTTTACCAGGTTCTAATTTTTTAAATTTCTCATCATTTTTTTTTTATTTCTAATCATCATTTTTGTTCTCATGGAAGTGTTTCTAAATGCTTATTCATATCCTTAATTCAATCGAGATTTAAGCTCAAAACTTTTTCTGATTACTTGCTCAGTACGGTACCATCATTTTGTGGATCTAGACATTTCCATGAACATCAATTCTTGGAAAGTCTTATCAGCTATTCATCTATCCATACAAGATATTCCCTTATAAATAAGAGTTCTATCATCACTCTATTCGTTCTTATGAATCTTTTATTGCTTATTGTGTTTCTATTGAATTTCTTGGATTCAAATGTAACTTATTTATCATTTTTATTATTAAGTTCCATCATTCCCTTCATTCAGGAATTACTTAGTGCTATTGTAACTAAATAAATAATGTGATTTATTCTGAACTTCTTATCCAATTTCCAATCTAAGCTATCGATTTTTATTGTAGTCTCATTTATTTTATAATTTGTTTGCTTTTTGCAGTGTTCTCATCCTTGCGGTAAAAAAGGAAGACAAACTAGACGCCTGTATTGCATCAACACCGTTGATAAGAGGAACGTGGCTAGGAGACATTGCAATAGATTCCAGAAACCCAAACGGAAGCGGAAGTGTCCTGAAAAATCATGTAAGGTTACTCTTATTCAAATTAATATTCTGTTTAGCATTCTGTATCTATTCATTTTTTACTTGGAATATCTTTTATTATCTCTATATCTTATATTACCCATGTATACCCATGGCTACCAATGTATAAGGAAGACTTGTGTCTTACCTTCATTGGGTGCTTATATTTCCCTCATAAAAAAATTGTTTTGTTTTCACATTTCTGTAATGTTTTTGAGGAAATAAACTTATTTATTTATTTATATTATTTATCTATTTATTATATCTCACTTAACTTAATGTTGTGTTAAGAAATGATAAAATAGTCTAAAATAAAAATCTTGGAGAAAGTAGCAATATAATTTTATTGAATTATAAAATTAAGTAGAATTTCAATCTTAAGTTTATCTTTGTTTTACATAATACCTACTTGTTATTTCTTATTGTTAGTTTTACGTTTTTTTACTGTACTCGATTATCAGTAAAAGAAGATTACTTAAGTCCAAAGATAACCTCCAAGCTGTCTCAGATTAGAAAGATCTTTAATGATTTGAATGTTTTTCTCATAGGTGGCTATCTCACATGCAAAGACATACAAGATACGGGAGCCAGGGTCGACAAGGAGTACACACTCAATGTGGCGGATCGAAATATCTCAATTTATTGTCACAACATGAACACTGTGCAACCAGTTGAATACTTAACACTGCCAGCGAGGAAACGCGAGAACTTCGCCGAAATATATGATTGCAGGTTTGTCAACTAGAACGAATATTTACAAAAATAGATCTTTGGAGATAATATTGCTAAAACATATTAGAAAACAGGCTTGTTATGTGGAACTAATATTTAAAAAAGAAATAGAAATAGATATTTTGTGTGTAATAATTGCTAAAACATATTAGAAAATAGGTATTTTGTGTCTGATGATATTACTGAATCACATTTTAAAATATCCATTCGTTGAATAAGTCATTTTTAATAGCAATACTCTTCAATATCACTTTAGATGAACAATCTGTTGAAAGCAACAATAATTTGAAAATATTTTCTTCATATTCACATTTTACCTGTTTTATGAAAGCATATTTGAGATGTTTCTTCATACAATAATAATATTTCCCAGTATTTACATGGTATCTATCATTCAATTGTCATCATGGCGATCATGCCAGAATGTATTGCCATGACCATGATCATGCATCAGTAAAAACGAATTGTTATTCATTGTAAGCAAATATCTGTTTACTCAAGTAATGCAAGGATTTACATCATATTCAAACGACCACTGGATTTTGCGAGGACGCTTTAGAGCGAAAATAATCATGCTCGTATCGTCAATTACATCTATTTACTGGACTTTCATAGTGGAATTCTTTTTCAGTATAAACTAGCCTAATTAGCAAAAAATAAGTGTTTATTTGTTTGAATCATATTTATTTTTGATAATTCAAGTTGTACTTTTCTCGTTTGTAATCAATGTAGTATCAAGTTGATGTTAATAATATGAAATGTTTGTTTTCTGGAAAATATTCATTCCCAACTACATTATTTTTTATTTTATTGACTATTTTCTGTTAATTTGCAGGCTAACTAATCCAGACACATGTCCGGGCAGAAAGGAAAACTGTTCGTTCATTTTGGACCAAGATGAAGGACTTACAATATTTGAGAAAATTAGACTGAATATCACCACTCTCAAAGTTGACCGTAAGTTCAAAACATTCATTTCAATTTATATAGAGAAAAAGACATGGTTGTCATAGTCAGCAGTCTGTTTTCATTATTTTTAGGTTCCTGTAAAAAAGGTAGATTCCTACACATTAGACATTCAAAATATTCGTTTATTTTACGTCCATGTTGTAACGTAATTATTACAATTTCACAATTGATGCCTAAACCAGCTGCCTTTTCAAAATTCAATATCAAACCCGTATTGTAATGAGGCTTTTTCAATACAGCTTGAACATAATAACGCTATAAACCTCTAGACCAATCAGAATCCAGCATCAAATACAGTTCTATTTCTAAAAACTAAATTGAAACTAAAATCGCAGTTGATTTGATCAAACCGCTGTCACTATTGCGTGAGTGAATTTATAACCGTCAACATTAAGATGGAACATCCTTGTTTGAATCAATGTTTAAGCCTAGGCGTACACCGGTTAGTCAAGACGAGATTAGTCACGTTTAGTCACAGTAATTCACATAGTTGCTTATGAAGCAGCACACACTGATGCAATGACTAATCGGTGTGTGTTGCTTCATAAGCAGCTATGTGTGAAATACTGTGACTAATCTCGTCTTGACTAACCGGTGTACGCCTAGCCTAGTTTGGTTCACGGTATCTAGAATAATATACTTAGCTTCTTCTATATACCGTGGTTTGGTTATTATCTTGTTTTTGTTGAAATGGTGTGTGCAAAGGTTGTATTTGGCCTTGAAAGAATTCGTGACATATTGAAAATTGCTAAAGCTTCATGTTCCTCACTCATATACTTTGAAGATTCATATAACAACCGTTGGGTGTTCTACTATTAAAATATATCCCTGAAATGATCTTCCATAATCGAATATCTAATGACAACGTGTAACCGTGCCATCAATATCTGCCTGATCTGATGAATGTATTTGTTGGTTTGTGCAGAGAAAGACTGGACGTTCTCGTACCAGGTGCGGGGCGCGCGGGTGCCGTTCGGCGAGGCGGGCGACTGCTACAGCCGCGCCAAGTGTCCGCAGGGTCGCTTCAGCATCAATCTGTCCGGAACGGGGCTGAGGGTGGCACCCGCCACCGACTGGAAGAGTATGGGACCCTACTCGACGCAGAGGATAACTAGGCTGGAGGTACTAACTCATTACAGTTAATAATATCTCAGAATAAATAAATTGAAAATTATTAGTGTGGAGTGAGCTCTGGGTTTGTCGATAAATACCGGGTTATCATAAAAGAATGGTGCGGTTTCAAAAATTGGTACGATTTTCTGACAAATATTTGACGCGGATCAGTTCATAATTTCTGTCTAATTTAGGTTGTTTGGCTTGAACACTGGTTTCTATAAAAAGTCAATCTTCGCACCATTCTTTTATGATAACTCTGTATTAATAAATAAGACTCATAATAAGAAGATAAGTAGATAACCTCTAGAACGTGTAGTAGTCCAAATTTGGGATTGTAGTAGTTTTGGGCTATGCCTGTTATTTCTTCCCACAATATTATTATTAATTTATTGTTAATATTTATAAAAATGTTGAATAAAACTTGAAAAATCTCCATGATTAGTTTGAGCTAATACAGCTGATCTGTCTGCTTATTGTGAGCTCGCCATTTTCTCATTCAAGTTATCTTATATAAGAATCGTTAATAAATATTCAGTTATAGTTGTTTTTTTATAATTTGGCGGATGGCGAATGACTTTCATCTAACGATTTTATGGTAACGGGCGAGGTTCTGTTGATTTCTTCTTTAAATATAGCAGGATCCTTTTAACTTGTCAGAAATCAGCTGTTTCGGTAATAATTAAACATAGATTTCGACAAAATAATCAAAAGGCTTAAAAGTCTTAAAGACCTTTAAAGTCTTTAAAAGACCGTTTTAAAGAAGACCTTTCAAAGAATAACTTTTTAAAAACCTTTTCAATAAACTGCGAGATTCAGCATTTGTAGGTTAAGTATTGTGATCATATGCTCGTCGATCATATGTTTCCTGAGAAGTTAAAAGGATCCTGCTATATGTTCTATAAATGTTATATACAGTATTGAGCCTATGTGAAAACATTCTTAACATCACCCGTTAACATAGAAACGTTAAGTGAAAGCTATTCGCCATCTGACAAATTAAACAATACACATGTACTACTTAGGCTATACTATACTATATAATATACTATATTAGGCTAATACTATAGGCTACTTACAGTTGATAAATACTCATTTACTTACAGCCCTCAGTTACTACAGTACATTCACTTTTCCAATTCGTCTTAGACCAAGTCATTGTCCCTTGGGTATTTCTTCAATTTTCTTTAATTTCTTTCATTCTCTCAATAAAGTTTTTGATGAAAATTGTCAATTTCTAGGGCCACCGACGAGTTATCGGATACTGCGGAGGCTACTGCGGGTCGTGCAGTCCAATAAACGGCCTCAAATTGGATGTACTGCCGCCATAGTTAGCTAACAGATTCGGCAGTCACCGTGCCATGGAGTAAGATCTCATCAGTGGTCAACGTTTGCCCAGTAAATACACGAGTCATGTGATGCTGCTATTCCAAGCTGTGTTGTGCCACTATAAAGAAGCATGTCACTGGTATTCCAAGAGTTGTGACACTGTAAAGAAGCTTTAAAGCCGGAAAGCAGGCAGGATCTATTCCAGAAAAATGAGCTTGAAGCTTGGGCGCTGATCGATGGTTTACAAGTTACAAGCTGAAGATTTACAAGTCGGTTGATGATCAACTACCGTAGTGTTTATTCATTCACAAGTGGATTGGCCTGATACCCATAGTAAATATGTGAAAAGTGTAAGTATTACTCGTAATAAATATCTAGCAATGGAGTAAGTAGCAATCGTGTATGGAGGTGATAGTATTCTCAAATTCACATTTATAGTAACAATAGTATCATAGTCACAGTACAGAAGTAGGTTTACAGTTGGATGCATGTATGAGAACTTGTATGGTATAAGTATTGAATTGTTTTATTTCGTAAAAATATACGGTATACAAACACTTGAAAATACAATTTCAAGTGGAAATAAAAGTACAATGAAGTACAAATGAAAAAATATTCATCAAAATAACATAATTGCCACTTAATATAAGTACTTGTTATTATTACTGAACTTGTTGAAAAACTTTAGTTTGCTCACACAAGTTTGATTGTAAATACAGTGACTATTCTATAGAAGAAGAAGAAGAAGGAGAAGAAGAAGAAGAAAAAGGACCAACAATTGTTGATTGATTACTGTTATCGTCAGAACTAGAATTTCATCAGTTGGAGAATTTTCATCAATCACCTCACCCAAATCAAATGTTGAAACAATATTTCGTTCAGAAGAAATTTGTGAGAAATTTTTCAAGCTCACACGGATTATACAAATGTTTCTAGATTTGTTAATTCAGCAAGTATCCAACACAAGTTCTGATACATGTATCCAAATGTAAACGCACCTTAATAGTTGCAATATCACAGTACCACAGTATACAGTAACTTATAGTATTGTAATATTTCAAAACGATTAGGCAACAGTGAGGTTCAGATGTATAGAATGCTGAATATTTGTAAGGCTGTCAAGTTATTATGAAACCTAGCCCTATATTAAACAATAGCCCAAATTATATGAAGCCCAGTATTCAGTAAACCAACGGTGAACTAGTTGATCAAGTTTAATTTTATGTTGGTAATTAGTACTCTTGTTTCAAATCAATTACTTCCCGATCATATATCCTCATAAGACAGTCCCAATGTTACCGTATTTCACAATAGTATTTTAACTTATACCATCGAGAATAAATAGATGAATGATTATGTACGCATGAAAAATAGTGGGATCCAATTTAAGGTTGCGTTAATTTCACCCCATTCTTGATTGGTTTCTTGGTCGAAGTTGGTGTAGTGATCAATTTAAACTAGGGTTAAAAATTAACGGAACGTTATCGTGGATCTCGCTGATTAAACACGCAATGAGAGGTCCGGATGATATTGCAAGTCTAAGATATTATTTTATACAATAAGAGTTGTGTCGCAGTATTACTAAATTTCTATTTATTTGTTTAATGGTTTTTGTGTTCATTATGTAAATGATAGTCAATTAATTGTAAGATAGTAGTAAATTAATAATAATTGATTGTTGTACAGTTTGTTTATAATGTTTGTATATTTTTGTATTATTTCTTGTGTATGATTTTCATTTAAGGTTTTTTGTTGTTCCTGTGGTGACAATATATAAATATATTTTCTGTAGAGAGTCGGCGATATATTGATGTAGTCCGCATTTATTATGAAACAGTGTCATTAGTGTAATTTGTATTACATTGTAGTCCTGAATTTGCAGTACAGTATGAATTGAGTCATGAGTTGGCGCTATATTGTTATAGTCAGCATTTACTGTGTAAAACAGTTTCATTTGTGTCATTTTTATTACATGTAGTGTTGAATATACCGAATAAGTTGAGTCAGTTTGTGTATAAGTTGAGATTTCACGATTTCACTTTAATTTGTCAGATGCGAAAGTACCAATTTGAGGTTTTAGCAAATCTAGTTGAGATCTGATGAGAAAGATTATTGGCCATTATTTGATAGAGTGCCTGAAGTATTGTTCTGATGCAAATTAGAGTGTTTCCATATTTACTAATAGGTTATTGAAATATTAGTAATTGTACGTACTGGAACATTCATTCTGAAATTTCCAACCTATCATTCTTGTTCCATGAATTACACAAGATCTTACAAGAACATTAAATTAATAATATGAATAGATTGATGTGTATGAATAAATTGAATAAGTAAATAAATAATCTATTAATTTAATAGATAAATCATTGAATAAATTCTACTGTTTATAAGAATATATTGGGGAATAGATTCTAATTCCAAATAATGTGAATTGTATCAGGCAAAATCTCAGGTACTCTATCCACCAATACCATTGTTTGAAAATGGAATCATAGTTCTTGGATTGTGTTGAACTCAATTTGAATTGGAAGCTTTTGTAAATTGAACAAATAATGAATGTTTGATGACTGTTGTATACATGCAAATAGACAATAAATACTCACTGTGGCATTACGGTATGAAAAGCTTTGAAAATATGTATTAAGTTTACATTTTATGGCATTTATAGAGTTTAATTCCTATGGTGTAACTAGATAGGTGCCTAATTTCAGATTTCTCATACATTGTAATCATCAACTTTCTTCTCTCTGTATTTTCTTTCTCTCTTCTATCTCTAATTTCTTTCCAATGCTGTTATTACAGTATATAATAATATTGCTATTGTTGAACATTTCCTATCATCGTCATCTAAATTTTTCAACTTATCAGTATTTTTTTATAAATTATATTTTCTTTACAGTATTCTTTTACAATATTTTTATTTCTTTTTGGATGTTGAAGCTTTCTTGGAGCTATTTTCTTTATAGTTTTTCATGCTTTACAAACAATAGTTATGCTTAACCAAACTGCTATCCAATCGCCAAAGTACTTGTTCAATTGACAGAGAGCGTTCAGCAAATTAATTTAATTTTGTTGATTACATTTTTTTAAGTTAATTTTGCTAACTTTTCTATCATTATTACCAAGCTTCAATTCTTCTCGTATTATCTTCATAGTATCAATTTTATCTTCACATTTCATAAAAATTGTTTATTAGAAAAACTTTCAATATTCATCAGGCTTATATTATTTTATTCTAATCAACATTTCCAAAGAAATCATCATTTTCTCTCGACTAACACCAATACTTCTTTACTTTCACTTTTACTTAAGTCTCTTTCACTTTATTTCTACTTCAGCTTAATTTTCTGCTCTTTGCATTCTCCAGCTATAGGTTATTTATTCTTAACTTTTTTCTATGTTTCAACTAACCATTTGTTTGTTTTCTAAGTGAAAACAAACTTTCACCATGTTCCCTATCAAGGGATAATTGGTTATGTTGGAGGAGTGGAACAACCCTACTCGTGTCTCCCCACTATTAAAAGCCATACGCTAAATAAATAAATTAACTAACCATTTTATATTCTCTTGCTTGTTTTCAGATTTTTCTATTGCCAGCTTTCTGTAAAACCTTTCAAATCATGCATGATTTAATAAAATATCTGTCTTATAGAAATCGAACTCCAGCTGAAAATGTACTTCAGGTAAAATTGTATTTCACATTTCCTCTATTTGTTTTGTTTATAAAAACTGTATATCAACTCCACATCTTTCACCAGAATCCCAAAATCAAGTTTTCACTTGAGTGTCTCTTAGGCTAGGCGTACACCGGTTAGTCAAGACAAGACAAGACGAGATTAGTCACGTTTAGTCACAGTACTTCACATAGTTGCTTATGAAGCAACACACATCGATTAGTCATTGCATTGGTGTGTGCTGCTTCATAAGCAGCCATGTGAATTACTGTGACTAAACGTGACTAATGTTGTCTTGTCATGTCTTGACTAACCGGTGTACGCCTAGCCTTATTTTCAACTCGAAATCTATTGTTGTAATCTGTGTGTCCAATATATATTATATATTTCTTATCGTTCAACTTCTTATTGTATGTATAAATTAATAGATGGAAATTTTAATAATTCACTGCCATTATCATACAATCAATTCTAATGATTAGAAAAACTTGAGTACACTGCCCTACATTCTCTCTTTAGAAAAATATTCCAAAAATTGTGTCCTTCACTGCCAACTTGATAATAAAACAATATAGAATGATGTGAAGTGATGAGTTTGGATGTACTCATTTACAGAGACTGTATTTTAGTATTATATGCGTTATTTTATGCAGTCTCTGTAGGTTCAACAAATCTAAACCTAAAGTAGGCTAATGAGAATTTTGTAATAACTATTTACAACCCTTTTTCATAATGTATATGAAAACCCTTTTTCAAATAATGAAATGACTAGAAAATAATTTTAAATCTTCTATGACATAGTGATGACTGTACCAGAATGATATTAATGGAGAATAATTCAAATTTTTGATCAAATTAGACAATATAAGTATTATAAGCTTTTACATTATGTGTAACAATAAATAGATCACCAAAATTGGTATTAATTGTGGGAACCTCTTTCCTATGTCCTGTATATTTATAATCACCGAATCTTACAATTTCTTGTTCCAATGTAAATATTTTTGAACATTTAGCAGAATTTATCATAATTTACCATTACACGAGCGTATTATTCTTATTTATGTTGTAATTTATTAATATTTAGTATTGATATAATAATGTATTAATAACGTGGATGTACCTGAAACACTTATGTAGTGGTTATTATAATAAATTTTAACTATTTCAATATTATGTTCGTTGGTAACTTAGAAACAAAACTCTTAATTTATGAAAAATAAAAATAATGAAATCGTAAACTATTGTTTGATCTTTTACAGTACCCATCTGTTCCTGAATTAGCCTACTGCTTTGTGCTAGAAAAATGTGAATAATGTTGCTGTCTCTTATGAAGTTAACAGTCAAGGTTTGACATATTTGCAATATATTTTTGTAGATTTGTTGACAGTATTCAGTAGTATCGTAATTTGTTGAAATGTTTGTAGTTGTAGATTTGTAGAATTGTTTGTAAATTTGTAGTTAGCTTTTTTCCACCTACCTTGAGAAATACTGATGTTTTACATTTACATTATTAACATTGAAATCAAACTTGAGTAGAGCTTGGACAATTTCAAATTGAATGCACCTTTATCGTGAATAATCGTTTTTAAATTTCTAAATGGATCTGATCCAAACTATTAATATTCTGATAGATATTCTTAAAGATTATTATTCAGATAATTATATCCAAACTCAAGTTGCTGTCTGGATACGACTGCATACAACTGCAATTTGTGTAATTTCAAACTCGATTGCAAAAAATACATAACACTCAATATTTCACAACAATTTATTACTTTTGCAATCTACTACTGCTGAGGTACCTCTAATAACTATTGAATGCCAGTTGTACGAAAATCCATCCAATTGAATTTAATAGCCGTAAAATGATGTAATCTAACGGAACCAATGCAACGATAACCAATGAACAAATCTGACGTCATTCAAATCTAACGGCAATTGACCGTTAGGATTCATATAGGCTACTTGATACTTGATAATCGCTATAATTCCAGTCAAATTTGACTTTTCAAGAAAGATTTCTTGTTGAAATATTTCAAATCAAGAATTTCACAACCGTATTATTGATTAGAAAATTCAATTTGTAGAAACTCAACTTGTAAATTCGAGCCAGCCATCCCTTTCCGCGTGGTTTAATAATGAACAACTCGCAAAACGTAGCCTACAAAACTGCAAGGCTTCTGATTAAATTTGCGGTACTCTTCGACAATTGAGAAAAAAGTTGCTCGCTAAAAAACAATCTACTCGTAGTTCTGTTGGATGTAATCAACGGATTTTGCTTTGTTCGTCCATCTGATGATCAATAAAAAGAGATGAAAATTAGATTATACTACCGGTAGGCAAGTGTATTTCAAATTACTATTAAAATAGTACCTTGTGTTGCGTTAACACTGTGTGAGTGCGCAGAAATTATTATATGCAACAGAATATATTGTTAAGAAGATACATTTTATGAATTTCGTTTAAAGCAGTGACCACAGAGTAGAGAGTAAGTTATTCTACTCTTTACTCTGTGCAGTGACTATAATACTATAGTCACAGATCAAAGAGTAATCTCTATAATTCTCTTTATATTTTCAATTAATATAATTAGAGAGAGAGAGATTACTCTCTCCTCTGTGCTATAGTGCGGAATCTGTAGAGCTACAGATAACTTCTAGCGAAATTCATCAGTCATTTCTACATAATTTAAACTGAAATCACATGTGAAATTCACTATTGCCTCTTCAGCCTAAATTTATCTACATGGTTTCTTGATTCTCCAGCAACGAGACTGACGAGTTTTTTGAAAGTTTTTTCTTAACACGTTGAATAATAATTGAAAGTTATCACATCAAATCTCATGACACTGTTGTTATTTGGTCATTCTTCAGTCAATTTAAGATCATTAGAACTGTATTTCGATAAGAAATTGACTGTTCCTTGTTCAAACCGACTTCTATGTCTTCTATTATCAGACAGATTATTCTTTATGCTTCTGCAATGACATTGATACAAGGTCAAATAACGATGTGTATTTCTATAAAGCTTTTCCACATCAGATTCAATCTCTCTTAATAATGAGGATCTTTTGGGATTGAATTTTGGGGGATTTTTATGACTACCTACTCCAATTGCGAATATAATCTATTATGGACCCAGTTTGAATGCAATATTTAAGTTCAATTACAATCCTTGAATATTCCCAATGAGTTGATAATTTAGGATCATCAGATGTTATTCGTTAAAAACTATGACATTATTATTTGCATGGATTTGCAACATCACGGTGGCGAAGGTATATGTATATAATACTGGATATAAGATTATCTACCTCACTACAAAAACAAACTTACTTGTTCTTGTTCTTATCTCACTGGTTTCATAAACCTGAACTTCGATTCATGTACCTCATACTACTTCAACACCTATCAATATTTCTAGTCTCAACTTCTCAGTAAATTGTAAAAATATATTTATTCCCTGACCCACATGCACAATATTAATGATGTTAATATGTTAATTCGGTGAGTCTGTAAACAAAATCACCCTTCTCATTCAATCTCAGTCAAGACAGCAGTTTTACCTTCATAAATTCCTGCTCGCTTCTCAACATTTCACTCAAAATTGTGCCTAAACCTCATTGACCCATTCACAGTAACAATGGAGTAGGTAACATAAATTTTTCCCTTAACCCTCACAACTGCAATTCCCCGAAGAAGTGAATGGGGAAGAGACGTTGAATTTATCTCAATTATAGACACGGAATCCTTAAGTAATCATCAGGATACGTCATGGACGGACAGTTACTGACGATGAGGAAGTTTTCTGTAGTTGTAGTGAGAGGGGGGAGAGGGAAACAGAATACGGTATTTTCTCTGGTTACCCCGCTATTGACATGGGATTTCCTACAGGTCTCTCTCAGTCGAGATGAACTCAGGGTAGTGAATGTTGTAATCGAGCTTCTGGGAGTACACTTTGCGGGGGGGAGGGGGATTTGGAAAACTACGATCTGTGAGTGTAAGGTAGGGGGGGGGGGAAGTTTTCCACTCCTGTGGGGAGGGGTGAGTGGAAATTATCCCCTATTTTGTGGGGGTGGGTGAGGAAGGGATAGAGTTACAACGCAGACGCTTTTCTGTGTTGTGGAGGGTGGGAGTTGCAGTCCTCGGATCCAAGTTACGTAGCCTATACAGTTGCCGGCGTGAGATAGCTTCAGGTTGTAAATTCACGAGTTGAACGCTCTCCTAAAGTTCTCGTCGTCACGTGACCTACGGCTCGGCTGCGGTCACGTTTTGTCACGAGTTCGTTTTTGTTTGGAGAAAGTTTTGAGAATTCTGTTGACGGGTGCGGTTTTCATCTTGCAAAAAACGTTTTGACAATTTTAGGATTAGTGAAGGATTGGTGTGCAATTTATTGACGGTCCCGGTTTTGTTTTCGCTAAAACAATTTTCAGTTTTTTAAAACTTATAAATAAATTCATAGACGGTTTCAGTTTTATGTTTCGCAAGAACAATTATTATTTTCAACGATTTGTTGGGACTAGTGGAGAAAATGTGTTAAGTTTTTAGAGTTCAACAATTTTATTGACGGGTCAGGTTTTGGTTACACAAAAACAAGTTTTTAAGTTTTTTTCGGAGTAGTGAAAGAATTGTGTCAAGTTATTAGAACGTCTTAACGGTTTTATTGAAAGGTCTGTTACAAAAACAAGTTTCATCAATTTTATAAGAAATAGTGGAGGATTGTGTGAAGTTTTTAGTTGCTGAAAGATGTGAATGGAGATTTGTGACAGATTTTTTAGTTCAAAGTCAATTTGCGGGTTTGATGAATGTGAGTATTTCTATTGTTTTTTTTTTCTCGAAATAGATAAAGAGTTTGATTCACATCAACAATTATATGAATGGATGAAATAAATATTGGTGAATGGTGATATAATTAAACAATTTATATATCACAATTATACATACCAATAAATTCTGTACACTATACTGCTGTTCCGTATTAGAAAAATTGTAGTTTGTTTCTGTTTGAAGGATGGATGTGAACTTCTCGGTTTGAACATAAATTATATCAAATTTGAAAAACATTTATAAGCTTTCACGCCTTGCTGTGTTGAAGTTACTTCACGAGTCCTTATTTTCTTTGAGTGTCTCAGTTTTGAATGTTGTATATCAGCATGGATATCCTTATTTTGTTGGAGGCGATCCTGAAAAGAGAGGTCCTGAAGTCATCTTTGTTGATTTAAAGTTAAACTCATCGAAAGTACGTCATCACAGTTGATAGAAAACTAACTAAATTAATTAAACTTGTCAACCCAGTTGATAAAAATAGACTGAATCAATTGAAGTTCAGCATCTTAGTTGATTAGATCAATATCATTAGTCTTCAAAAGCTTCTTACTGAAGAACGTCCACGTCCTTGGAGTTTCTAACCAAAATTGTCGTCTTTAATCTGTCAAACAATAGATAGAGTAGATAGATATTGTCTCTAATCTGATATTAAAAATACCCCTACCCGCTTATCATTCTTCATTGTAGGACTTATTTTAGTCCAAAAATCTTAAAATAATTATTAGCCTACAGAATTCACTTACGGTACATAGATCACATTATAGGCCTATTCCGTGAAAGATTATAAAATGATTAGAACAATAATTGTGTGAGTTTCGAAAGAGCATAACCTGATAGAAAAAACCATTCTCTGGTTATTTTCGTAATCTATGGTGCGATAAAGCAATTGCAATGCTGTTCAAGTAGGCTACCCCTTCTAATTCAAGTAACTTTCTGATTGGCCAGTGCGAATGAGCAGCCGCCATTTTACGATTACAGCCAATCACGAGCCAGCAGTTACGCGATACTCAGCTATCGAGCTTCTAGCTTCTCATTGGTTGATATTTTAAAATGGCGGCTGTTCACTCCCAATCAACCAACCAATTTAGAATGTTCATTGAATTTGGAAGCTTATTGACGCTCTCTTATCGTTATTTTCAGCAAAGACAGTAATTTACTTCATTTAGAGAGAATATTTCAATTCAGACAAAGACAATACTAGATTACAATTCAAACATTTAATTCATAAACATCCTCATCTTGGTTTCTGCGTTCTAGAGTCAGGGGTTTTGTCTTTTGAAGCAGCATTATTATTATTCATTTAGCCTACAGAATTCACTCACGGTACATAGATCACTTTATTTTCCGTGAAAGATTATGAAATGAATAGAACAATAATTGGGCGAGTTTCGAAAGAGCATAACCTGATAGAAAAAACCATTCTCTGGTTATTTTCGTAATCTATGGTGCGATAAAGCAATTGCAATGCTGTTCAAGTAGCTTTCTGATTGGCCAGTGCGAATGAGCAGCCGCCATTTCACGATTACAGCCAATCACGAGCCAGCAGTTACGCGATACTCAGATATCGAGCTTCTAGCTCCTCATTGGTTGAGATTTTAAAATGGCGGCTGTTCACTCCCAATCAACCAATTTAGAATGTTCATTGAATTTGGAAGCTTATTGACGCTCTCCTATCGTTATTTCCAGCAAAGACAGTAATTCACTTTATTTAGAGAGAATATTTCAATTAAGACAAAGACAATACTAGATTACAATTCAAACATCATTCAATTTATGAACATCCTCAGCTTCGTTTCCACTTTCTTGAGACAGGGTTTTTATCTTTTGAAGCAGCATTATTTTTATTTAGCATAATATAGCACTCATATAACAGAACTCTACAATAACTACTCCAGTAGTTTCCACACAACAGTGCTTTCCGTTATTGATATTACCATCATTTACAAGGTTAAAGAAGGACTAATTCACATCTAATAGAGGCAACCAACATCTGGTTTTCATGATTCCATTCATGAATACCTCTGTGGAGGGATGAATACCAAACATTCGCTTTTAAAATTGTTGGATTTTTTTCGTAGAGTCATCATACCTGTTAGAGTTAGATATTGCAGTATAGAAAATATGGTAATCGACTCGTTTCTAGCTATGAGCGTTCACTTTTTGCAAATTTCGTGTGCTTGCCATTTCTCCGTACAGAACATCAAAGGCTTTTCTCACGCCTCGTATCATACACTAACAAGGACTTGTTAGATTTGCCTCTACTTTGCGCTGTTCTTTCTTTCTCCTCATTTTTGGATGTTAGTTTTTTCTTCCTGAATCAACTCTCTCCTTTTTGTTATTCATCTTTGTCTTCTTGCTTCTCCCCCTCCTCTTCCTTTCTTATTTATCTTCCGTGTGTTTTGCCTGTTCTTCATCTTCTTCATCGTTACATTCGACTGTAGATTTTTCTTTTTTCATCTCATTCTTCATCGTCGTTGTTATGGTCTTTTTTCGGCTTTTTTCTATTCATGATCTTTATTTCCTTCCTAATTTTCTTTTCAAAATTCATATCTCTTTTAATACGGTAATTATTCTGCGATTGTTTTTTTTATTTTTCATTACACTTTATCTCATTCTCGTTCTTCTTCTATCCCTTTTCCTCTCTTTTATTATCTTTTATCTTATTTATTTTTTCTTTCTTTCTTCACCATCATGCACCTTCAATTATTCCCCTTTTTCTTTCGCCTCACTTTTGGTACATCCTTCTTCATGTTCTTTTATCTCTACTTTCTCTTTTTTCTTCTCTTATTGTCCCCTTCATCAGCTTCTCCTCCTTCTCCTCTTATTTCTTCTCTTTCTCTCTCCATCATCAGCTTCTTCTTCTTCTTTTATTCTTTCTTCTCTTTCTCTCTCCTTCATCAGCTTTTTTCATCAAAATTTAACATATTTCTTCTCCATCATCTCCTCTTTATATTCTACTTCTTCAACCTCTCTTTTTCTTCTCCTTCTCTTTCTCTACCTTTTTCTCTCTTTTTCTCCCTCCTCACTCCTCTCCTCTATCTCTCCCCCTCTCTCACTCATTCTTTCTCTCTCTTCAATCCAATCTAATCTCTTCTCATGTCTCTATCTTTCTCCTGTACATTTCTTTGTCATCTAACATTCCTCATCTTTCCAACTCCTTTCACAATAATTTATCAATCAAGTCTCGGCTTCTGGTCCTTGTCATAGGCTGGCAAACAATCTGTTGTCTCAAAGCAAACTCTTTCTATTGGAGAAAATATTGCTGCTGTAATCAGTGCATGTCAAATAAATTATGTAATCAGCGATGTAAGCGAAATAGAGGCGTTGTCTTTTTGTTGTAGAAAAAAGTGACTTTTTCGAAAAAGATTGATTGGCTCATTTATTTTATTCTTGTGCAGAAGAAAGGTTCATCGGTTATTGCATTTATTTCAAGATACTTTGTAGGGTTCGTTTGCTCCTTGGATCACGTAATTTCATAACGTGATTCCGTAATTGGATACAACTTTATTAAAAATGTCTCCTTTATCCTACAACTGTTGATCAAATACAGCAAGATACAGTACATTCAAATTGACATCAAGATCAACTATAGCAGGATCCATTTAACTTGTCATAAAACATATGATCGACGAGCATATGATCACAATACTTAACCTACAAATGCTGAATCTCGCAGATTATTGAAAATGTCTTTTAAAAAGTTATTCTTTGAAAGGTCTTCTATAAAAAGGTCTTTCAAAGACTTTAAAGGTCTTCAAGACTTTCAAGCCTTTTGATTATTGTGTCGAAATCACTGTTTCATTATTACTGGATCAGCTGATTTATGACAAGTTAATTGGATCCTGCTATACTTCGCGCATGGAGGCTTCGCGTAAGACGGCCTTTTGGTGTGACGAATCCGGGGTTTCTTGAAAATACTATAATCTCTATGGTCTCTAGTAACACTAGTATCTCTATAGTCAGACTGAATTCCATGCATGCCGGAGAATGTAGAATTGTTCGATGTTTTCTAAATGACAGGTATACGATGACGACATTGTCGACCCATGGGTCTGTCTTAAACTGACTCTCTATTAAAAAGCCAAAATATTGGCGCATGCGTGGAAAACATGTAGTTCTTCGGAGTGTTCAAGTCACCCCATAGACTAACCAAATAGGATTACTCATCTGTGCTAATGCAAATCTAATTCTAAATTTTCTGTATTTAGGTCAAGAAATTCCTCACGAACCGTATAAATGATTTCTCAAGGCTTGAAATGAATTTTTGATCTGGAATGAACTCCATTATAATAGAAACCAAGTAATCTGATCTGCCTGATAAAAGTTTGTTAAAATCGAGAATGAAC
The DNA here is from genome assembly GCA_017141395.1 of Laodelphax striatellus. Classification (NCBI taxonomy): domain Eukaryota; kingdom Metazoa; phylum Arthropoda; class Insecta; order Hemiptera; family Delphacidae; genus Laodelphax; species Laodelphax striatellus. The sequence continues at coordinate 32,138,972 of CM029535.1, read as the reverse complement.
TGTGAGTTAGCGAGGTTTGTGTTGCATTTTCTCATTCATATTAATGAGCCTTAGTCCGTCTATCGCGGACAAAGTTTTCCGTTGTTTCCGAAGTCGGCAACAACTTTGATTTTTGTGGAGTGGAGTAGGGAGAGAGATTATCTTCTGTTGGTATTGAATAATTGACTGTTCTTGCTCTCAAACCTTCTCGTATTTGAAGTTGCAAAATGAGTTTATTCAAATATGCAACTTTATGGAAACTACTAGCTCAGATAAGGCATTTCTTTATTTGGTTATTCCATGCCACATAGCATGGAAACTGAATCATACTTGTTCTCAAAATTGTAGCTACAAATTGTATTGATTTATGCATAAATTTGTATTTATTTAGCTACAAATTGTATACGTAGTTTCATGAATTTCAATTTGAATATCATGATGTGACGTCATTTTATGGAGCTCTATCGAAACTTCCTTTCATTGGATGACGTCATTTTGCAGCTGTGAAATTCAATCGGTTTTCATGTAACTGATGACCGTTTGATAGGCATACGGGTTTACCCCGCTGTGATTGACAGTTGAATTGCCTATCAGGCTAACGACTGCCATTGGCCTAGATCCTCCCACAATGGGCGGTTTCTACAAACATCACAGCAATGGCGGTTCAAACAACTAAGAACTAATATAGCAAAGAAAAGTTATTGATATTTACAAAAACAAATGAAATAAATAGGAATGCTTGAAGAGAACAATGTGGAATAAAAATAGCAAGAAAATTCAATGACAAACTAACTTAGACTTAAGATAAAACTAGATTTGTGGTATTGTACTGTCTGAAATGAATCTAGTCATTTTAAGTGTAATTTGGATCATTCCTACTTACCCTGGTGATTTCCAGAGCCTCTAGAATGTTCAATTATTGTCTTGTCTACCTTTGCTATTCGAATGCAGAAACTCAACATTCTCCTCGGCCGGCCTTGAACTAATGATTGTTTGTGATCAAGTTGTTTGAACCTCCATTTCTGTGATGTTTGTAGAAACCGCCCATTGTGGGAGGAGCTTATCTAACTGCAGTATCTCGTTGTTTTATTAAATATGTCGTTTCGACAACTTGAAGTCTTCTTATTCAGTATAGTAAATCTCCTTAGCCCAACAAAGTACATCATTATATAACAAGAGTATCATTATTTGCTCGTAACAATTTAATGCTAGATATACGAATAAATCTTCTGACCCATCAGCCTCAATATATGCATAATTGATCGTTCCACTGGAGTATAATTCCTCTCAAATAATCCTCCAATGTTTGAAACTAGGACAACTTACCAACGTTCCCATAACACATATGCTGTGCCGTTATTAGATTGTTTTGTTTTGAAAGTCGCTTTTGCAGTGGGATAACAGAGCGAAGTTTATTTCGCGTTCCTGTAAATTATCATTGACAAACGCATTAGGGGGTTTAGAGAGGTTGCTGAAATAACATGCTGTTACGCTGCTAGTTGTTAATTCCAAGTGCTAGGGTGTTCCGGAACTCTATCTTGTTAATTCCTGTAGTGACTCCAGTAATAAGTGAACTACGCGTAACCTGAATGTACAGAAGTGGTTTTCAGATAAGAGCGAGAATATTGTTGGCCAGGAATATGAAATAACTTGGATAAGTGCTGGAATAATACGTGAGTATTATTAGTAGTGGTCATGTAATAATTTCCAGGAATATGTTGTAAGTGCTGAAATAACCAAAATAAGTTCTGGAATAAAAGTGTATGCTGGAATATCATTGAATCTCGTCTCCAGCGAATCGCCATAAAAGGAAGGATGTAGAGGTCGATCTCTATTTGTTTATTTGTGTACTTTTTAGGCTAGGCGTACACCGGTTAGTCAAGACGAGATTAGTCACGTTTGCTGTTAATTATCAAGTGGTCCCCTGTCTATATAAATTATCATGAATGATTAAAAAGGATTTATGAATGTTGAAGGATTTTCTCCCACTGGAAATGAGAGTCCTTATACGAACTCCGGCTGAATTATGCAATGATATCTTCAAAGATAGTTGTAAAGATAATTGGATGACTTCATTTGTCACTTTGTTCAACAGAAGTTTCGTGGGCGAAGTTGAGGCCGTGCTTCCAGTAAATGAACTAAGTAAATAACATAAATTAAGCTTTCACGTAACCTAATGATTATTATTGACATAGTAACCTGATGATTAAATCAGTGGATTGATGGACTACTTTGAAGGCAATTCAAGTATGTATCCTTGTCATTTATCAATATAGTATTGTGAATATACTATATTCACAAAATTAAATTTATAAGCAATTCACAATTGAATTTATTTACGATTCACAATTAAATTTATAAGCATGTAATAAAACTAATGAATACTGTAGAAGAAATGTTAAGGTAGGAAATTTCGGATACAAATTGTGAAACCAATATAGGCTACAACCAACAGTGTTGGGGCTTTAATAAACATTCAATTTTGACTACCTGGTCCATACCAGTTACTCATAACTCAGGCAAACGTGCAGAATTATAGCAAAACGGCATCGTATAACCCAATATTAGTAAGCCCAAAGATCCCTCTGGCTGGTATCAGCGTTATATGAAAAGGGAGTGAGAGAGAGCGAGTGGAAGAGTGAAGGTGAGAAATGGTAAGAGAGAGTGATAGGAGATAGAATGGTAGTGAGAGAGGAGCACACGTTTACTGACAGTGTGACATGTGAATGAGAGAGGTGAAATGTGAGAAACGAAGGGTATAGTGGCGAAGCGTGGTATACTTATTTGGTCATCGCCGGGTATATTTCCTATAGGAAAGGGTATGATATTAACAAGTATGATATTAATAACATCATATTGGACTAATTTATTCATGCACAAGAATTTTTAGCTTATATAATAAAATAATGAATGAGAATGAACATTCTCAATTCATCGTAATGGTCATAATTTTTTCCCTTTTAATAATAATAAATATTTAATCAATTAATTAATTATATTTATTTATTAATTGAATGAAATATTCAACTTAATTAAATTCAAATTTTCATTAAATGAAATGTTTTATTTATTTATATTATTTATAATAATGATAATTATTTGTCATGAACATTTTTCATATTTTTATCCATACCGGACGAGGAAATTGAAGTAGGATTATCACATTTTCCAGTCATAGAAAACTAACTTGAAGAGGGGGAGTGAGGTAGAGAAAAACGGTAGGATATGGAGAAAAAAAAGAGCGAATTTGAGTTATAAAAAAGTGAGTTTGTGAAAGAGAATAGATCAGAAATATGATTAGAGTATGAGATAATTATGTCATATGAGTATGAGATATATTTTATGAGTATGAGTATATTTTTATGTATGAGAGTCTAGATATGATACTGTAGATTAGATTATTTACTTCATTCATGTGGATTACAAAGAAATAATTATATCGACTAAAACTCTAGATTGTGATATATATGAGCTATTATGATATGATAGCTATGATATTATTATGATATACTATACTATTCGAAGAGGCGTTCGAAGCACAATCTAAGGAATTAATCAACCGTATGAGGATGGGAAGCAAAATGAAAACGATAACATTATTTTGATATATCTGCTTGAAATGTTGAAGTTTGAACTTATAAATGTTAATTCTTGGTAAAAGATGTATTAGGATATCCTCTCGACAAACGCACAAACACTTGGACGTAAAAAATAGATTCAGACTAAAGAAGGGGTAAACTAGTACGAGATAGGACAAATCAAAGATATGATAAAATGTGTGAGATAGTAATAAACTTTTAGAGTGTGAGATACAAATAGAGAGAGAAATTTCGACAGTGAGAGAGTGAAAAATGGACGGAGAGAGTGTTAGACAGTGGAAGAGAGAGAGAAAGGACTACAGTGAGAAAGGTACTCTCCAGTTCGTCTCCCCAGCATTAATGGAGCTCTACTCACGAATTTTAGCTTGGGGAAAATTGCGTATAACGCAAATTGCGTGCAACGTGTAACGTGACCTGGCAATTTCAAACGTTGCCAGGCAACCAACCAAGTCTGATAATTTCAGAAGGTACGGAATGTTAATTAGTCGGAATAAAAAAATTACTACTTTCGCGATGTTTTTCTGAGCAAAAGGTACGTGAAGCTGATGAGGGTAACAATGCTTTCTCTATAGACGTTTATTACATTCTTCCCGTCTCATGCGATTATTATTTGTAGTCGACTCTTTGAAGTTGATGTTGATTGTAATAAATTGCGTTTAGACTATGTAACTTTGTTATAAAACATTTAGAGTATTCATTTTTCTAAACGCACCTACAGATAATCTCTGAAAGTCCTTCAAGCCTTATCGAACAGTGTAAAGTTCCTGCAAAAGTTTCGGAAATACAATCAGATTCATTTAATTTGAAGCTTGACATTAGATAGATTGGTAGATAGAGAGATATTATTTCTTGACGTTGCTGATGACCGTAGAGTACGATGGCAAAGAAATAATATCTCTCTATTTATCTATCTAATGCCAAGCGTCAAATTAAATGAATCTGATTATACAGACTTGTATTCGAAAAGACATTCACAATGTATCAAAATGATTATTATCATTAGCGTATGACTTTGATTGCTGCAGGTAGTTCCATCTCGCCGTATAACACAACTTTCCCTTGATGGGGAAAATGGTGAACCATGTAGGTTAGTTCTTTTTAAATTCTTAGAATACAGTATCTATAATGTCTCAAATCTTCGGTCGCTGATTCAGGTATGAAGCGGTTGAATTTTTGGGTTGGTTTCAGATATTCACGGTACTCTCTATGTATATTCTAGGAAACACTGTTTCCTGAATCAAAATTGGCCTTAAATTTCTTCATAAATGTACAAATTGAACACCCTTTATTCAATTTCCATTATTAAAAACTCCAAGTTTATATCGTTTATCAAATTGCATCCTCTCTCATGGAAAAGTTGAAGTATATTGGAATCCTGCTATTTTTGGAATGAATACGGTCAATGATAAAAGATGACATTGATAAAGATAAAGTAAAGATAATTATAAAGATGATTCAATTTTCATTATTAAAAACTCCAAGTTGATCTCGTTTATTAAATTGCATCGTCTCCCATGGAAAAGTTGAAGTATATTGGAATCCTGCTATTTTTGGAATGAATACAATCAATGATAAAAGATGATATTGAAAAAATTACCACGATTTTCAGTCTGCAAGCTAGAGACAGTGTTATTTCCTCGATGCTTTCCTAAAAATACCGAAGCTCGCTGGGTGGGTATGCTGACAATTTCATAAATCCTGTATTATGATTGGCCGTCGGGCTCTGGCGCAAATCCCTCATTGATTGGGCCAATATTGACGTTCGGTGCGGTCCAGCACAGAAACGTGCGATTTTTGCAATGCAAAAACTCGACGTCCGGCGAAAGGATCCGATAAAGCTGGCGAAACGCGTGATGAAATCCGATTTTCGGCTGATGTGAATTTTTTCACACGCGATGCAAATTTGAAACGAAAGTAAATATTTTCTGAGAACTCATTCTGGTGGAATTTGTTCTTCGAGGAGAAAATAATGCGAGGATTGAGTCGAGGTTATGTCGATATAGTGGAGAGTTTGGCTGTGAGGTTTCAAACTAATGCTTCATTTTGTTTTTGTAATGTTCTCCTTGTTTTCTATGAAAGTTTGTGAAGTAAAATATTTTTAGAGAACGTATTAATTGTGGTGAAGGAGATTCTTCGAGGAGGAAATAATGCATGGATTGTGTTGAGGTCATGTCGATGTAATGAAGAGTTTAGTCATGCGGATCAAACTGTTTTTCCAACCATTTTGTTCTTGTGGAATTTACAGTTTTCATGCTACATGCTACACCGTTTCTATTATTGTGAAGTTTTCACCTGTTTCCTCTTTTGGTTCCATGCACTAAGCCACTGACTATGAAGCAGTTCATAGCCAGGTATAAGCCACTGCACTAAGCCACGGCTCTATGAAGACGGGGTAGAAGCACCCACTCACCATTTTGTTTTCCATAAAACGTAACTTTACTTACCTTACATTACGTTTGTTACTTGAGTTTTCGTTACGTTACTGAAACATAATTTGAGCCGTAAAACGTTTGTTGTTAACACCTAAATATTCATTGCAATCACGACTATTTGTTGATAATTGAAGACTGAGGTTTTGCTGTATTAAGAATAATAATTGAATTTTTTAATGAGCTTTGGTGGATTAATCATTTATATTTGGTGGAGCATTGGTTTGGGATAATACCTCAAACTGTGGTGAACACTAGCAGTATATCAGGCTCTGAAATAGGAAATACAATCAAATAGTGCAGAACAAGAAGAATATAGAAGCCGAAGGAAAACACCTATTAAAAAGTAATGAAATACTTCCAAATTGATCAAGATTTAAGGTAGAAATGAGACTAGTAATCCGCAAAATAAAGTTCAATTAGTTGTGAGCAACAAAGTGCGTGCGAAATACGTAGTAAAGTTCTGATCTTTATCGTTCCCAAGTTAGTTTCCACACAGCTCCTTTCCAGAAAGTAGAAAAAAACTACATAACTGTTGTTTGTAAATAGGATGTTTTCCCGCTAGAATAGGTGTTTGTTATGGGGTGTTTGGTTCTTATCTACTCAATAATTTACAACTTTTATTCTCACAGAGATGCTTGATGGTAGCTCGTGTACTAGATCACAAGTTTCTCCAGCAACAGAACTCGAATGAAGTTTCAGTTTAGCGGTTCCGTGTGACAGGATTGATTTATTTTCAAAGTTTATTTTCTAGACTATTTTTCACTCGGGATTATTGACATTTATCAATATTTTCTTGGTTGTGTCTAAGAGATTTGGACAAGGAAAGTCGATGAAGAAGGAAATAAGAGAAGGGAGGTGATAGGATGAAGAAAGAAATATAAGTATTAAAAGGAAGGGGTATGGACAAAAGAAATTTAAATAATACTATAAGCTACAACAAAGTATTCAGTGGAGAGAGAACTGGCAAGAAAAGAAATTGCAAGGCTTTTCCTTATTTTTCTAAAAATACATTAACTTGAAGACTGCTTAAAATTACAATAATTTTCTCACTTTTTTTTGGTAAGTTTCTAGTAGGCATACAAAAGTAAAGAGAGGAACATAAGTTTTCAGCAGGTTTACCTGTTACGTGCCAACTATACCACCAGCTCTAGATGGTCGCAAGTCACAGATAAGAAGCTCAGAAAGTTTCGTGACATTGTCGATCATTCTTCTCAACCCTCTTTCTCTCTCTCTCTCTTTTTCTCTCGAACTCTCTTCCACCCTTATCTCCAACTCTCCTTCTAATCGCTCTTTTTATTTCAGATGTTTTTTCCGGAGTAATAAATAACGGGCGTCTACAACCCAAGTTCTCACTTCGTGTTCTGATCCTCTCCACTTTCTTCTTTCCTCCTTCTCCTCATCCTCTCCGCTTTCTTGTTTCTACCTTGTTCTCATCCCCTTCCACTCTCTTCTTTCCTCCTTGTTCTCATCCTCTCCACTTTCTTCTTACCTCCTTGTTCCTATCCTCTCCACTTTCTTCTTACCTCGTCCTTGGTCTCACTCTCTCCACTTTCTTCTTTTTTCCTTGTTCTCATTCTATTCATCTTCTTCTGTCCTCCTTGTTCTCACCCTATCAACTTTTTCCTTTCCTCATTGTTCTCATCCTCTTCATTTTCTTCTATCCTTCTCGTCTTCACCCTTTCCACTTTCTTCTCTCTTCCTTGTTCTCATCCTCTCTACTTTCTTCTTTCTTCCTTGTTCTGATCCTCTCCACTTTCCTCCTTGTTCTCATCCTCTTCACTTTCTTATTTCTTCCTTGTTCTGATCCTCTCCACTCTCCTCCTTGTTCTCACCCTTTCCACTTTCTTCTTGCCTCCTTGTTCTGATCCTCTCCACTTTTTTCTCCTCCTTGGTCTCATCCCCTTCATTTCGGTTTACCGCAATAAATCAAGTTCCATATCGCGGCGTCTGTTTGAATTAGCCCTAATAAATTTGCACAGACACAACGGTCGACGACAAAACTTCTTTCGCTCAATATTATCTTTGCCATCTCACAGAATATGATCTTCAACTTTTTATTTAAACTTTCCACTTTTCTTGAACAGCTTTTTCTTTCCTTGCATATTTTAAGAGGATTTCATCCTCCCAATAGTCGTCACCTCTCTTGGTTGTTTCGTCTCTAATTGATTAGGTTCTTTTTCCATCATAGCTTTCCATTTCCTCTTCTACTCAGCTTCGAAAACGAGAATTTCCAATATTCCAACACAAAACATTCCATAAATATTCCAAATTGTTTTCGTTCCACCAATATACCATCTGAGTAATGAAGAGTTGTAAATTCTGTAGAGTCTGCAACTTTTATGCAGGGAAAAATATGACTCTTCCGAATCATTACAAGAAACTTTATTGGTTAAAATAAAGTAGAATTCATGTGTGATGTTATATTTTCAAACAAAATCTCACCAATTAAGGTTTATAGAACTAATTATGGGTGTAATTCAAGGGCTTCTTTTTTCTAGTGAAGATGAAGGTAACAATAGAAGAGTGTATAAGGAAAGATTAAACTTTTGTGTTATGAGATATTTTGAATTCCAGCAGGCTTTCTGGTTAAATCGAACACAATTTGAATTTGTTTTGTCCATTGTTTGTTTTTACTCATTATTACTTCATTTTTACTTCATTACCCATCTGAGTAATGAAGAGTTGTAAATTCTGTAGAGTCTGCAACTTTTATGCAGGGAAAAATATGACTCTTCCGAATCATTACAAGAAACCTTATTGGTTAAAATAAAGTAGAATTCATGTGTGATGTTATATTTTCAAACAAAATCTTACTTATCATATTACTTACGCAGTCTATGGAGGAATAGGTCGCTGGTTATCGTGTTTGTGAAATCGGGCATACTAAGCATACAATATGGTATAGGAAGTATCCAGTTTGGAGATTAGATTGATGGTTGTTGAGCTGAGACCGCACTGCTGGGTTGTTACTTGGATGGTAGATGGTTTATCTATATCTCATACAACATCCATAATAATAGAGCATGTAGAAAATGATCACGGCCTTCTTGATAAATCAACCATCCACCCACCTGCAGTGCAGCCTACGGTTTGCAGTGTGGAAGTTGGCGGTGACCTCATTGATTTGTTGTGTTCTATTTCGAGCGGCGCCTGAACAAAGGTGGCAGATGAGCTGACACTCTGTCACTCGGATCTGCAGCTTCCCTGCTGTGCTTCAGTCGCACTGCTTCGTTGTGTCGCACTGTTGATTCAAACATTGAATAATGCAAATGATTGATCTCATGACTTTATGGAGGTTGTGAGGAGAGAGGAAAAAGTTGGGTGTATTTCGAACAATTCGTAAATTTCAGCTTCAGCTTGTACTGATGCTTCAGCTTGTAGTTGGAACAATTCGTAAATTTCAGCTTCAGCTTCTATTGATGCTTCAGCTGCTTGTAGTTGGAACAATTCGTAAACTTTAGCTCTAGCTTGTATTGAGCTGAGGTATATGTGAGCACGGATTTTAAGCATAGACTCTATCACACTGTTGATTCAAAGATTGAATCATTCAAATGATCGATGCTTAACTTAATGATCCTTATGATCCTTAATGATCGAGACTTGATGGATTCATTCATTTAATTGTATGGTCTCCATTCTTTGCCTACAGTTTATTTCTCTCAAAAATCAGGTCTCGAATTAATGGATGTTGTGAGTTTTGTAGGAATAAAAATGAGATATTCTGTATATTTATTGCTGCAGTTCGTAGTACAGCTGTTTTAGCAGAGACTAACCAAATAATGGATTATCTCTGGATTAAGCTTGTTGTGACGCCTTTATATATATATATAAAAATATAAATATTTTCATTGTTATTTCTCAAATTCTAGTGATGACGATAATTTTATTCTTATAAATGGTATTGTAAGATTATAAAATTGTATTATAAACGACATTTATTCTCATGAAGTGATAAATTGTGATAAATAACTCGTCTGACCACCAAAACGCTGCCAGTTTCTGTCGATTCATTTCTAACTAAAATTATAGAAATTAAGCTTTGGCAACTTATGACTGAAATAATGCCATTGGCATCTTGTAAACGAGGCAAAAGGTTGTTCACCATTTTTTGACGTGCATTAGTTACAAACAACTTGATCAGCTGATTGAACATCAATAGAAATGAATTTGACAACTTTAATTATTAATTTCGTACAAATTTGTTCGTAACAATTTCAAATCTATGCTAAACAAATTGATATCAAGCGAGAAAATCCCTTGCACGGTTTATTGATCTCTAATATATCGTGATTCCATGATAAAGTTCTACAAGATGGAGTCTATTTGATGACGTATGGCAGCCAATGGGAGCGCGTTATGGGCGTGGACTAGTACTGGCACGTGATTGGTCGACGGTGTGCGACGTTGCCGATCTGTCAGCTGACGTTGAAATACATTAGAGGCGTGTACATCAAATTTGGGAGAGGCGTTCCGTGAGCAGACTGCTTGTTTGTTACAATAATCGAGATCTTGAGATCGGAATCGATATTTCGAGATCTTTCATTTGAATTTGATTGAACTACTTATGAAGCTGCTGTTTATGATTGTATTTTTTGTATTCTGTAAGAAGTTTGCAGAATATGATAAAATTACCAATTTGAGGAAATTTGAAATCAATTTCAGTTTCAAGGACCCAATAAATGGTTAGCAGGAGATTCATTGTGTTTTAATCTCAAAGAGTTGATTTGCACTGGGTTTCATTTCTCAATAACCACTTGTTATTCTACTCCTACATAAGTAATTACAATTGAGCATGCAAAAAACTAATAAAAACTATCAAAACTATTCGCCTAAATTGTTTTGGATAATAACATAGCACAAAAACTAATTTGACTATTATACTCACATGAAAATATATATGCCTAATATACAGTATATTCTTCAAATGGGTCTGCTTAAGCAAACCTAATAACCTTGTTTTGGGGAGTTCAAGCTAACTTTGAGTTTGGGGAACTCTGGTTTAACATACCACTGTAACATGATTATCTCAGAAATATGCAAGTAGAAATCCTGTGAACATAATACTGTCATAAAATGTCTCAAAAAACCCTTTGAATAACTCATTGGTGTATTATTTCACCCTTGTCGATGGTAATTTTATTCACTGCTGAAAATTAAATTTACCTCCAACCTCAACACTGTTTTAAGAAATCAGAATTATTTAGAAATTATTCATGAATATTTATGGTTCGCAAAATTGAGAGTACGGTAATTGTTGACAGAGGATGTTGAAGCAACCAAATTCCCCAATTGCTCATTTGAGTCACTTACTGGAATGATGTGGTGGGAGACCTCTAAGCTCGCTTGAGGAGAAAAAAGACATTTCTTGGGGAATCCATCATTGTCACCCGAAATCCAATTAGGCTCTCGGGTTGATGGCTGGGTCACCATGGAAAAAGAATTTATCGAGAGGAAAAGCTCGGAAACTTTTTGCGGTGGAGATTCTACTGTAACAGAAAACCATTGCCTGGTTTTCCAGCATCTGAGATTCGGTTGTAAATCTTGGGGTTGTAAGTTGTGGCGAGAAACGTATTTGAGTGAAAACACAATGATGATTACTATCCAGTAGAAAATGAATTATTTTTTCATCTGAACCTGAGCGATTGAACTTGAAAACTGAACTTACTATTATTATTGGTTGAGAACTTGAGAACTGAAAAGACTGCACACTAGTAATTTGTGTTACATTACACAGTAGAACAAATAAATTAGGATGAACATAAGATGTTGCTTTAACAGATCTTGAGTATAAAGCCAATGAAACATGCTAGAAATAGGTGAGTTCATTCCAAATAAAATACTAAACGAATCAAAGTAAACTACAAATTGAATTGTTTGATTGAACTAAAATACACCAATTTAACAATATACATCGAATCATTATTATGTTATTACTGCTTAATTATCGTGAAACCATAATATTGCTCTATTAAACAAACATTATTGCTTTACCCATTGTAATTTCATACTACCCAAATATTATGGATCAGAAAGTCAGTTTGAATTTAAATTCGTTTGAGTAGCGTGATTTGGATGTATAGGGTTTGCTCAGATTCACACTAACACAATTGGGCTGTGCACACACTGAAGGAACAGAGCTTTCAACAAGCGTCAAGTGTCACTTTTTCGGATTTACAGTATTTTGACAGCTTGTTTCTCCAGTGTATGATAACTTACGAGAACTGTATATGTTTTCACTCGAGAGTGAACAAATGAATGTTTTCGTAATTCGATTAGGTTACCAGGCTGACGTATTAGGCTGTACCACAAAGGAGAAAGAAAGAAAATAGTAAATTAAAGTAGAAAGGAAGAAAATAGTAAATTAAAGTAGAAAATTCCTTTCTTCTCTGTGGCTGTACTCACATTTGGTTACTTGAATCACGACTCGGATAAGAATCATCTGCTTTCAATTAATGATGACGCTCAGACGATCCTGCAACTGTATTGTCTGAACTTTATCATTTAAAAATACATGTTTGTTATTACAGTCGCTACGTATCCGCGATTTGAGTATCAAAGTGTGAGTAGAGTTGATGTGTTGCTAGATTGTGCTCGTTAGGTTAACGGAAAAAACCACAGAACACATAGACCTTCTTCTTCTCCTCCCTTCCTTTTCCTCCTCCTCCGCATTCCTCCACCCTTCTTCTTCTTCTTCTTCTTCTTCTTCTTCTTCCTCCCGGTAGGATAATTTTGTTGGTATTCTGTTCCAAACCAGCCTTCTCGTGAGAAGGAAACTTGCTAGAATCTCAGTGATTTTCCGCCCTCGTGTGTCTGCTAACTGTTCGACACTGGTACAGAATACTGGCGAGATGGGAGGAATGTTGAGATCGCAACAATGGAACGTCAACGCGCCAGCTTGTCGACTGTGAACCTGAATGGAGTCGAGGGAGTTGGCATCTGACACAGAATGGAGCTGCGAAGAAAAATGGTGAAAAGAGTTCGGATCTCAGGAGAATTCCGATGGAAGAGGACAGTGAGATGAGAGAGGGAATGTCTAGATGAAAAGAGAGTGGGATAAGAGAAATGAGAGAGGACATCCTTGTCTAAATGACAAGAGTGTGGGTGTGATGGGAAACTTCAATATAAGTTGAAGAATAGACTTCACTGTTTGGACCCTTGTGTTTTATTATATCATGAACTCTGATATTGATTATTACTGTGAATAGATGAAAAATGTATCTAATGCAGAAGAAAAGTTATATTATTCAATAAATGATATAAGTGTATATGAATTCAGTAATATTCAAGAAGCCACAATCAATAGAGTGGTGTAAAAAACAAGTAGAAAAATACATGAAGATACTCAAGCATGATTGTGTCTCAATAAAACATGAGATACATGAAGTAATGACAGTCAAAGTAAAAAAATAATAAGGCTAGGCGTACACCGGTTAGTTAAGACAAGACAAGACGAAATTAGTCACGTTTAGTCAAAGTAATTCACATAGCTGCTTATGAAGCAGCACACACCGATGCAATGACTAATCGGTGTGTGTTGCTTCATAAGCAACTATGTGAAGTACTGTGACCAAACGTGACTAATCTCGTCTTGTCTTGTCTTGACTAACCGGTGTACGCCTAGCCTAACTGATGACATCATAATAATCAAATCAAATCAAATAAGTTTTATTCTGCACACCAAAAATGAAATAACATAACTTGTTACAGTTTTTCCTCAAATGACAACACAATTTAATCATCGTCTTTACTTTGAACTTTCTCATGTCAAAAATGATTTCAAATAAATATCCTTCATAAGAGATCAACTTCATGATTGATATGATCCAATAACGTTTTTTTATGAAATATTAACACAGCTTACCATACTGCCGTGTACCTTGCAATTTAACATGCTTAACTAAATTAATATCCTGACTTCAAGGTTCTCTTGTAATTTGAGTTCTATAAAGTTTGTAATGTTTGATAAGAGACTGTGCAATTCACCATTCAAAATTAAAACAATTCACAATTGCCATCTCCTTTCTTATCAATTCACGAATTGGTAATCTCCATTCCAAAAGTCGTCTGTCAACAGATGAATGAGTTTGCCTACTTTTAGATCTGTTGCTGAAGTTCAATTTCATCTGTTACGAAAGTTTGATATCTTTCGGCAGGGCCCTATTTTGAAATGCTAATAGCAAGTTCCTACTGAGCTACTTGAAATGTCGAGAATTCTATTGTTGCAAACTTGAATTTCCAGAGAATAGATTGTTGGTATGTCAGACAATTTAATTAGAATCTGGAAATCGTGATCTGATTATATCAGCAAATCTTTGCGAGACGAACTTCCTGGAATCAACTGTTGAACTTGGGATGAGTCTGGAAGTTAATTCAGTAGCGGCAAGTAGATATCAAACATCTCAAGCTCAGGTCAGAACTTCCATGACGTTTCAAACTGTTTATGTTGGAGAGAATTATTCATCTTCGCAAATCAAATTCAATTAGGAATTGTTAGCTATCCTTCAGTGCTGGAGATTTGTACTGTGCAAATACTAAACAAATAGACAATCTCTGAACTTGTGTGATCTTCACTTCAGCCCAAGAATATAAATTTCCATTCCGGGTTCATTATCAGCTATTTTTCTGCTACTGTACAAAACTTCGAGTGAGAATGTTTTCTCCATATCTCCGCGTCAACATTATTTGAGTGAAATAAACAAGTTCGTATTCAGCAGCAATCTTTTCAGCAGGAATTGAGCTATCCTTTTCAGAACGTATCCAGTTACTCTATCTAAGATAGTAGGAAGACAGTAGGAAGATAGGCCTACAGTCCAAGCACGTACCGCGTCTACCCAGACAGCAGGAAATGATACAGCAGAATAAATTACTATATCTCATTGGTGAGCTGAGACCTCACTTGATGCTTTTATTTACTTGTGTGACGTAAATGTGAGAGCAAGTGTGCTCCTTTAATAATTGGAATGTTCCTGAATAAATATCGAATATCTAGGGCAAAAGAGGTTAATATCATATAAAAACTATGATCTCACATTAGAACCGATCAATAGAAATATATAATCAATACAAAAATTGAAATATTTCTAAAGAAAAATTCTAACAAGATTTATTCAAAGTTGTTATAGATAAAATACTTCATCGAAATTGTTTTATACTACTAGGTGCAAAAAAGCTGATCAAATTCAATCACCGTTAAATGACGTCATGTAACCAAACCAGTGCAAAGAAGTCCGTGTCTCCGTAAAATTACGTAATCTTCATTGAAATGAATTGGATTTTTTTAGCAATCAGAGTTCTCATTAAGTTTGTTTTGGAGAACGATTTTCACTTTCGATAAAGAAAGCTTAGGCCTACTCAATCTCACATCTGCAAATAGAGCTGGAAGTTTCATTTCCAAACTTATTCGTTTACTGCCGAAGTGGCATTTTGGAGAGAAATTATATTTCCAACCAATGAGGGAATTATTGAAGTTTATGACGTATTAGGTAGACCATTCGCAGTCTGATATATTCAACGATTTCTGAAGTTCAAGATGTATTTCGAGACTTTCCAAGTTTTGAATGTTCGAATGATGTATTTTGGGACCAAGTTTTGAATGATTTCGAAAGTTTTTGATGGATGCAGTGCGACAAACTCGAGTTTGACGTTTGAGCTGAGGGAAGATTTCGAAAGTTTCGTTCAATGATGAGAAAGATTGTAGCCTCAAATTTATGGTTTCTGAAACTTTCGAAATCGAGAAAGCATTAATCAAAGCTCTAATTATAATATCACCTTGAACACATTTTGAAACAGTCATCAACATTTGATGTTTGCATTATTCCCGTTATTGGTTTGTATTGAACATAATAAATATTCGTTCTAATTGAAACTCTAATTTTCAATTGAAAAATTATAAATTAATTTACTTATTTTGAAACATAGTAATCAATTTTCACTGGTTGCAGTCCCATTATTAGCTTGTTAAACAAATATTAATTTCGCTCTGGAAACTTGAAATCATTCTGTAATAAAATGAATTAGATAATAGTAGTTTTCGTTCTCATGGTTATTCACGTGAATTAATAGATTGACGAATGGAAAAGTCATATTAATAACAAAATTAGATAACTGAGAACTTGAAATCTTTCTTGGTTGAAATTATTCTATAATAAAATGAATGATTAAATAAATTAGATAACAGAGAAGGAAGTACGGTAACGAGTATCAAAATATAGGTATCAGGTATAAATAGAGGTATAGGTAAAAATATAAGGTAACAGTATGCTTCGTTTGATAATACGTTTAATATTCGTGTGCTTTGTTGACTGATAGCAAGCCAAAAAGTTTTGAATTAATCTCGGATGGTTGGAGGGTTTCAAGTGAAGTTTCCATCTTTGTTCACAGCAATCATTCCACTTCCATGTTTCAAAAGTAGATTTTCTAATAAGAGAGAATTAGGCTGGGTTTTGGAGGCAGTTCTGGGTAATTCAGTACGGTTTCATGTTGTTCGTCTGCTTTGTCAAAGAGGATTTTGATGGATGGTCGAATCTGATGCATTAAACAATAATTATACTTAATAATTGGCCTAATTAAAGAAGGATTTCTCTCTGGACGAACAACTAACTTCAATTACAACAAAATTCGTAACTTTGGTAACCCAGAAGAATAAGTGGAACTTTTACTGATGGCGGTTAGAGAACTAACTTCAATGTTCAAAAAGTTCCAGCTCGAAGTGTTCATTAATTTAACTTTTGTTCAACTCGGTTGGCCAGAACATTTTTGTTCAACGTGGTTTTGGATTTTAGAAACAGCGATTTGTTCGATGTGAAAGAGTTTAATTGTTGATGAAGTTCAAAAACTTTCAATCGTTTGCCGTGGCGAAGCGTGGTATACTTATTTGGTCATCGCCGGGTATATTTTCTTCGCCACTAATTGTTAGGTATTTTTGAACTAGCTATCAAAGTGTTTATCATAGAAGCATCACCAGGGACATATTCAAAACGGACATATTCATAATTCCTAACATATTTAAAGACATACAAAGTCACGCCTGTAGGAAGCGTTTCCATTCAACTCATCGTCATGTTTATCTGAGTGTATTCACTCATATTCTATGAGTAAGTAGTGAGACTAATTATTTATAAAATTTGTAGAAAAAATTGTTATGTTGTGGAATCTTTCCATGATAGGAAAAACGTTTTGAAATTGTCAAACTCACAAATTTGTTTCGCCAATTATTAAAGTGGAGTTCGACAATTTCAAAAGGGTTTTTTCTACTAATTATTTATGTTACAATTTCGAGGATAACACTTGTCACTTTGTAGAAAGCTTTCGAGAACGCAATCTGGTCTGTACTGGACCAATGAAGAAAACAAGATTTCCTATCTTACTAGGAAGAAACAGGTTGCTCCTCCATCATCTATAAATTCTGAGACTGTAGTTTAGTAATCCGTGTAGACACCACCACCTTCCATATCGGTTAAGCTTCAGGTTAATCCCATCTCAACTCGAGCTCACCATTAAATTGGAGCTAACATGTTGTACGCAAACGCATTAGTGTTGCAAGTACCTGCTTCAACTCACTTAGCCGAGGGCTTCAACTTAGATTCGGCTCGGTCTCAAGTTGCAAGTCCTCCGTGCAGATCATCAGGCGCCCAATAATATTTCCACCATCAAACTTCATTATGCACCGCTGTTGTCTGGGCCGAAAATTGAAATTTACTCAGGGCCCCGCTGTCACACGAAATTGGTATTGATGCAAAGTTGGAGCAAGTTCCTGATTCAAAACTTTCACTTCGATCGAAATCGTAAATCATATTATCGCTTTCGCCATTGAGAGCTTGAATTCCGTATTGTAGAGCCTTGAGTCGATATTGATTCACAGCTTTTACTTTTCAGATCAATTTGTGGTAGGTGAGAAGGGGATATTTGGTGCTTCAATTATGAACATACAGTTGTAGTAGGGTGTGGGCCAACATTTTTTCCTAATTCCTTACCTATTCATTGAAATTCGAATAAAGAGAGTATTATATTTGAGAGAGAAAGAGAGAGGGTGAGATATAATTATTATATTTGCTTTCTCTTAAATTAATCTGTTCTGAAGACTTCCGTGATAAGAATCAGTAAGACAACAGAACCAACCAAAGAACCAAATAGATGCTATAATTCGAATTTGATGAATATTAAAAATACGATATGGTTTTAAATGGTATTTTGTTTGATATTAACGTCCGAAAGCTTCTACCTACACCGCGGTTACTTGACCTTTTGCAGCTAGTTAGAACTACTGTCAATACTCTTCATCGCTGTTTAGGCTCCATCTTTTTCCAAATTTATTGAATTTTGTTTTAAATATGACTTTAGTAAAATATGAATGAACTAGGTTTAAGAACCGACAATTTCACTAATATTCATCTTGAGGAAGACCAGAGATAATCCATTCATGGTTAGTAAATGCTGCTACTATGGAACTACTATGCTAATCCATGGTTATTCTATGCTATGGAACTCAGTTATTGGTTTTATTCATTTTTCAATTATTATTATTTGAAATCCTTGGACGTGAGCCAATCTCTATACAGCCATGGAAAGTATTTTAATTAATGTATGAATATAGGTGGGCAAATTCACTAAACCTATCCAAAAATGCGGATACGAATCCAATAGCCCATCCAGAAATCGGGATTTCCATCATATTTCTCTGTGGTTACCCGTTGAAATCCAGTTCCTGACCACCTCAATTCCACAGACGCTTGTTTCTAATCGATTCTCCGCTCGTAGAATCGATAATCGATTCTAGCCTCGTAGTATCGATAATCGATTCTAGCCTCGTAGTATCGATTACGGCAATAATCTAGCACGGCAGGCGAAGCTTCAGATTCGGTGTCAGCTCACGTATATTTGGCGCGTCTGTTGGGATCAGTGCACGGATTACTGTCTTCATCAATTCGGAAATTCAGAGTAGACACCCCTCCAAACCCCTCTTCAACTCCTCCATACCACCCCTAACCCCTCCGCCCCCCGCCCCCAGGGGTTGGTTGGCGTAAATCCGAGCCGCGCCCCCCCTTTTAAGCTCATCTTCCGCGAAATTTTATCCAGTTTTGTTGATCCAGATCTCTGATGGCTGCCAGTTGCAATCGATGGGTTGAAATGTCAGAGAGTTTAAATTCCGTATGGAATAGAGGTTGAAGTTTGATTTCTCGGTATTTTCGCCTCTTTCGTGTGTATAGCCAATTACATTTTTCAACGAAATCTATGGAACAATCAACCATTAATTGGATAGCTACCCACATACATTTGATAGTACCCCATACACCAGACTTCCATATATCATAGTTTGCTGTTCGGATCAACAGTCCTAGACTGGTGTGTGGGCTGACCTTACAAGTCAGCTGTTCAATTGAAGGTTATTGAATGGAATTTGATGAAAACGTTTTCCAAGAACGCTTTGAATGTATGCGACTTGCGTTGTTACAATTTTATTGATTTGTCTATGCGTTTTCAACAAAATTGGGGTGTAACGGAATAAGGACCTTACGAATTCTATCTCGCTTGTTGATTCATTCTGCTCGACTGTCATTTCTAGATTCTTCCATCAGTAACTTTATCAGTCCCTTTTAGGCTAGGCGTACACCAGTTAGTCAAGACAAGACAAGACGAGATTAGTCACGTTTAGTCACAGCAGCATTCTATTGCTTGTTGATTCATTCTGCTCGACTGTCATTTCTAGATTCTTCCATCAGTAACTTTATCAGTCCTTTTTAGTCTAAATTTAACTAGCAACTCATTGACTTAGTGATGAAGGACTAGATTCGAGCTCTGGTTTACTAATTAAACTGAAGCCAGATGAATGTAAATTCATAGAAGCATTCACTTTGTTCATCGAGGTGATATAAATGTACATAGATATTAATGTGTACATGAATAGTTATTCAGTTCCATCAGAAATACGACAGTTATTTACGCTCACATTTCTGTTCCATCCTTATCGTTTTATGGTGGAGGTATACTTGATAAGATTTCAAGCTTCTCAACTTCGATCCTGCAAAGCAGCGTTAAAATCAACAAGCCTCCAAGATGTGAGCTGCCAGCATTAGCTAGATTGAATCCGCAAGTTGACTAAACACTTTCGAGATCTGAATCCAGCGAGGAGTTTGGATTTCGTGAGCCTTTCCAACAATTGAGCAGAACTTCAAAGTAGACAAACAGACAGTATAAATGCTATTTGAGCGCAGTGAAGAGCAGTTTCTCCAAATTCCACTCCTAATGAAAGACATATGAAGTCGAAAGCGTGTATGGGGAGATTTGTGGAGAGCACTCTAACGGTAATGGCAGTAATCTTCTGAGAAGATTTTGCCGACGTTGCGTTTTATGGCTGCCTTGAGGATAGTGGAGCGGATTTGGTGCATTGTGGGTCGCGAATGGAGCTTTTGATGGCTGAAAAATAGTCTCAGAAAATAACGAAATTTGTCTTCTGAAACACCATCTGCCATTGAACTCAGGGTAAAAGATGAGTGTTCAATATTATGGGGTACCATGTAAAAATTATTTTATCAGAAAGTTTTCTAATACCGTAGTTTGAGATGCGTTCTTGATGTTGTTGTTCGCCATAAACAGTGTACATTATTCTACCTCAACAACGATTTTTTCAGAAAAAGTAATTGCACTTTTACTTTAGTCATGTTAGATTGACATCAGATTATACGTTAGATAACGTAATATTATGTTAGAGACCAATTCAAATTTTACTATTAATTCAATTCAAATTATTAATATAAATTTACGTAAAGCTTCAATTCAAGTTTAAGATAGCTTCAAGCTATCATGCTTCAATTTAGCTTCAGAATAATAAATTCAATATAAATTTTTTTTAATGTAACTCGGAATATTTATCAACTAAATAGGAATTGTGAATAGACAATTTCTAAAATAGAAATTGAATCCTTCTCATCAATAATTATTAATATGATGAAAATAGCCTTCAGATAAGTGTCCTCCCAAACACTTTTTTCGTTTATTTGGCTCGATAGCTTGAAAAGCCACTTTTAATTAACTTTAATTGAAAATTTATATTTTCCCCGCTTCTCATACAATACCTCATATCTCGTATATCAACTGCGCTCACCATATTCTAAAATAATAATAATTCCGTGTAACCTGGCTGGCTCAGGAATATTCTAATAAGTGACGTGCAAAATTGAATATCGTGCAATAATAGCATCACGTTCAGTGGGAATATTGATTTCCTTTTGACTGGGCGTGTTATAATTTTGAGAGCGTTTTCAGCTTCCATTTGATTTTGATATCAAGGGTCAAAGCATCCATCACCTTTAAAGGTAACCAAATCTGGAATAGCTTTATTGGCTGATATAGGCAAATGATGGAAGGGTGTTTTCAGATGTAGAGTATAATGAACAGGTGTATCCGAGATAGTTATAGGTCTGATTGGTTGAATCGAGAATATAAACAATATTGAGCATTGAGATGCTGTGGCATTGTTGAATATTAGTAAATATTCAGCTTTGTGGTTGATTGAGCAATTGAGCTATTATATGATGACGGGTGTATTAGATGAGTTCATAGTAAAATGCCTAAGGCTACCCTTTAAATACGGGTTGTATCATTGTACTAGCAGTGATTCAAATTCGTGATTGAACTGTGAATAGGCCGCTGATGGTGAGATCGATTGATAATAATGGTCGAGAGTCGAGAGATGAATAGCTTGGTGTTGTTGTTCAAAAGATAAATGTTTGTTGTTTGAGGTTTGATTTGATAGCGTGTTCTACACCACAAGTTTGATTGGCTTCACAAACGTAATGATAATTGAGTTCATAATGTAATTAGGTAGGTGGTTTGTCGTTGATTTCATTAGAATTGATTGACGTTGGAGTAGTTGTTTTAGCACTTGCCTAGCTGGAAAATACAGTTGTTTAGTTATGTGTTCTTTGACTATAAGTTGTCAAGAAAATGAGCTGAATTGAAAAGCAAGCTTATTGGAACTAAAATTGGCAGACTGAATAATATTTTAAAACGTTCATTTTTTACGGTACGCAACACATCATGTCAACTATATACAGTAATAAATGTACAGTAATCCAGGTATTCAGGCAGGAATCCAGATAGTATTGTTCAATCAAGATAAACTGAGCTGAAAAACTGAGTCAAGATTTATAGAAATATTAACAAAAGTCAGAGAAGAAAATTTTAGAAAAATATACTGAATTCTGAATATTGTTTCAATCACCTGTTGCTTTTGAATGAACCGCTCAGGGGCGTGGCCTATCACAACCAATGGACTGGAAGTAGGAACAAATATGTTACTTGTAGAATCTGAGAAACAGTTAAGAGTCACAGATAATAATTATAGTACATATGCCTGAGATTTCCACTATATTAAGATAATATAATACCAGGAAGAACAGATAATATAGTATATACAGGTATAAATACAGGTAATATAGTATAGTATATAGTATATACCTGTATGCCTTAGATTTCCACTATACTATCTGTGACTCTAGTGATATGTACTATATTTTCTGTGACTCTAAGCTCGATTTTAGCAATAAATCCCACTCTAGCTGTTTCCACTCGAGACAGACAGTTTTCAAGGATGAATTGCGTCTGAAAACAACTTATTTCACCGTTCAGAGAGCATTTTGGGGCCCATTAGCGCGTGAAAGCCAAGCTAGTCGCTCTTAGCCGACTCCACCACACTCCGACAAATATGGGCTGTATGGGTCGAGCATACATGTCAGATCTCGCCATGTCGAGAAAGAGCTTAGTGCTGTATTCAACCAACCACTCTACTTCTCTTCTCTCTCGTTGATTCTCTCTCTCTCTCTCTATCCGCTTGAATTAATCGGTCTCACTCTCTCTTACCAACTTACCATTTATTCCAATCCAGTAATACTGTATAACAACCTGGAGCCTGTTGCTTATTAAACTTGGAACTTGGAAGTGACTCAATGCAGGAGATTTCCATTTGATACACGGTTTTCTGTTTTATGAAGCTTTTGGCTGTGAATCAGAATTTCAGCTGCATATCTTACGCAGCGTATTGATAAGTCAATAATCTGATTATGTTGAATAACGAAACAATACAGTATATTGAGAGCTTTCTGAAATTTTTCATGAATGAGATGACCTAAAATGATTTTAACCTAACAAGATTTTACAAGAATTTGATATTTGGAATAGGTTCATTTCTTTATTTGTTTCAGTTTAGGAATGAAACGAGGAGATACAATATACTTCCATGTTGAAAACTTTCCATTTTTTCCATTTTCACTTAAAACTATTCTATTTCAAAAATAATAATATAATAGCAGAGTTTGGGAATGAAACGAGCTGATACAATATACTTACCATGTTGAAAAATTTCCATTTTCATTTTTCACTCAGAACTATTTTCCATCTTTATCTCAAAACTATTCTATTCTCCAATTCATCTATCATTCAATTCACTTCAATTCAATTCCCTCTTCCTCTGATCCTGTAACTCCCTCTTTCCCTCTTCAGGCAACAATGCTCTCTATACAGGTTGCTCTCATGAATATATTGATCGAGCATCCACTTCTCAAATCCCCGAGCTCTTCAAAATCCATGGAATTGCTCCTTCTCATGACTGAGACCAGCTTTTTGTCCCTCCGGCTTTATCAATCCATGCATTGCCATACTCAACGTAGCATAGTTTTAATACAACTCCCCACTTGTTGCAACCACATGCTTTTTGTTCGCGCTTTTCAGGTTTCAGTTCTGTTTTCCTGCTACGTTTCAAAAACTACTGTAACAATTTTCAGTCAGCTAGATACGGATATTCTTGAAAACTTCACTTTCACATTCACAAAATTTACAAATGTAAGTGTAAAAAGAAGATTCGAATCAGATTGAGGCCAAAAATATGAAATGGTTGCAATGTATGAAAGCTCATTCAACTATGAAATACTATAAATATTTCACTAAATACTAAATAATATTCACGGTAAAATACAACATTTTAGTTGGATTTTGTGTTTTTTAGGTTGGTTTGGGTTGAAGTAGGTTTACTCGGTTTCGGAATAATGGCCGACATATCGTACTACGCCTTATTTCCCTATCTTCTACTCCCCTACCTATAAGGTTATATTCGTAACTCCATTATCCATTATCTACCTACCTCGGTTAACCGTGGGCCGTGCGCCGTGCAGTGCGCAAGACAGTGGGTATAGTTGGTGGATGGTAGATTGTTGACAAGGTTTATCAAGAAGGCCGTGATAATTCTCTACATGTTCTATTATTATGGATTTTGTATGAGTTATAGATACACCATTCATCATTCAGGTAACAACTCAGCAGCAAAAGCAAAAACCTCAGCTTTAAAATCTTGTGGGTAGAGTACACATCATAGGCGTACATTGGTTAAAGACAAGAAATTATGTATGCTATAGTAAACCATTCATCATTCAGGTAACAATTCAACAACAAGCAAAAGTCAGCTTTAAAAATCTTGTGGGTAGAGTACAATGTACTATTCTCGTCTTGTCTTGTCTTGACTAACCGTGTACGCCTAGCAGCACACCGATGGTAGATTGAATCGGTGTTCACTACACATGTGTAATTGACTAACATTCATTCACTCGTATGGTTTTTATAATTACTGCAATGTACTGAATCTATCACTATTTTATTTATTTGTATGAATCAGTGGGATTCACGTATGGTTGTTAGTAATTACTGCAATAGATCATTGCATTCTGAATCTAAGGCCATTATAACGCATGTTGATTTCTCAGGTAGTGATATGTAAATCATATTGTAGGAATTGTAGGAATCATAATTCTGAGATCTGAATTCAGTCGTGTGGCTTGGATCAAGATACATAGCTGGATTGATGCGGAGCAACATGTATCAATTGACATGCCATAGGAAGTTCGAGTGGAATATTACAAAGGCTCAACGATGATCCACTGTGATACAAGGACTTGCTTTGTGATCTGCTGCAGCATTTGTGTAATCAGGTTACAAAGCGATTGTGACGGAACGTGTTGGCTTCCAGGGCTAGTACTTCAGAAGCTCATGAGCTACTCACCAAATCTCGTGAGTTAGCTACCAAATCTCATGAATTTGCAACACACACGATCGTGATTTAGGCCTGATTGGAGCAGGAATGTCATTGAAGTGTTCATTTTCCTTTGAAGGGTGGTTTCGGATTTGATACAATCTATCACTATTGTATCAGGATACAGCAACGGCATTAATGTGTTACACTGGATACACTGTGCTAGAGTGATAAATGTGCTTAGCGCTTAATCATGTGGAGGGATTTAAGCGATCATGAATGTCATGTGTGGTTCCTTTGAGAACTGTGATTAATCTGAGGCCTTGAAAGGGAGCTGGAGCTATTTCATGAATATGAGGTGCTTGTGTAATGGAACCGAATGAATACTAGACTAAATGAGACTGAATGTTGAGACAAATATGTTTATTATACATTAATGTTATTTGTCATGTACAGTCTTGAAGACAGTGCATAAAATTCTGATTGCATTTAACCACCGTAAAATGACATTGATATCAGATTTGTTCATTGGTTCTTGCAATTATTTCGTTAGACTATGACATAATTTTTGGCGGTTGAATTAAATCGGGGTTTCGTGAAAATTGCTCTTAGGTTATTACAGTCTTGTGTGTACAGTACAGTCTTAGTTCTCAAGTTATACAAATTTCTTTATTAATGTTAATATTCATGACTATTATATGGCAACATGTTTACTTGGTGTATAATCAGATTAATTTAATTTGACGCTTGGCATTAGATAGATAGAGAGGTATTAGTTATTTGCCATCGTACTCTACGGTCATCAGCAACGTCAAGAAATAATAATTATGTTTCTATCTATCCATCTAATGCCAAGCGTCAAATTAAATGAATATGATTATATTCAATTATGTGATAGGTTCACAAATAGAATGAATTGAGTTGCGTTAAGGAATGGAAAAGTCGAATTGAGATCAAACACACGATTCTCTTCATTTTTCTGTTGAATTTCCCGTATTCAAATTTGTAGCTTTTTAGGTCCTTTGGGAAAAGATACATATTTCAGTGGACATAAAAAATAGGCTACATTGCAAACGAGCTTCGCTCTCTGAAAACCTCTTTTTAGTTCCTCCCCATTGATGTTTCTCTTCTTTCCTGTACAGTATTCAAATTGGGGCAGCAACGCAAATTCCACCCAAAATGCAAATATTGCATTTCTTACCACTTTCAACGGGAATGGCGAAGTCTCCAAAAAAGTAGTCACAGACATCGCTAGAAGCATTGTATTGTGAAATTACAATAATTCGTATATTGTTCAAAACAGCATTAGTTCGATCAAATTGTCCGTGGGTTGATAGATAACACTTTTACTCTTCAATATCACTTTTCTATTTCAAACTCTTCATTTTCTATAGAAAACAGTCTAGAAATGTTGTCTTAACAAATAATGCCATCGAATGTTAAAAGCAATAGCAATTGAGGTATTGAAGTTATTGACAATCCCTATGTCCACACTTGGTCGATTTTTGCAAGCTGCATCATATGCTCAAGCAATGGCCAGAAACGAATTAATTAATTACTCAGAAACAAACAACTGAAACCTAGAAATGGAGCAAATAGGAATAATGGTATGATCTGAAGGTCTACAGTTATTTGCAGGAGATAACAGTAGTAGTGTAACGTACTCTTATTTTCGTCTATGTTTTCGCCAGAGTATTAACAAATAATGTATAATCAGATAATTTTAACTAATCTGGCGACTGAATAATTACAAATGTGATAGAAAACCGTGAGAGACTTGAGATATCTTCTGGAAATAAACTGAAAGGCAGCAACAAATCCATGGGAACAGAATCTTGGCATTACTAAATAAATTTCATCTCAATTACTGTGGAAAATGATTTAAATATAGGAAATCAATAAAATTTTTGCACAGCAGTAGATCAAGTTATTCGAGGACAGCATGAAGACTATAATATTATTGTCCTTATAGTACAAGAAATCTTCAAGTTGAGAATAAAATTGAACTTTTACTTAAAAAATTGAATAGATAAGTTACAGATAGTTTTGATTCGTGAATAGTTAACATCCATTGATAATAATAGCCAGTTAAATGAATTGGAGTAATGTAATGTATTGTATGAACTTTAATAGAGATTTTAACAAGAAAAAAGTAGCTACTAGAATATTATTAATTTACATTTGAAATTGAATGGAAGAATAAAATAGTAGATTGAAGTTGAAGTTGAAGTATTGTTGTTGATAGGAGCACTATCCTATCAAAACTAGAATAAGAATAAATTTAGAATTTATTTTACTTATTTATTGTACTCTTATCTACTTTCTCTACAGTTTTCTCTTAACAATATTATCGTTTTTCCTGTTACAGATGGCTCAATGAACTTCCACTCCTACACATCCTGGCGTCAACCAATCACAGCAAGGAGAAAATCATCGCCAAGCTAGCTTCATATCAGGGCGACAGTAATTGCAGTCCAATTATCCGCCGGTCCCACCCGGCCCTTGTTATTATTTTGTCAGTGTCAACAACACACTGACAGGTGCGGACATGTTCAACAGGCCGTCATAATTTGTTTCGAATTCGAATTTCCCGCCGCAACAATGGAGTCACGTGACGCCAACGATTGCCTGCTGCTATTGGCTGCAGCGTTGACGCCCCCCACCACTCGACTACAAGCTGGAGGAACGTGTGGAGCGAGCGCGGCAAACGAGCGAGCGCGGATATGACACGATTTTGCTGACATTGCAAAATTTTAGATTGACGACAGGCATGGCAATCATGCATTCATGCTGCTGTTGGCGATCGCTGCGGAAAGGAAGCTATGCCAGTGCTGTCTACACGTTTGTGAGTGAACTTTGATTACTATTTAAAACATTTTTAATTTGATCTTTTATTAGAAATAAGTAGAATCAAATTTATTCACATTGATACTTTATACTTTAAAATTGAGTGAAATAGAAGAGTATTGTATGAGTTTTTAAAACTTCATTTTTGTAATTTTGAATCCACAGCAAAAGCGCTATTCTTCATGTATATGCCGCCACCTTAGGCTAGGCGTACAAGGTTAGTCAAGACAAGACAAGACGAGATTAGTCTGCAAGTTTCACATCTCTTTTCATGTTGCAGCACACACTGGGTTGTCATTGCATCGGTTTTGCTCCCACTCAAGCGATGAAATTCATCGGTCCAAGAATGTTTGCTCCAAATACCAAGATATCAGACACAGTTCTCGGTTATTAAATAACTGGAGCATATTTTCTCATATCAAATATAACACGAGATTCACGATTTTAATGGATGCCGCTAAGCGAAATTTACATTTTTCACCAATTAAAAATTGTTTTATTATCCAAATGAAGCCAGCTATTCATGGACTCCTAACCTTTGTTTAGTGGCAAACCGCATCTAAATTGGCCCAACATATCATCAGCCGTATAATAAAATAGTAATTAACAGTAGGCTTTGTCATTGACGTTTGTGAGGACACAATAGGCGTTCCTATAGTGAAACATACTATTCCACACATAAATAGATCACATTATTACACTGTGTGCAAACATTGTTCCATTTTGATAGATTCCGTTGGTAATTTTATAAGCTGTTATAAACCACGAGGTCGTATAAGCTATATAGTAGAATAATAATATCCTCTATGAACAGTACCATGAACACATCTGAAAAAATTGTATGAAGTATCTAAAAAAATTCAAATTGAAGGGCTCTTGAATAGAAATTGAAATATTTCAATATTCTTATATATACAGAGTGTGAGATATGACCATTAACTATTATAAGTGTAGGTTAATAGTCAATGATATGAGTTAATACTCTGCAAAAAATTCAAATCTCTTTTCATGTTGGATTTACTGGGTTGTTTGAAGTTTTGCTCCCACTCAAGCGATGAAATTCATCGGTCCAAGAAAAACATGTTTGCTTCATATACCAAGAAATCAGACACAGTTCTCGGTTATCACATAACTGGAGCATATTTCTCATATCAAATATAACACGAGAGTCACGATTTTAATGGTTCTCGTACTTCACACTCATCTCTCCTGTTCCATAGAATATTCTATGAAGTAATATGCCTCTCAAAACGGCTTTCAATGAAATGGCGCATGAAAGCTTTGAAAATCTAATAAGCTCAACATACTCGTTTCTAAGATTGAATGAAAGTTTCCACAGGAGATATGCGACGTCACTCCTTGTCACCATTCAATCGTGCTTTTCATTTCCCATTTCTGGGAAAAGTGTGAAAATTCATCTAAAAATATCGTCTGCTAGTCGTTGTTAACGTGACGGTAAAAGGTGTTGTCAACATGTAGAGATGATAAAGATGTAAGTACATCACTTATTGAAATTCTGTCGGTAGAGTTTAAAAGGTGGAAAATCTTTATTGTGTGAATTTGATTTTTCAAACATCTCTCACTTCTAGTAGATATACTGGAACCCTCTACAGATATGATGACATAAGGCAAAGTAGTACACGAACTCAATTTTACTCATTTTAACTAAATGGGCCTAAATGGAGGTACATTCATCAGATTATCAGTTATTGGTTTATTTGTTGATTTATTAGTCATTATAATATAATTTAACTTAAGGTTTACATTGTATCAGATACTTGTGTGTGGTACATCTTTGAGGTGTATGTTTCTCAAAAATGTATCTGAGATGGCAGCCACTTCTGTTGTTAGGAATAATGAGGAGCGGAAGAAAATTCAGGAAATATATTCTATTATTATTCCATTATAATATAATGGAATATTATATTCCATGCCAGTGTGTACAGTAATAACATGTGAGCAAGGCCACTTATGCAGAAAATCACCAAACACTATACGGCGTTCACTTAAAAAGAATAGGAATTTAAGAAAATTGAATTTAAAAAATTGGCTATTTTATCGAAATTCGTGTAGAATAATATTAAGAATAGAAGAATATTAATAACCTCAATATGTCTAAGATTTTGTGTCTATCTATGAGTGGGCATATAAATATCATACTCTACCAGAGTAAAGTATCCAGAGTTTTCCGAAGCCTATTCTAGTAGGTCTATGAAAGCTTGCGAGGAAAAATTAATCCACACTAAAGTATGAATAATGAAATTAAATTATCTCGTTCTTAATTCTTGTTATTTCATTAACATGCAGATTCAGGAAGGTGGCCCGCTTATGCTTATTATTGCTGACAATTATTATACAGTAATAACAAGTACAACATTTAGCCCTTTTATTACTTCGTTCATTCTCAAACCGTCTCAATTTTTGATTGAAAATAATTGAAGATTGTAGCTATTTAATATTCCACTCATCTCTTCACAAATTGGAAGTCCAAGTCACTAGCATTCCATTAACTTGAACAGTAACTTCCAACAAAATGGAGTCTGTGTGATGACGTAAAGGCATCAGCCAATGAGAGCGCGTTGTGGGCGTGGACTTGTACTGAGTGTACTCGCACTTGATTGGCCAACTTTGTATGACGTCCCAGATCTGTCAGCAGACGTTCAAAATGGCGTCCATCATGTTTTCGATACCATATCAATAATAAATTGATTTTCAACACTGATTTTCTGCTACGAATATGAATGACAGTAAATACTTGTGAATGTCTATTATGTTCGAGAAAATAAGGCATTCATCCAGTCAATTGCTGAATAATTTGGACGTCAGAACATGTTGTGTATTTATCAGTTCAACCAACGAATCTTTTGCGGAGAATATTGATTGCATCATTTAATATACAGAACAGATTGTATTCAAAGTGTTATAGCACGTGATGGCCACTACGACCGACACACTTTGGTCTCGGCTACTTGCTTTGAATGTGTCTTCCTTTCTATGATATTATGAGGAAGTCACTTGAGGCTGCTTGAACAGTGCTCGCAGTTTACATTGAATGCTCAGGACAACGTCAAGAAGGCAGAACTGAATGAAGAAGAATAAGGAGGAGGAGGGGAGGATGAGGAGGAGGAGAAGGAGGGAGGAGGGAGGAGAGGAGAAGAAGGAGGAGAGGAGGAGGAGGAGGAGGAGGAAGAAGAAGGAGGAAGAGGAGGAGGAGGAGAAGGAGGAGGAGGAGGAGGAGGAGGAGGAGGAGGAGGAGGAGGAGGAGGAGGAGGAGAGGAGGAGGAGGGAGGAGGAGGAGGAGGAGGAGGAGAAGGAAAGAAGAAGAAGAAGAAGAAGAAGAAGAAGAAGAAGAAGAAGAAGAAGAAGAAGAAGAAGAAGAAGAAGAAGAAGAAGAAGAAGAAGAAGAAGAAGAAGAAGAAGAAGAAGAAGAAGAAGAAGAAGAAGAAAGAAGAAGAAGAAGAAGAAGAAGAAGAAGAAGAAGAAGAAGAAGAAGACTGAGTAGCAAGAACGTAGCCAGGCAGTCTCTTGGGCGTCTTTTGCGACCGTCCTTTCATTTTGCCTAACCTCATTTTGCACTGAAATCTCCACACTTGAATTGGTCTCTATGCTGTCGTTGAGTAGACTGTGGCCTGATATCTGAGAAGAGGGGAGAGAAGAAGGAAAATAGGGATGTCAAAAGCTGTGGTGAGGGAAATTAGCAGAAAGAGGAGAAGGATAAGGAGTAATAGATAAGATGTGGGGGCACTGTTAATTAGAAATAAGTGAAAAAAGGAGAACATTTTCGAGTTGGGAGGGAATTAGCGTGGAATGTAAGAGTAAACCAGAGCTAAAGTTATAATTATAAGAGCAGGACGAAACGAATGATTAGAAAAATCTGGAACAAATACAACAAGAGTTGGAAAAAAACTGAACGAACGAATGAGAAACAAGATAAGAGTATAGAGACAGGAATATGAAACAATAGATGTGAATGCAAAAGATTTTATTCAAATAGCTCCTATGAGAATTGTTGCACTTGGATTTTAATCATTCAAGAAAATAATATTAAGAGGGAACAAATAAGGATTTTCAGACGTGAAAAACATGCTGAACTTTTAGATTCAAGTGAGGCTAGGCGTACACTGGTTAGTCAAGACAAGACAAGACGCACAGTAATTCACATAGCAGCACACACCGATGCAATGACTAATTGATGGAACTATGTTGACTAAACTGACTAAATCGTCTTGTCTCCTAACTAAGACTCATAGAAGACGAAACGTATGTCAATCTAAGATTGAAATGAATTGGATTAATGACTGCCTCTATTTCTTTCCTGGAAGGACGAAGTTGGGACGCAATTGGCCTTCTCTCATACTTACCCTGTGATACACTTTACGGTTGATCAGTGATCAACCATACTATTCTTACTGGTATAGTCCGGTGATCAGTCTTTAATCAACATTTGTGCATTCGGTGGATTGGTAATGATAAACATCTCAACAGTTCTTATTAGGAAACGCTTTATAGCTTGAGGGAAATAATTATACTGTAGATTTATTACGGTACCCATTCTATACTAACGAAGCAACTTTTACCTGGGTATTTTAACCTTCGGGTAATATTTCCGCCTCATTAATTCAACAGAGTAAAACTCTTATAATAGTATCACTGCCTCATTACATAAAAGTTGATCAAAGTTGACTCAGTGCTAACTCAAAGTCGCTGCTCCTCGCAGCCTCGCAGATCGTAACGTATTAATTTCTTGCTCACTCAGCCGATCTTGTTAGCGAACTTCGCCACTCACATGAAATTTTCAGCATCTTTGCGACTGACTTGAATTAGTTTTGCATTCTCGTCAACTTTAAGCCGTTGAAACTTCTTCTTGCCGCTAATGAATCATGGATTCAGTGAATCGTTGCCGAGTTGCCGGCTTGAGGCGATGAGCTGTCTGAAATGTGTCGAATGAATTCGTAACCAGTAACGACAATTTGTTCGTTACTCTCCATTATCAGACTGTCTCATTGTACAGTAGTAGAGTATCATTATACAGTACCATAATACCATAGACTAACATACAATAACTAACTAGAATAGAATAAATAGACTAACTAAGAAGTTAGAATACCATAGACTAACCAATTAATGAGAGTGGTAACCAATAAAGAAAATGGATTATCTTTGATAATACAGTAGGGCCTAACAGTACCATAATATAAATATATAATTAATATTATATACTACCATTGTACAGATAGTATTCATTTGTCGAACTGTATTCTTGATTATTTGCACATTCAATTCAGAACTTAATCAACTGATTGAACAACAATACAATCATGATATCTTCAATACGATTTATTCCACTGGTATTATGGTGGACTAATTGATCGATTGATTGATGATTTTTCAATAATATTTTCCTTTTATTCAAGAGAATCTTTATTTTCTTGTATTTTAAAGAGAATGTGAAATTAGCATCACAATAGTTCATGGCAGAAGTGTGAAAGTGGTAAGCACACTCAATATTAAACTGTACTGTATAATGTATGTATTATTTACTCTCCTAAAAACTGTCAGTATCACCAAATGGCAGATCTACTTTACTGGCTGTGATAATTTCAGTATACGGTAATGTACGGTATGAAAAATATCCATAACATGTCTTTGACAAACTGCAAATTTAATACTCTATTGAATTATGACTCTATATGGTTATGTTTGAAAGATATCCATTCATCTTCTCGTTCATCAAATCATATTCGAAACATCTCATTCATGAAACACTTATCAATCTTTTCAGTCTCAGTTGAGCTCTTTAACTCGTGTTATACTCTGTGATTGTTCCGTTGTCATTGAGAACAAGCTGAACTGAAACTAAGAATGAGTTGATAACTGGGAGCCAACCTTAGTACTTTATTGATAGACTCGTAGTAATTAATCTTATTTTTAACATGAATAATTTGCAAATTCGAAAGCATTATCAGAATGCTGTGAAGTAGCCTACTACATGAATGATGAATTCGAAGTCCACCGGTGAAAGTGATAATTTCAACAGGCAACTCTGACACAAATAATCTCATCGATCTAAAACTGGCATGCCAGCTACAACAATAAGCCCAGCGCGTTCATCTCGATACTTTCCGTACCATATATAGCGCAGATGGATGCTTTACGATGAAGGCTAACATATGCTGCAGAGAAAAGCTTGCCAAGTGACTTGTTAGAGAGCCTCTTTCCTGACGACGATATGTAAAAGCGGAAACGTAATCCCGTATACGAGGGAAATAAACCGTCAAAGGTAGGGGTGGAGGTAGGTGGAGAGGGGGTAGGTTGTCAGTGAAGGTATGAAAATGTTGAAAGGGGTTTGTCAGAGTAGGGATGTAATGGTGAAGCTCACTGAACTTGCACTAATCGTGAGAAGCAGAAAGGAGGTTAGGCCTGATTCTACCAGGCAATTGCATTCTACCAGGCGTCTCCATCCTACCAGGCACCGGTAGGAGGTGGTTGATCGGTATAATGACATTAGTTGGGCTGCTGCTGTAGTATAGGGTATTGTGTCAAGAGTGTTAACGCCTTGCGATTCCTGTGTCACTATGGTTTGTCTTTGCTGGAGGAAATGGACTCTACTCGGGGTTTGTCGGCTCTCTTCCCCTCAGTCGTCTCATTACCTCCTCCTCATTCCCTATACAATCTATTTCGTCCCAAATCTTTCCCCTCCCCCTTTTCTACTTCGTCACAAAACCTCTCACTCGGTCCCAACCATCTCGAATTTCGTCCCATGACCTGTATTCTAGTCCCAAAACCCCCTTCTGCCTCATAACCCGTCTACTTTGTCGCGGCTCCACAACTTCCTATCCCCCAGCTGTTAATTGCAACTTGAAATAATGGACGCCAGCATTCCATTGAAAGAGGTTTTGTATTTGGAATAATGCAAAGTACTTCGTAGTGCCCGAAGCTTGCTTCAGGTCGGCTGCTTGTAGTAGCTCATTTCGCTCTTGTTTTGTGAGTTCTGTTTTGTTGTTGAGTTGGTGGAAATGTTGAAATTTAATTAATGAGCTTACAAATCGCTTCCTGGTGGTATGGAGCCCACAAACTGTTGGTGTATTCATCTCTTATCATACTTTTCATTACCCACACGCACGCTTCTATAATTAACGCATACCAGCAGCTTTTAATATTATGATCATCACCTCAAGAAAAAACTAAGATTTGGGACGGTTGATTTGTTACATCCATTTTAAATGTTATAAAAAACATGTTTTATCATAAATTTCAAATAAATATCAAATCATATTTGGTATTATATTTGATAATTATTATTATATTTCAAATATATATTTTAACATCAAATATATCTATAACGTTTGCAGCTACTAACTTCTAACCAGCTTCATTGAATTTCACAAGATAACACTTTATTTACCTAAAGAAGCCAACGAAGAAGTCGATTGCACTTACATCCAATTGAATTTAACCGTCGTAAAATGACGTCATTTTATAGAGCTTAATGGCTATTTCATTTTATAGATTTTTCTTGCTTGAAACCGTCGATAAAATCATGAACTTAATGAAATCTACAATACCACAACATCCTTATCCAGGTAACAAAGCATTTCAGAGCTTTTTGTGAAGACTTTCATTTTGTTTTGATGTGGATCTCTCGGATAGTTACGAGACACGCACTGTAGTTGGATGGATGACCGGCGATGTGAATTTCAGTATTAGATAGCCTAGGTTGGAAGCAGCGTCTCAGCTTACAGGCTGAGGGCTAAACAGATATCGGTGCATCTCTTATTACGTGGCAAAACTGATAAATGGCGTGGATGATGGAAGCCTGCCCTGCCAGGCTTGATTCGATTTGGTTTCAATATCCAATTTCGCTTCTCTTGGCTTTTCTCTCTCACACACACTCACACGCCAACACACACTCTATATCACTCTCCCTATCAATCTCTCTCTTTCTCACACTGATTTTATCTTCCCTATTTTCCTCTTCATCTTCCATAATCTTTCCCATTTTCCTTTTTCTATTGAACTTCTATTGTAATCTCGTGGATTCTACCTATTCTGCCTTCACTTTTTTTTCTGCCCTCTTCGTTTCATTCTGCCTCATTCTTCTAGTTTAGTTTCTTCTTATATTTTTGTTTTCGTTTTGGTATTCTCTTTAACCTGCTTCCTCTTTTGCCTCCCTTTATTTCATTTGTTGTCATCAGTAGACTTCCAAATTTACCTTCTTTCTGTTTTTATTTGTATTTCAATTCCCTTCTTTTCTTGTCTTCTACTTCTCATTCACTGCTATCTTGTTTTCGTTTTCTTCCTGTTCGAATTATTCTTCCCTATTTTCTGTGAAATCTTCGAATTGTTCTTTCCTTCATTTTGTTCGCTAGTTCTTTTCAATTCTAGCATTTCATTGACATGATCTTCTATTTTAATCTGCTTCACTTCCTCCCTTTTTCTCTCATTGTTTTTATCCAATTTGTTATATATCTTTTTCTCTCTTCCACCTTTTTCCATTCTTTGATGTATTCACATTTTCTTCACTGCACTGCCTATCCTTTTTCTCCCTTTTATCTCATCTTCTACTTCTTCTCCTCCTGCTATACATTTATTTCGTCTCCTCGCCACTCCTCGTCCTTCTTGTTCTACTTTTATTCTTCTTCTTTCTTATTCTTCTCTTCTTCTCTTTCTTTCCATTCTCGCTCTCCATTCTCCTCTCTCTTTCTCTTCCTCTCTTCCTCCTCCTTGTAACTTTTTCTCGGCTGATACAGCGACTCAGCCCTTTGGGTGCAGTTGTGGGGGGGGGGGTGGTGCAGTAGGGGTTAAATCAATTTTGCCATAGATCGATTCGACCCCAGGTTGTAATTGCATCATCCTCTCATAGCTCGGCCTTATTTCTACTGATATCTCAGTTTCTGTTTATGGAATCAGCGCATCCATTCATCTTCTCGACTGTGCTGTCTTTCGTAGTGAAGCAGATTTATTGTTCAAAGAAGTCATTCAAGGCTGAAAAGATTTATTCGCAGTGTATTCCAGAGCTTCTTACAGTTATGTTTCAGTTCAGTTTCTCAAAGTCTCCCGTAAAATTATGTCATCTAACGGCTATCAATGGATAATCAATTGTTGTATTTTATTAAAGCATTGTTGTATTTAATTTGAATCAATTTGTATTAAAGCAGCGTCTACAGAGACTGTAAAGTTACAGTGTGGTCATTGGTGTGGCAGAGTCCATAACAGTGAGTTGAAACATTATGCTTTCCCACCAACGCCAATAATTTTACCAATACTTTCACCAATATTTTTTATTTTAATACTTACAGGTAACTCTAAACCCATACACTCTTTTTTCAAACTTCCTTTGGAAGTGACAACATAAAAATCACTTTTCTTACATCAAACATAGTTTTTCTAACCTTATGTAGGATTTTTGGTAGCTGAAAATTATATAAATTAAACTAACTCTGATATAGGCAAACTACAGCTTAGAAGTGTATCACTTGACATAAGATATCACTCAAGTAACTTCTCAATGTAAATCTTATGGGAATTGGCAAAAGTATGGATGATTTGACCGAGCTAAACAATCAATAGCGACGCATCCAATGGCCACACTGTGATTATCTCTGTAGCTGCGTCAGATGACATCATTTTACAGCTGTCAAATGTTTTCGGACTTTGTGAAACCGGCCCACAGGAATTTCCTTATCAGATGCAGACAATATCGACTATCTTACTACATTTTAAGCAGCTATTGGCCATTAAAATATAGATAGGAATATCATAATAGATTTTATGTGCGAGTAAAACAAAAAAACAAGGAAAAACAACACAAGACGTATAAAACTGACACTGAACACACAAATCGATGAAATATCCGAGTGATGAAAATGTTGGCTGTATTGTATTTAGAATAGCAGGAGAATGGTGTTTATACTGGGCTCATTGCAGCCACATCAGCGTCATAAACACTTGTTATGGTCGGGTGATAAAATGGATGCTTTTTATTTTGCTAAAGTTTCACTGCCAGATAGGCATTCTTGGCACTTACAGCGATCAATAGCTGGCTATCTTGCCGTTAATACTCTTATTTCCGTTCAGATTTCATGTCATGACTTTACGGTAACGGTATTCTCTTATTTTTTCTCATTCTTCTTCTTCTCCTCCTCCTCTCCTCCTTTTCTTCTTCTTCTTCTTCTTCTTCTTCTTCTTCTTCTTCTTCTTCTTCTTCTTCTTCTTCTTCTTCTTCTTCTTCTTCTTCTTCTTCTTCTTCCTCTTCTTTTTCTTCTTCTTTTCGTCTTCTGTCTCTCCTAGGATTTAATGTTATAACATCAAAGTATCTTCATGACTGGATTTCGTGAGCCTTCAAAGTTATTGACGCTCACATCATGTAAACATGTGATATCATGATCATAATAATGGAATTATTTATGGCTTTTTTATTACATTGGATTTAGCTGCTCTGTAATGGTAATTGTTGAATTATTGCATCTGGGTACAACGTATTATCAATCTATTTATTTATCTATTTTATTGAATACGTATGAAGTGTAATAATTTTGCTAGTGTTTGTTAGTCATGAAGTCGATTACAATAACGTAATAATATTTACAATAATAGCGCAAGAAAGATATTGAAATTTCTAATGAAATTATCATTTGGCATATTTTTTTAGAATATGAATAATATTCTGAATGATAATACTCAAAATAAGTATGAATGGTGAACAAGTAGTATTAATTTTCATTGATGTTTGTGTCTGCTAGTGATTGAATGAACCGCCCACTATGGGAGTGGCTTGTCTAGGCCAATAGCAGCCTTGATAGGTCAACTACTACTCATGACTCGCTTCATACGTATTCTACTGCTAGATAACACCACAATGTTTCCTTCTCCTTCCTCCTATAAAAAAGCTGATAATAATTTATTATGTGATGCATTATATTAAGGAAGAATAGCATCAGTTGTAATTCTCTCCTCATTCCGGGTTGCATTTAGCGAGATAGACCTTTAATACAAAGGATCCAGATGCGATCAGGTGATTCAAAATAGTTAATCCCGGTAAATTCGGAGTTTTCAATATCACCTCTGAACAGAGGGAAATTCTGTGTGATATCAATTCAATTAAGTTGGCAATTAATGAGTTTTCCTAGAACGAAATTCAATTTCAGAAGTAGTTTCGTATTTAAAGCTATTACAAAGAAAGGAGTTGAAAGGAAAATGGTTGGGAAATTGGATTGAACAGTTCTATTTCCAGCTAAAAGGGCAAATAGAACATTACGCTTCTGAAGCAGACCTATATCTCATTGGAGCTGAGTTGATGAAGCGAATGAGAGATGAACTCAGTTGAAAATCTAGAGGGAAAATTGTATCTGAATAAGGAAAAAGAAGAGAGCTTTTTATACAGTATATCATTAGGGAAAAGGAGAACTGAGAAATTATTGGGATTGTTGTATAGTAGTGAGATATAGCTGTATACTATCAGAATTATATAAAATGAGGGAGATAATATAGTTATATAGGTTTGGTTCTGGCTGAGCGCTGAGAAAGAAAATAAACTCCTTGTTTAGCTTGCATTACCTCTAAATAGAATGTGGATTTATTAAATATTCAGAATTAAATCAATATTTCCCTTCTATGGTTTAGGATTGTTGAGTTTTCCATTGATATGATAATTTGTATTTTATCTCCTGTATATTGATATAGTAAGATATTGTTAGCTTTATCTGTCCACTCAGCAAACCTCAGAATAGAGGATGTCACTAACAGGAAAGTCCTTGCAAGTTGATCACGGGCCAAGAATAGCAAGTACAGACTTGCTCAAGTATTACGTCTCTTACTTGAAAGTTGAAATAATTTCGTGAAGGGTCTTTTTATTCCGAGCTATTTGGATTCCTAATAAAAACCAATTGATTCACTGTATTATTGCATGTGACAAGCGTACTGAATTGAGGATGTAACAAGAAAGACCATGCGATCTTGCATGTTAATTACGGGGATAGAATAGGCAATCAATTCAAAATTTTACTGATAATTTGGAGAAAATTAAAAAATATACAATATCACAAAAAAATAACATCCGGTTAGAGGAAGATGAAGATGAAGATGAAGATGAAGATGAAGATGAAGATGAAGATGAAGATGAAGATGAAGATGAAGATGAAGATGAAGATGAAGATGAAGATGAAGATGAAGATGAAGATGAAGATGAAGATGAAGATGAAGATGAAGATGAAGATGAAGATGAAGATGAAAGATGAAGATGAAGATGAAGATCGATAAATCAAGTCGATCATATTAATATCGTGAGTCATATTACCATTATATTGAAGAAGACGGTAGGTTTCACGTGCATAATATTGGGCTGAATCAGTCTGGTGTCCCTGATTCAATATTCAATATCGTGAGTCATATTACCATTATATTGAAGAAGACGCATTACCATTATATTGAAGTAGGTTTCAATATTTCCCATAGGACATAAACCCGGCGATGACCGGTTATATACCACGCTGTCCCTTATTTGATCTCAATAGGAGATATACCCGGCGATGACCAAATAAATATACCATGCTTCGCCACGGATGATTTTGTATCATAAAATGAATTGGGTGGATGTTTTGAGAGGGGTTGATCATATCGATTGATGATTATGACGTCATCTAGATGCATACATTTCATTACCGTCTTCTTTTATGATATGATCACATATCATAGATCTAGTAGGTCATATCTTGTAGGACTCACATTACATCGTTATGAGTATTCTATAAGTTCGAAATATTACAGTGATGGTAATTCATATTGCGGAGATTCCAGAGCCTAGATCTTCCACTGGGAATATTGATGACTAGCCTATTTCATAAGCAATAAGTTCAAATTACGCCTAATTTATGAGTGAAAGGAAGGAGACTTGACGGAAAGTTGGCAGAAAGTGCTGGCAGTCATCTTGGAATGCAATAAAGTCTCAATATATTACGAGAGATATGCATATCGTGCATATAAAAGCATACGCTGAGCGCCTCTTTAGAGGTTATTAAACGAGATGGGAGATGACAGCAAATTATTCGGCGAAATTTATTCGAGGTTTACGGCAGTCTACTATTTGAAGAGATAGGCCTTGATAAATTCTTGCAGCTCTAGACTCATGGACTGCCAGACGAAGGCTCTGTGTTCAGACCGTGAAGCTCTAGATTTTTGTTCTCCTAGTAGGATTGCTGGGATTGTATAGGATTGCTTGGAGAAAGATATTTTAGATATTTTAGATATTTTAGATATTTTAGATATTTTAGATATTTTAGATATTTAAGATATTTTAGATATTTTAGATATTTTAGATATTTCAGATATTTCAGATATTTCAGATATTTCAGATATTTCAGATCTTTAAGATATTTCAGATCTTTAAGATATTTTAGATATTCTAGATTTTAGAATGTAGATTTTAGATTTTAGATTTAAAATCAATAATCTCCTCATGTCCTTAGCTCTTTCGATTATAAATTTCATGTGTTGGGTATAACCTAAATTTGGACGTTTACTGTGGGTTCGTCATTCCACTAGGAGATGTATGAAACAGGCGCCTGATCTCATATTTTGATGTAGAATCAACCGTCATGTGAATCCTTCACATGATAATTTGAGAGTGAATGTTTGAGAGGCTTAAATTATCAGCTTACACTTGACTACACGACACGGCATTCCGAGGTGCAATCAATAGCGGCGATGGTTGGGCGAGTTGGGTAATTTTCTAGTTCAAGTGTAATCGGACAAGTTTGGTTTCCGACTATTTGACCTAAAGAGTCCAACCATCATTACCACCAGTCAGCCTGCAAACATCAAAGCGAAGGGTCGACTCGTCAAGATTTGTTCAGCAGAGCCAATTTGCTGAGTTTGCTCTCTCTCTCTCTTTATCTTACAATCACACACTCTTTCTCTTTCTCGTCAATAGATTCTGGAAGAGGAGCAACTGGACAGAGGGAGGAGGGAGGGTGAGGATGAGGAAAGAGGATGGAGGAGAAAGAGAGGAGGAAGAGTGGAGGGTAAAGAGGAGGAGGGATGGGGAGGGAAAGGAGGGGAGTAGTAGGAGTGTGAGTAGGAGGGAGGAGGAAGGAAGAGGAAGAGGAAGAGGGGTGGAGGAGAAGGAGAAGAGAAGAGGAGGAGGAGAGGAGAAGGAGGAGGATGAGGAGAGACAAGGAGGAAGGAAGAAAAGGAGAAGAAAAGAAGAAGAGAAGAAGAAGAGAAGAAGATAAGAAAAGAAGAAGAGAAGAAGTAGAAGAAGAAGAAGAAGAGAAGAAGAGAAGAAGAAGAAGAAGAAGAAGAAGAAGAAGAAGAAGAAGAAGAAGAAGAAGAAAACAGAAGAAGAAGAAGAAGAAGATGAAGAGAAATTCAAAGAGGAACAAGAAAAGAAGAAGAAGAAGAAGAAGAAGAAGAAGAAGAAGAAGAAGAAGAAGAAGAAGAAGAAGAAGAAGAATGGAAGGGTGAGAAAAGAGAGAAACATCTGAGCAGAATACGGTGAAGAACCGAATGAGAAGAGGAATGGGAA
Organism: Laodelphax striatellus; assembly: GCA_017141395.1. Lineage (NCBI taxonomy): Eukaryota > Metazoa > Arthropoda > Insecta > Hemiptera > Delphacidae > Laodelphax > Laodelphax striatellus. The sequence goes on along the minus strand of CM029535.1, from coordinate 32,096,579 downwards.
AGACAAAGTTGAAAGTATAAGGATAACGAAGAAGTAAGTAGAGAAACTAAGAAAAATAAAGGAATAGGTTTGCTGAGAGAGGAGTTATGTGGGGGATAGAGAAGAAGGATGGAAGGGCACGAGAAATTATAAACGTCAAAGACTGTTGAGAAGAGGAAAAGGAGGAGGAAATTGATGAAAAAGCAAAGATGAGAAAACGAAGATGGTACAAAACGACGAGAACGTAAGACGAGAAGTGAAAAGAAGAATAAGGGTTGAAGTAGGATCTTAATAGAGAAGGTAAGTAGAGTAAACAGAAGGGAGGTTGGTACATGGAGTGAGAGAGAGAGAGAGAGAGTGAGTGAGCTATCCTCCCCCTCCACCCTCCCCACCAACCCTTGAGACCTCGAATGCTAGCTCAGCTTCAAAGAGAATCAGTGAAGCCGCTCTGGCTCTGAATGAAGCAGCGACTTACAGGCTTACTGCCGAGACAATCTTTGCTTGCTCGACTTTCAATAGGAGTAGGTGGGGTGCAGCGCAGCCGATCTTGGCAATTATTGGTAATTCATTATCGTCGATGTGATGGCGAATTAGTGAGTGTGTTGCTTCCAATTCGTTGGGGAATTGTAGTCGATGGTACGGCATTATTGTAGTTTAAGGAAGAGTTTCTCTGAGATACCATTTTGGTTTAAACTAAGTTTAACTTGTGATACTCTGGTTTATACTGTGGATCCACAGTTTCAACCAAGCTTGAACTAACGTTTCGTTAGATTAGTTTGAACGACGATGGCCCTAAGTGGACTAATCAGACAGAATAGTAGTTTATTGGAGAATGCTGAAAGAACATTCTTCTTTTATATTATCTGGGCCTAAGCGTGGTCCACGGACTCTGAGTTTGCCAGAAACTAATTCAAGTACACTTTTAATTTATTAAAACCATCAATAATTGTAATTGAATAATATGAAACAATATCAGAGCTTCAATGTCAGACTAGCCAGAATCGTGCAAACTGGCAATTGCGTTCTAGGAGAGCCGACCCCGAATAATGGGTTAAATGCAAAGACAAAGATGAAGAAGAATTGCAAATATTCAATTATCTACTGATACTAATACGAATCTGATGGGATGACGACTGAAAAAGAGAGAAGAAATAATCCAGTATCAACAATTTTATTGTCAAAAATATTATAACAATGCGTTAAAACTCCGCTCAGAGTATTTTTCTCTGATTACGCATCGTTTTTCTTACAAGGGCCATGATTTCAGCTCCTACCAGAGAGTATACAGTAGAAGAAGGTCGTTCACTTCTATTCTATCTAGCTTCCACCAGTAGGCTACTTTCCAAGATGATTCAATTTCTGGTACAAATTGCAATAATATAATTATTGAGGTTGTTCAATTCATTAAATTGTATGAGATTAATGAAATTTGAGCTGATCAATTATTCCACTCATCTCTTCACGAATTGGTTGTAATGGAACCATAATATCCTATTGAAACTTGAGTTGTAACTCTAGTAAAAATGGAGTCTGTGTTATGACGTAATGGTGTCAGCCAATGAGAGCGCGTTGTGGGCGTGGACTAGTTCAGAGTGTACTCGCTCGTCATTGGTCAAGAATTCAACGAAAACATCTTATCGACTTGAATGGTAACTTACAAAAAGATGGAGAATATGAAATGGCGGAATGGCATCAGCCAATGAGAGCACGTTGTGGGCGTGAACTTGTACTGAGTGTACTCGCACGCGATTGGTCGACGTTGTGCGACGTTGCTAATCTGTCAGCTGAAGTTGAAATTGGCATCCACCAATAATTCGACACAATATGAATGGTTTAGTACATAGATTTGTCTGGGTCTTGAATTAAGGTCTTCGTACATAAATTAGTTATTCATCTCAAAATATATTTCCATCTTCAAATATATTGAAATCTCTGCTATATAATATTGCTCACCTTTCTTGTACGGTTAATTTCCTCAGCTTTAAATAACCAAATGTTTATAATTATAATTATCAATCAAGAAACTTAAGAATTTTTTTCAAGTAAACTAAATGCTCCACAACATTAACGCCTGTTTTTCCCCTTCCATTAATATTGTATTCTGATTAATTAAATCAGTATGAATATGAACATTGCACAATTCATGTGTAATGTTTTATTCTCTAAGTGGTACCACTTGAAGTTGAATGATATATGATTAATACAGCTATTAGAGACCTAAGAATTCAAATTGAAAAGTTTTTGTTTACCAAAAATCAGTATTTGATGCCTGTTAAGTTGATTGATGACCTGCTCGCTGGCAACAGCCAATATACATCGTATCCAACTAATGATGGTCTATTGAATGCGTTTCAAGGAACTGTAAAGATTTCCTAGAGGCTACAAACCAGCATCTTTGTTCAAAAACAATCCCTTTGTGTGAACTCACTATTCATTTCAATCAATATCAATTTCGGAACATCACCTCCATTGTAAAGAGAACAAAAGCTCTCTTTTGAGTCTACTGAAACCTCGGTTTTCGTCCGATACCTGCGAATAAAAAGAGCTTTCTCTTCATTCAGTAGAATTCAATCCACAATATGTTGCTCCATTCATATTCGGAATTTATTGTGGGAAAAATGTAATCCATAGAACATGCAATAATGAACAGGCATTGTTCTAGACTGGAGTCTTGTGAAGAGAATATTGAGAATTGAGGATTTGTTACATGGGTTTAATAAAGGATTAGTTCTCGATTGGACAGAATCGATTTATGTTGTTAGTATTACGGATTAAAGTATTGAATTTTATTAGTCCTTTGTCCGTTAGTGGAAGGATTGTAGGGAAATGTTTTATCAGAGCGATTCAACTAATCTTCTTTGATGTCACTCTTGATTAATTACTCAACACTCGAACAATTTTAATTCATATCATTTGTTCATTGTTAATGACGATTTGTCTGAAATTAACGAGATCAATGAGTAATTTTCATAGGTGGAGTTTCAATTATTTGTCTTCAAATACTCGATTTCAATTACGTTCAATTCAATCTTAGGATTTAAAGTATCAAATTTTTAATAAAATTATTCTATTTTATTTAGTTTTAATATTATATATTATGTAATTGAAATTTATCAGCTATAATTCGAATACTCGATTCTCATTGCTGTTACACTATTCTTATTCTTGTTCATTACTTATTACTGTGTTTCCATAAGGCTAGGCGTACACCGGTTAGTCAAGACAAGAAAAGACGAGATTAGTCACGTTTAGTTACAGTACTTCACATGGTTGCTTATGAAGCAACACACACCGATTAGTCATTGCATCGGTGTGTGCTGCTTCATAAGCAACTATGTGAATTACTGTGACTAAACGTGACTAATCTCGTCTTGTCTTGTCTTGACTAACCGGTGTACGCCTAGCCTAACTTTAAATGTAAAAACTTTCCAAGCCATCCCATCTTGACTGACTGTTCTTTCTTTGTTTCAGGGATACTTCACACTGATTGTTATGATAATGGCCAATTTCGTGCATGAAGAAAGGCATTACTGGAGTGGGAACACAACCATACCTCACAGTCACAGCTTCCTAGAGCCAGGGACCATATCGCCAAGTAAGTTTGATCATTTGAAACAATACAACTTGAACAATTTTCAATGTGAAAACCGTTCATAAGTTATGAAGCGTGTCGCTGCGATAATAGTAATGAAACTTCTCCCATCTGATATTATTGTATTGTTATCCATCGGATTTAATATATATAAGACTTTAGTAGAATTTACAGTATATTATAAAAGGAATTTTGATAATATTGTGAAGTTCATGTAATACAGTAGGCTATCATCCTCTCTCTTTCTATAAAAATTTCGACGGTCAAGTGTTAATGAAAAAGATATGTTCACATCTCCTTTTCTAAGAATGAACATTTATATGTCCAAACTTCGCCTTTCCATGTAGATGAATCACAATTATATTATCATTTTGCTTTACATCGTCTTATTGAATAATTCATAAGTTTGTCTACATTTGTTGATTAATTAGATGTGTATTTTAGTATTATAATTTAGGATTTGAGCCCCGTGGCGAAGCGTGGTATACTTAACCGGTCATCGCCGGGTATATTTCTTATAGGACATAAGCCCGGCGATGACCGGTTGAGTATAGCCTACCACACTTCGCCACGGTTTGAGCTTCATATTTGTTATCTACATGAATAAAGTAAGTAATCTAATCTACAAATATTTCCGGTAACAATTCCATGTTTTACACATAATAAGGCACTAGTGCTGTAATATTGGATAATTCAATAATGATAGTGCTGTAATATTAGAGATTGCTGCAATATGAAGAAAAAGAGCAGCAACAAAACTAGAAGACAAACTTATGGACAATGCATTTACTGCGATTTTGCTTGATGTTGGTAGTTTCTTCTCTTATGCTTAGCTCTTGCTTTTAGGTTTACAGTAACTGTAATGAGTTTTTAGCTTTAAAATGTATTTCCAAGTATTCCATCAGAGTACCAATCGATCAAGCATTACTATCGGCATGGCAGTCCTTTCGATTACGTCATGTCGCCATATCAATCAACCAACTAATTAGATTATGAATAGCCGCTGGAGAAGCTTATGCTTTCAATCACAAGGACTCAGACCACGCGTTCATTGGAAATCGATGCTATGAAGGCCGTTATCGTCATAACGGCTGCAATATTGCATCATGAAATGAGATTGAAAACAATATTTTTCTGGATTATCTTGGAATATTGAAGTAGAGTGCCAATACCAGTATTGGAAATGGAAAATAATTTATTGTTGGTGGCAATTTAAGATATTAAATAAAATGCAAAAATGTGTGCAATGGATTGGTAGGAAAAAATTATGATGAAAGATGTTGAGACCATGTTTACACATTGTAATTGGCATATGCCAATAGAGAAGTGCATAAAGCATAATATATAATAAAATAAAGTGCAATGGATTGGCCATGTTTACACATTGTAATTGGCATATGCCAATAGAGAAGTGCATGAAGCATATGCCCTTGGAAACGTGTGTACATGGCATAAGAGACTAGTGTCAGTGAACTCTATTTTTCTATGACAAAATCAATCTGCTGATTTAAATGAAAATACATAGAGCTTAATAATAGTTCCATTCATTTGCATATTATCAATTTGAATTATGGTTGATTGATGATAATTTCTAGATAATTGAGATTTTCTTGCAAAATTAGAATCAAATTAAACATTGGTATAATAATACAGCCTACAGTAACATGACCCAAAACAGTTGTAGTCACCAGCAATATATCAGGCATTGAAAATTGTCAATTCGACCAAATGACATGTCGGGAAACTGGGTAGCCACCCAACGGTCATATAGGTGGAACTATGACAGTGACAATTTGTCGAGCCAATAATGCACACTAGAGTAAACGAGCAGCTCTGCCTTGCGCTGCCTTCAAGCCGTACCAAACCAATATAACTGTCCAACTGTCAAATAGTGAGAAAAGTGAGCCACTAGCACAATTTCTTCTCAATCTCTTCTTAGGCCTACACTTCCAAGACTTGCAATCAGTGAACTAATAATGGTTAAGTAGATTTCCAATCAATGAACTGATTTCCAATCAAGCAATCACTATATTTCCAATCAGTGGCTGAGAGCAGAGCACACAGTGTTGTTGAGGGAGTAGTTCAGCCAGAAGCATCAGCTCCTTGTGACAATTCATCTTGACAAAGTAGGTCTATTCTTGAGAGCTCTCCCAAGACTGGAGAAAAGAGTTCGAGAGGACTTGAGAGCGCAACACTGTCCGATCCTATTTGGAAGTTTACTCTGAGCAGAAATCTCTGAGAAGATGGAACTTGAGAGAGAGAGATCACTCACTCGGGTCTCCTTCCTCTTGCCTCTCTCTCTCTTTATCTCTATCTCGCTCTTAGTAGTGAGTAATCACATTTTTCCTCTATCATAACCTAGAATTCAAGCAGTAATATTGTTGTAACCTACACGAATAATTTAAAAAGTAATCTAATTCCACAAGTATTTTATTCAAAAGTAATGGATAAAGAACACGAAATACAAAACAATCTAATTCGATTTAATCTCTTATTTTCTCTGTCTCTATTTCTCCTTTTCTTCTCCATTTTATTTACCAACGTTGAATTCTATCTACCTCTTTCTATTCACTTCTCTTTTCCTGTTTCAATTCCTCTACGTTCCTATTCTTTGTTTCGCTGATGGTTGAAATTCAAATCTTGCTCTCTCCTTGTCTTTCTTCCTTGTTCTCCTTGCTTTTAGTGTCTCTCTCTCTCTCGCTCTTTCTTTCTTCTTCCTTGCATCTAAGTACATTCATCCTCCAAGCATTTTTATTTATGATTTTCTTCTATTGATTCTCTCTTCCTCTCGTTTTCAATGTATAGTTTCTAACTCACTTTTTTCTCTTTCTCTCTCTCACACACAATCCCTATATCATTTCTTTCATTTTCATTTTCATCATTTCTTTTAATGCATATTTTTCTCTTACATTCTCTATCTCTCTCTCTCTCACACACACTTTCATACACATACACTTTTTCTCATGCTCTCTCACCCCCCTTTTATCAATCTATCTTTCTCTCACCACCTCCTATTTATTCACTCTCTATTAGTCTTTCTCTCACGCTCTATCACTGTCTCTCCGTCACTGTATATCTCTCTCTCACGCGTCCTCTCACACAAACTCTTTTTTTCACGCACACTATCCTCATGCTCTTCTACTCCCTCTTTCTCACTCTATCTTTCTCTCAACTCCTCTCTCTCACTCTCATTTAATAAATCATTTCTTCTCTTCCTCTCTCGCTCCCCTTGCCCTCTCTTTCTCTCTCTCTCATCGATTGCAGTGGTGACAACGTCAGTGTGACGATCCGAAAGTCAATTAAGTAGTAATCTGGCAGCAGCTGACATCAGTGGACTCTACGGCGTTGTGTCCGGCTGGTCCCATTCATTCAATCCGGAATTACGTCCGAATATCCGGAAATCGAACTTCTCCAGGTTTCCGGTTTTTCCAGATTGTGGGTGGTGTGTACGGGAGGCGGGGGGTTATATTGGACGCTATTCATGCTGAGTCCATCTTTTATACTATATTGCTGTTGCATTATGTTGTATACATGAGTTTGTCAGCTGAATAAAGTGTGAAAATGAAATCTCTACAAAGCCACCACCTTCTAGGGAGAATGGTACTATTCTGTAACTGTGTACTTTACCCTTCTTTGGAGAAGTGGTGACTAAGCGTTCAGTTTGTAGCAGGGTGACTAGAATACAGGGTAGTGTTTACGATAATGATGCACAGTGGCAAGCTATCGTTCACTGAAGTTCAAGAGTTTTAGTTACTGTTTGTTCAACATGTTGTATTTAGCAATATTATCCATGTATTTTTCTCAATGGCATGACATTCAAACCATCAGGCACTGAAAATGGACAATATGAGTACGAAATAGTACAATAGCCATTAGTCAAGCTATAGCAGGATTAATTTAACTAGTCAGAAAACAGCTGTTTTGGAAATCAGTAAACAGTGATTTTACGCAACTTTGACACAATAATCCAAAGGCTTAGAAGTCTTAAAGACCTTTAAAGTCTTTAAAATACCTTTTTAAAGAAGACCTTTCAAAGAATACCTTTTTAAAAGTATTTTTCAATAATCTGCGAGATTCAGCATTTGTAGGTTAAGTATTGAGATATTGCTTGTCGAAACAGCTGTTTTCTGACTAGTTAAATTAATCCTGCTATATTAATCAAAATGTAAAATATGAACAATATACTAAATAAAATCACTTTCTACAACTACAACTTATATAAATTTATAGAACTAAATAACTTTATTTTATATCCATAAAACTATATAGATCACCATCAGCAAAATCAACTAAATAGATATATTGTATAGATATAGAAGAATACATAGATATAGAAGTATATATAGTTCAACAATTACACAATTATAGCTGTTGTAAATAATATTTCCACTTTCCTCACGTCACTATTCCTAGACAAATACCAATTGATTCTCACTGACACAATATTCATCCCCATCCCAACTTACCCCATGATAGAATACATCAGTCACTGCAGCTGAATTCAATTGACCAATGACATACAAAGAGAAAGCTTAGACCTTGGACCGATTCAAATGCTGGTCGATCTCGCCCGCCACAGAAGCTGTCCTGCCCTGAATATTCATCAGGAATTATCTTGAAAATCACGTCAATCCGTTTAATCACAGCAAATGCCAATCAGAACCTGGTATTTGGTCAGTTGTGGTCAAACAGAATCCATTCAGCCCAATAGAGCGGCGGAGATTATCGCAACTGTCTAACGTGTAATCAAATAACAACATCCAAACTATTTCACTAGCTGTATTACTGTTGATAATTCAATTATATGATGTAATTGTCCTTGATTGTGAATCCTAGATTAGATACACCACTGTTTATTTGACTTAAATTGATGATATTGTGATTGTACCAAGGTATATGATGATATTATCCTCCCTATGTATCCTAGATTTGATACACTACTATTTGACATTATGAATCATTATACTTTATTGTAATTTTAAGTAAACATGATATTGTGATAAAATCCATGTATTTAAGAGGTTTTTGGTTATGTTCATTGAGCATTGTTCTCTTCCACATAGCATAGTGAAAGGTTCTTGCTATCTTGTTCTTCTATATATATGTTTAGTTCAACTATTTTCACTTTTATTTTTGTATTTTTACAGCAACAATGGCGTTTAACCTGGTAGCCCTGATATGTGGCTGCCTTGGAGCACTAACTTGCTTCCTTCTAGTCTACGCAATATATACTGTAAGTATTAAAATCAGAGAGCAACTCTTTCAAATTTAATTTATGAACTTATTTTAATTAAGACATATCGAGTCTGAGTGTTGAACAAATTCGAGAAATCAACACGTGCATGTGTCAAAATTGCAATAGAATAGACTACCATTATTACCTGCTGCATTATCCTATTCTATTCTACCACTCATGGCCAAAAGCACGGAAACCAACTTAATTTAATCGCTGTTTTAAATGACGTCACTTCATGAAGATCAAGGGAATTTGGTTCATTGATTCCGTTAAAAAATGACATTTTACAGTGGTCGAATTCTATTTTGTTTTTGTGTAACTGGTTGTCAAAATAATAAAATTATTGTTCACATGTTTACAAAAACAAGGTCACGAAAACGTTCATAGAGTTATATGTTATGGAAGAAGATATTAGAGTTCTATTTAAGTTATCTGGCTGGATACATTAAAGAATTCAATGTATTCAGAAGATCATAGTATTTAGAAGAAGTTTTTCTGCTTACCTCAAAGTGAAAGGTCATTTAGTTAATGAAAAACTGATGCCCAAAGAGCTCTTACACAGATCTGCTAATTCCCCTCGTTCAAGAAAAAACACGACAGCAAATTGACATTTCCATCATTTTTAAGTGCGGCAGTTTAATCAGAAAGATGTTCAATATTTCCACTCCTAACAGAAAACTGATAAAAAGAGGAGATGGGAGAAAGGAATGACGACCTCTACAGGGGAAAAAAGCAATTTCTTTCATGGGTTGCAGTGATTGGAAGTGGAGTTTTTTTTATATCTCCGACCAGTCCATTGAATGCGCTTTGCTACTTTTTCCTGGCCATTCGCAAGATCGAATGAGAAAAGGACGGCGTATAAGATTTCTTGTTTTATTGGAAAACTCTCGTTTTCTGAATGCGGACCGATTCATCAAAATATTGCTTCGTTCATGGATAGAGCCGCTGGTCATTTGGCAGGTTCATGATATAACAAAACAAAAACTCAATGAAATGGATATTTGCCAGGAAATAATTGAAATGTGTTCCTGGGGGTTGTATCAAATTCTGATTTTGTTTGGAGACTATTATTTCTTGAGAATATTCCTAAACAAAACATTACATTTCTTGCCCGGAGCAATAAATTTGTTGCAATAATATTTTGTTTAATTGATGCTCAATTTACTCACTTTTAAAGTCAATATATTTTTTGCTACAGCTAATCTTCCACCTACACTTATTATCACATCAAATTTAGTCATGGTTCCAGGGGTTTCAAGGAGATTTGCGGGAGCTTGTCATGAAAATAAAATACCGAATTGAAAATACAAGTAGTATTACGTTATCTGGTTATCTCTAAATTTACAATTTTTACAAAATATGTGAATAAGTAAAACTAATTTACGTAGTTTCTATTCCCGTCAAAATTCGTGTGAGTAGGGTGTCTATTATTGATGCAATTTTTTTTTATCATTATAATAAGAACATTCGATTATGCTGTTTATTCTTAAATCACTTATAGCAGGATCATTTTACTCATTTTGCTGTTTCGGTGATAAGTAAACAGTGATTTTGACACAATAATCAAAAGGCTTAAAAGTCTTAAAGACCTTTAAAGTCTTTAAAAGACCTTTTTAAAGAAGACCTTTCAAAGAATAACTTTTTAAAATACCTTTTCAATAATCTGCGAGATTCAGCATTATTTTGTAGGTTAAGTATTGTGATATTGCTCGTCGAAACATATGTTTTCTGACAAGTTAAAATGATCCTGCTATACCTCGTTGATACACAAAATTAGAGACTGTTAACACTATCTCATTTATCTCCTTACGTATTGTTACATCCGTAACAATGAGAAAATTTCAGAATATTAACGAATAGCCTAGTGACATTCCATTGATTCAAATGAAAACGTTCAACAAAATGGATTCTATATAATGGCTTTCTCTTCAGCCAATGAGAGCGCGTTGTGGGCGTGGACTAGTACTGAGTGTACTCGCACGTGATTGGTCGAAGTTGTGCGATGTTGCCGATCTGTCAGCTGACGTTGAAATTGACATCCACCAATAGAATTGGAAAGGGGCGTTCCTTGAGTAGTCTGCTCGGTCAGCTCAATAATGGCGTAATCTTTCTCCTTGGAATTCTATCATATTACCGTACTATAGCTTTACTATTACTATCATTTTATTTTATTACTATTTCTACTACTATTATCTATACTTGAAAAGTTATTTAGAATTGGATTATTGATTGAGTAACAAATAGTTTTACAATAAATAATGATATATTTCCATTTCATTCATGAAACATTCGAGTAGACAAGAATCGTTGACTTGTATACGTATGGAGAATGAGAAATATCCACAATTGAAACGAAAATTAAAACATCTAAGCAGAAGCATAGTAACAAATAAAAGATAATACGAGCTAAAAGCTAATTCCTTCGAATCCTCTTTATCTTCCTTTTCACTATCCAACATAAGAGGATGCTCTATCTCCAAGGATCAGCTTGAAAAAGCTGAGAAATCCTTCACATTTCTCCTGAACCCTTTCTTCGTATTCTTTCTCCTCTTCTTCTTTCTCAGGTTAATCCTGTTCTATTTCGATCCGCTTGAAGGCCAAATCCTTGTTTATTTTCGGGTCCCATCGTTCTCTATAAAGGTCTTTTCGAGTTCCAAGAATCAGATTTCCTGTTCTGTCAGTCGATTTTTGGCCTGAATCAAATGTCTCCGTAAAGTGAGATATTTTGGAAAGCTTGACCCTTGTAAGATGGTTATAAGAAATAGCCCTATTAGTTTTTTAGTTGGCTGACAAGAGTCTATGTTTGTAAATTGACAATAGCAAAATAGAACTAATATAAAATTGGGACTATTATAGAATAGTCTCTATAATCCGGACATTCAATACACCGGTACATCCAGTAATCCGGCTCTGTGTTTCCGCCGATGAGTCAGTAAATTTTCATGACTAGACTGTAGTTTGCTGTTTCATATCACTGTTTCTTTTTCATAATAATAAAGTAAACAAAATTGCATTAGGCCTATACTGTACAGAAATTCAAACGAGTGATATCATAGTTTTCGCAAGCAATAAAAAATTTTTTTATTGTAAAACTACTTCATTTTTTGATGCATTTTCAATAATCCGACATTTTCTTCGATTAGGTCATGCTAATCCCCATATAGGGCCGGATTAATGAGATCCTACTGTTTTAATCGGAAATAGTACTGAGAACTGATGAGAAATAGAACTGTGAAATAGCAGGATAAAGCTGACCACTAGAAAAATTGGAATGAATATTATATGATGGAATCAATCTAGTCAATTAATTATTCTTCCTCTAATACGATAGAATATAATACTCTTATTTGAATGAGAAGAGAAGCAGATCAGACTGGAACATCGAGACTAGAATATTTAGGGCCGGTTCATGAGCTTGGGATTTAGCCAAGTCCTAGACTAAAACGGGTGGCCACCGTAGCATCGACAGACCTTAGTCTCGACACTATGTACTAAGGGCTCTCTATGCTGCTAACCCACTAACCAGTCGAGACAAACGTTTGTCGGTAGCCACCCGTTTTAGTCTAGTACTTGGCTAAATCCCGAGCTCATGAACCGGCCCTTAGTGATATCCGAAACCGCACTCAATCAATAAATTAAATTTATCAGCAAAACAGAGATTTACTAAACCGCACCTCTTCTGTCAGCCCGCTTTTGTTTGGTTGTTTGTTTTGTGGTTTGGACACGTAACCAAACAAACCGTCAGTTTGAGATAGCTTTTTGATGCAAACGCAGATTACGTCTCGAGATTACTCAGCGGATTAGGTAGTCTTTCCATTGAAAACCACTCAACATCACAGAAGTTAGCAATCGTACATTACATCACGAGATAACATCGTGAATTAGTTAGTTCTTCCAGTGAATTTGAGCAATGAGACAGCTTTGAATGCAATGGAACACAATTGGAAAACACCATAGAAATCTATAATAACCCAGAGAGAAACACAAAGAATTTTAGAAAACCATTTAACATCATAGATGTTAGCTATAGCAGATTACATCACAAGATTACAGAGTGAATTAATTAGTATTTTCACTGAATTTGAGCAATGAGATAACTTTGAATGCCATGGAAAACACCATAGAAAACCATATTGGCCGTTGAGAAAAACATGAAAAAATTCGAAAACTATTAAGATTAAACATCAAAGAAGTTACAAACGAGATTATAGTCACAGTACTTCACATAGTTTATGAAGCAACACACATTGATTAGTCATTGCATCGGTGTGTGCTGCTTCATAATATGCAACTATGTGAATTACTGTGACTAAACGTGACTAATTTCTTCTTGTCTTGTCTTGACTAACCGGTGTACGCCTAGCCTTAAGATTGAACATCAAAGAAGTTAGCAAAATAGATTATATCACAAGTTTACAGAGTGAATCAATCAGTTTTTTCAGTGGATATGAGCTTTGAAACTGCTTTGAAAGCAATGGAACTCTTTTGGAAAACATCATAAAAACTATACAGTATTTATGCCAGAAACATAAAACTTTTTAGAAAACCATTGTACATCATAGGAGACCATGAAATATCAAGGAAAAAAGGTGGAAAACTGAGTTTCCCTCACACCACACGTATGATGTGTATGTCAACAGCTGAGCAAACATTGATTTGACAAGTCGATGAACCTCCATTACTGATCCACTTCGCTTCACTACACTTCAGCCTTCTCATACATTATTGAGAGCTGGCCAATCTCGACTCTCAACTATCGACTCTCGAACTGTACAATGCAATGGAAATGTGGAAATGAAACGGGTGATGATACATTGATACTCTTCTTTAGTAGTGTTTCAAGTGATGATAGAGTAGATTATTTAGGTTGGCGACTGAATAGCGCAGCTGAATTGAACGAGTGTAGTGGGGGAAGAACTCCCTTTTTAGCTGTCTTCCTAGAAAGATCTACAGAGCGTGCCATCCAAATTGGCGTCTAGGGGAGGGTGTGCGAGAGAGATGGATAATCTCTCCCACCACGCTTCCCCACCAGCCGCTAAGGTTACTACAGTCACCTCCAAAATTCTCATTGAAAGATAACATCAGTGAAGCAAATAACATCATACTACAGCTGCTGGGTAACCGAAGCGAATATGAATTTTTTTATAAAGCTGAGTTTGCCAGCTGAATGAACTATTGAAATTTACTGTACCGCGAGTCAGCAGGCACTGTCGTGGGAGAAAGCGATCAACGCGCATGCTCCAGTGAGAGGCCAATTTGGATGGCACGCTCTGTACTCTATAATGCTGTATAATTTCGATGATAAACAGTAATGTTTAACAGTACAGTATGTAATGATCAGAAAACTATTTTTCTACTTCATGATCAATATATTTATTCCATTCATTAATAATTAATGAATGATTAATTAATGATTAATCAAATAATTAGTGATTAATCAATTATTTTGGAGTATAGCTGATTCATTTTGCACCAGGATTATCAATCAAGCTTTCACAATGTTGAAATTGTACAAAAATTCACATACTTTGAAGCATTCACTTCAATCAATATTGTTTAGTGGATGGATTTTTATCCAATTTGAAACTGTAAAATTTGTAATGAGATGATTCATTGTCAATATCTGAACTGCCAAAAGTCTGTTTTTCAGAAGGCAACTGAATTGTTTCTTGTTTTTTCAGGACCAAAGAATATTCCTCGTACCTTGGATATTCGCGATAGCAACTACTACTAGTGTGGATTTGGCTCATTCACTGTACATGTTCGCATTAGAAACGGTTCGTATTTTCATAAATCAATAGAAAACTATCTTCCCAGATCTTGTTATGCGTGAAAAAAAAATTCTTTCAAATTATCTGCCTGACAATATACATGTATTACAGTACATGACAATATACATGTAGAGTTCCTGTGAATTTATAATAAATTTGATCAATTCATTGATTTTGAAGCAACACATAAGTATCTCTTGAATCAGTCTTTTATCACACCAGAAACAAGTCTAATTCTTATTCTGTCAACAGATAATTCTACTTCTATTATTGTTGTCTGTGATCACACATAGGGCCTGTGTCGTACAAAAGTGGGACTTGAAAGTTAATCTTCTTCGTTTCTTTATTGAAATTAACATTTTTAATTAGAGATTGAACTCCACAGACCTTTGTGCAACTGACCTTACTCTTTTAGGCTCTTGCATTACTTCAGAAGTTATTTACCACCGTGTCATGTCATTGGTTGACTTCTCCAGTCAACTACGATTGCGAAGTAAGAATTCTATAACGATTTTCGTCATTTTTCAGATGAGCTTCAATCCAATGACTGCAATACTGTTCACTATAGACTTCTTCCTCTTGTGTCTTAACGTAAGTAGCCTTTTCTCATAATTAAAAATTTGATTATTTTTAACTTAGTACATTTCCTAAGACCATGGGCGTAGCCAGGTGGGGCTTTGGGGGCTCGAGCCCCCCCAAAACATTTTAAAAAATTTTTTTAAGGGAATGGGAACTGAATAAAACTCAATCATAGACTTTTTGTAGAAAAGTATAACACCAGAAGAGTTCCCAATTTCCAATTCTCTGATCATAACTCCAAACTCCTCCACTTCCTTTTCAACGATTCATGTGATTTAAAAACAAAATAGGCCTATCAAAAAATAAGACATTTTCCATAAAAGTATTTTTGGACTCACCTCAAAGTTTCTTCACATTCACGAATCCAATTCACAATCACTTAGTTCATATTATTATAGTGATGCAAAAATAGGCTTCCTGTTCACATCCTTCCCTTTATCTTCCCTTTGACTCAAAACTGCTGATAATACGTTTATTGTAATTGTATATAATTTTGTGGGGAAATCTTAAACCCCATAATCATATCCTTTAGAGTCCTCAACTATTTTTGGATACCAAATTCAGTGTTTTTGGACCAGTCGTTCTCGAAAAATCTGTAGTAGAATTTCCCATCCCATGATTGAATGAATAATCTACGTGTGTCATAAATATTGATGGTTGTCAAACTAATCGCTTTTATCAAAATTGAATTGAAAATTTGAGTATACTATTGAAATAAATATTTCACAATATAATACACTATTTTATTTATTATGAATATCGAATGTCCATGTTCAATAGAAAGAATCTGTTCTTTCCCATTGGATAAGATTGAGTGCAGAACACCTCTGACATCTAGACGGCGGAATAATGAAGTTGTAACTTGAATGACCCAGTAACTGCTGCCATCTGAAGACAGAATTCAGAACTATAGCTGCGTTGTGGATTGCCGACCAATCAGGGGAGAGAGGCGGAGCTTGGAGGCGTGTCTGTAAAGATTGAAGCTGTAAATCACCCAGTAACTGCAGCCATCTACCGGTCGAATTCAGAACTAGCTGAGTGCTGATTGCTGGCCTATCACGAGATAGCGGAGATAGTAGGTCGAGTTTGGAGGCTACATGATTTACAAATTAGGCTACGATTCATGGGAGAATTTTAGACACAGTTCAAGCATTGTTCAGGTATTTTCATTGCTGAATAAATGAATAAAATATTCGTCTTGGAAAACACAATAAATAGGCATAAATTTTTCTGAATTTTTGTATCGATTACGTCGTACCAATCAAAGAGCACTAAGAGCGCTTCCATAATATGCCAATCAAAATTTGAAGTGAAACCAAGACCAAATCCAGTTCTTTGTCTCGTTTTAGAAAAATTATATGCGTTTTCAAAGTTGTAAAGTCCTTTCTGAAACACTCTGACACCATATATATATATTGTTCAACATTCCTATAGGAAATATACCCGGCGATGACCAAATAAGTATACCACGCTTCGCCACTATTCAACAACGAGTATGGTAGGCGTTTATGGTGATTGGGCAACCGCTTTTCATAAAACTCCTGCTTTCTCGAAATGACCAACAATTAGCGAAAATATAACAACGAAAAATATTAATGATTGTGGGAATGAGTGTTTCAGAGATAATATCAACAACGGGTGAAATTTGTTTTGAAACGTACAGCGTGGAAAGCTTTTTCAGCTGTTGTTTTTTTTTTCTAGCAGCTATGATAAATGAAAAGCTCTGCGGAAAAGCTCTTTAAACGTTGTCAATCTCTGTTTTCCATTAGAATGTCCGGTCGCGGGAAAGATTGATGATACTCGTCCATATAATCAAGAAGACAATGCTAGCAATGGAGGCCTGTGTGGCTATGTGATAATGTCCCGAGGCCGTAATAATCGAAAAAAGGAATCATTTTTCATTCTTGATGTGAATCTGCTACTCAATCCATCACGTTTAACATTTTTCTGCTTTATAAACATACCTGGTGGCTTGTTAAACTTGATGTGTTTTGAATTTTTCTGAATGTGAAATTTATTTCCATAAATCATTAGATACGCCCACCTACACTTACAATTTTTACAAATTCTCCAACGTTTCTTTTATTGATATTGATGAGGCAATGCACAAAAAGACATGCTCAATTAAGAAAAGACATACGAATGCAATTTAGTAACAGAACAAACATTTCCAAATAAAATATGAATAGGATAGGTTCTATATTGAGAATTGATTCTGATTTGAATTTGAAATATATGACTAAATCTTTCAAAATGGCGGACAACAACAAGTTTTCGAGTTATTTCAATTTAAAATTTCAAATGCCAGCCATTTCGAAATATTTCGTCAGATAAGGTTGCTTCATTTTTTTACAGCATACCTTCATCTTTGCCTTGACCATGCCAAATTTCAACAAAATTAGTCTAACCATTCTGGAGTAAAAAAGAAATAAAGTTTAAAAACAAAATGGCGACTAGGGAGGAAACAAAGCTTTTTAGGAACCATGTTTACTGGACCTTTTTTCTTAATTCCAATGTCAGGAAACAGCCCACGAAGTTTGTCGGTCTATTTTAGAAACACCCTGTATATTCGGCTGCTCATGACTCAGTTTATCACATATGATAATGTTGATAATGTTGTAAAAATCTAAACCGTGTCTCTATATAGTAATACTGTACAATGATAAATTTGTGGTTCTGATCTGATCACGTTATATTGTAGACGACTATATCTCTTTCAATATACCGTGGTTCTGACTACTTCTAGCTCTTTTTTTATTATTCAATGTGGATAACTACCACAATATAATTATACGGTATCACCTTCATCTTCATTCTACAAATAAAATAGACCTACAATATCACCTACAAAAAACAGCTGTCCAATATAAGTTGAATCGATTGAGTTTCTACAACAAACCGATCTAGGTCTCAACCCAACGTTTCATTATCTCACAGCTCTCCTAGTTTGAAAGTTCATCAAGCATACTCCTCTCCCCTTTTAATTACACTTTTTGCTCGTCTATTTCAACCAGGAAAACTTCATCCTCTAGTTTTTCACAACCTAGGCATGAGGTGAAGTGATCTGTCTCTGAAACTATCGCTTTTGGCTTTCTGTAAATGTTTAGAATAAGATATTCTACCTCTTCATTAGATTCTTATTATGAGAAATTAAATTGATCTTTGTTCAAGTCTCTTTAATCAGTTGAATCATAGCCTCGCTGTAACCCAAGGTTGAAGTATGCATTAAAAATTGTATTGTATTGTATCAACAGTATGGTATTATATTAACAGTATTGTATTGTATTAACAGTATTGTATTGTATCAACAGTATTGTATTGTATTAACAATTATAAATAGTTTGTTGAGGTCCTTGCTCGTGTATCTTGCAGTTTATAAATAATGATGGCAGTAATTCCTGGTTATCCGAGTGTTGACACAAATGGCTAGGATCAGTGAACAGTTTCCATCTAAGCGATTTAAAAAATTAAATAGGTTTGCGTCATGTAATGCTGTAATGGTCGTCGCTGTAGAAAAGCATGAATAATATAGAACGGACGTGCTCTGTCGCTGTGGATGAATAATTCACGATGAACCACATAACCGGCGAAAGGCCCAGTATCATAATATATAGGTTTTCTGAAGCATTTGAATTTCAAATACATCGTATCAATAAGTCTCAAACTCCTTTTAATGGGAGCGACCGCCTGCTTGGAGGGTCGCTTCTTATAAAATGCTGACTGTGTATTTTGAATATTATCTTGTGCTGGATCGGTTCAATCGCAAGTAGAATGGATGGAAGATGTTCTGTCATAATAAAATTATTGTGTCAGCGAAATTTATTTTCATACACTGAAGGCCACAGTAACTTATAGTGAAAATTTGTCAAGTTTACTACAGCTTATCTGTCTGTTTAGCGTGACATCGCCATTTTTAGACATTTTATCTTACAAAAAAATCTTACGGAAGGGAAATTCATAAATACTGCCCTGAGTCGAATATTTATCAAGTAATTGGTGATCAATAAATTGTTTTTATTGAAAATAAAATCTTTATTAAATATTTATTTACTCACTTTATTTATTTATTCACAAGGGATGTAACAATTCTAATTCCTAATTCAAGTTATTGGTTGTAATCTCTCCCTTTGGATATCGTTGTAGAGGAAAAATAATTTAGGCTACATTGTTCTTAGGGCGAACCAAACGTCAGCGTCATTATACATCGTTATGGAGGGATTATCGTTATGAGGAATATTGTTGTAGAAAGAGTCTACTGTATTTCAGTGCCTACTTCACAATATTATTAAAATTCTTATCAGTGAAGATGAAGCCCCTTCTTGTGGAGCTATATGTTTCATCTGTTACTGAATTTACAAATAAATTGAATTGAACAGGAATTAGAATTGTTACATCCCTAAATCTAAAGATTTTATTTTCAATAAAAACAATACATAGAATAAATTCATAGAAACGAACAATGTGTTTGTTTTATTAATAATGTTCGTTTTGTTCATTCCTTTTATTGAATGTTTTACAATTTTTTTTTTCAGGTTTACTGTCTGCTGTGTGTAGTTTCCCAGTATCAAGAGTATATTGCTGGGAGGGGGACAGCCGAGTTCGATATCAGGGTAAGTGAAGTAGTCTGTCTACCTTACACTCGATTCAATACTGCAGATACGATAATTGACTTATCGCTGAAGTGAATAATTTCAATAATACGAGTACTGTACTAATTATCAACAAGTATTGATCAATCAAGATATGATGATATATTATCATCTTGTTACTATGGAGCGAGCAATAAGGCTAGGCGTACACCGGTTAGTCAAGACAAGGCAAGACGAGATTAGTCACGTTTAGTAACAGTAATTCACATAGTTGCTTATGAAGCAGCACACACTGATGCAATGACTAATCGGTGTGTGTTGCTTCATAAGCAACTATGTGAAGTATTGTGACTAAACGTGACTAATCTCGTCTTGTCGTGTCTTTACTTACCGGTGTACGCCTAGCCTAAGATGCTACCGATAGTTGAAAGACCTATTTTATTTTTTATGTCTCTATTCATTAATCTTTCGCAACTATTTTTCAATATCCATTCATCACTCTCTTTCTTTCACTCTTTCTCTCTCTCCCGTTCTTTTTCTCCCTCTTCCTGTCTTTATTTATGAGTAGCTTAACTGTAACCTTGAATTTCGATTCAACTCTTCAAGGTGAACGACTGCCATTGGCCTAGACAAGCCACTCCCACAGTGGGCGGTTCATTTAAACGGGATCAGGTACTGGCTTAGCAATCGAAATTAGGCTACATCAAAGTAAATAGATATTCACATTCATGGTATTATCTTTGTTGTAACACAGACTCTGTGATCTGTAATGGAGTCAAGTTTAAATCATGAATAATTCTATCTTTTTTCTCCCACTGTCTCTCTCACTCTACTCTTTTCAATCTTTCTTCATCTCTCTCTTTCTTTCTCTATTTTCTCTCTTTCTTTATGACTCTCCCACGCTACTCTTTTTCAATCTTTCATCTCTCTTTCTCTTTTTCTTTATGTCTCTCTCACGCTACTCTTTTTCAATCTTTCATCTCTCTCTTTCTTTCTCTATTCTCTCTTTCTGTGTTTCTCCCTCTCTCTCGCTCTCATTTCCTTCCTCTTCCTCCTCTTCATGTTTTAGTAGCATAATTATTTTGATTCTCCATCTCTCTTCAATCACCCTTGTAACTCGAGCGTGTTAATTTTAAATCTTCACTTACTTGAAAAGGCGTTGTCGTCTTTAGTGTTTCTTAGAAATTTGCGACATCCTTAAACAGTCAAAGTGAATGATAATTTATTATTAAATATCACTCGGCTCCCATTCAAAGTCGGAGACAATGTGAGACAACGTTTTATCACAGATTATGCGAGAAACGGAAATTTGTCGCCAGATCCAATTTAGTTGACTTCGAAGGATTATGTTCAAGATTGGAGTAGTGTGGGAGTTATAGTCGAGATGAATTTTCAATCATGGATTTTCAACTCTTTTCTAGTAGAGCAAGCTTGCTCTATTATCAGTTGTACATAAATTTTAGATGTATATACAATAATTCAGTAGTCAATTAATTCAAGACTTCAATATTACCATAAAGAAGCAATACTCCAAGACTCTTTTTAAAGTTACTAAGTCTCTTCTCTGTGATATTACTTCATACCAATTCAAGGGCAATATTGAAATATTAATTTGAACATATCTGAGTTCTGCTCCATTTCTCAATTATATTTCAATTCTGAAATTCTCTATTCTCATTACTTCATTCCATGCAACTTTACTGTGAAATTCATTCTTACTTCACGAGTGTTATCTGATTGCATTAGAAGAAATTCTCAATAAGTTTTCCCTGTAGTCGCTAACTACTACCATGAGGAAAAGCTGCAGTTTTCTATATAAAGCTGAATTTCAGTTATGGGGGAAGAGGTGAATACTGCAACTTTCTTCAAATGATTCCTCTTTTCCTCAGCTCTTAACTACGCCGTCTGTCGTGTCTGTCTTTTATGCGAAATCTCATTCAATGTAATGAGGTTTAAGTCAAACAAAAGAGCAAGATTAATTTGAATTTTTTAGTGACTGATCATTACTGCTAGAAGGATGTTAGGTTTTTTCTGTATGTTAACACTATTTTCTCGTTTTCTGAATGCTTTATGCTTTTGTTTATTGTGAACGAATGTTACAGTGAACGTGAAAGTTATAGAGATTATTCTTTCCAGTGTATATTATTGAATATGCACGATTTTATTCACGCTTGCTATTATTGATATTCAACGCTTCACGTTGATTTTTGATTAAATTAGAACTTTTACAGCCTAAAGATAAAAAGACACCGATTTATACATGAATATTAGTTAATTAGTAGGTAAAGAATGAATAATAAGTAATAAGTAGGGCAAAAATAATCACTAATCAAGAATTCAGCAATATAATACTTTGCAATTGAAAATCATATCAATTTATACATGGATCAGTGAATACTGTGAGCCAAAATTATGGATAAAAATAAGAATTATGAAACTTTCGAAACTACCAGATTGGAAAAAACTGTGAATTGAACAAACAAATCCTTCATGAGATTAATATTAAATTGAAAGACTAGAAATTCTTGAATATTGTCGCAACCACATAAAAATAGAATGTGATAACAAGATACCAATACAATCCAATCATCTATACAATCATCAAGCTCTGGTAAACACGTAAACTAACACAAAATGAAGGGCATCAGATATACTCACCAAGGACCAATATGATTGGCAGTTGGTTCACCTTTCAAGGCCTGACATTGGCCAAGGCTAGCCACGCCCATAATGGGCGTTCTAAATTGCAAGCAGTGAAAGCATCAAAAGAGGTGAGAGCGTCAAAAGACGCTTATTTGACAAAAACCTATATGATACTAGGCCAAGAAACAAGACTGTTTACATGGAGACCTTTTTCGCAATAGAATT
This sequence comes from Laodelphax striatellus, assembly GCA_017141395.1. NCBI lineage: Eukaryota > Metazoa > Arthropoda > Insecta > Hemiptera > Delphacidae > Laodelphax > Laodelphax striatellus. The sequence continues at coordinate 32,073,965 of CM029535.1, read as the reverse complement.
CCTCAAAAATATTAGAACCGATTGTCAAGCGTCTGCTAATTGAGCTAATTCTATTTTTTAAAGTGTGATTAAGCTCTATTTCAATGTTATAATTATCTCACCTCGATAGTGTCATAATTCAATTCAATTCATTTATTGATAGCCATTTATTGATAGCCTGAAACTAAGTAGAAGAAGACAACATCTGTGTTTTATTTCATTATGGAGAAATTCTACAATATTTCTGAAAACAGTGTTAAATTTATTGATAGCCTACTAGCACGAATCACTCAAATATCATTTGAGAGAGATGTGAGCGTAATTTTCGAGTAAACAAATGAGCGATTACTAGAATTACTATCTTCTATACTCATCCTCATCCCGACGAGGTTCGTGCCTGCTGGACCAATAGTGAGCGTTTGGCAATCACAAACACTCGTCGTTGAGGTTATGTTGAGGCACATGTTGCTGACGTCACAACAGCCACCGATCCGTGTCGGGACACGTTTTTGTGGCTGACGTGTGGCTAAAATAGTTGGCAAACAAAGGACGGTGCACACGGTCGGATTGTGGGTTTACGTGACGTGACGAGTGTGCAGGGGGTCTTGGTGGATGGTTTAGAGAGACACGCAATACTAGCTTAGAGATATATGTAGAGTAATACTACCTTCTAGAGATATAGGGATACTGTATACTGTAACGTACGGTTTCTGTCAACCCCCTGAATAGAAGCTATAAATAAATGCATTGACATAACTGTGCAATGTTCAGCCTGGATACGTCAATGAAAGGTGTGTGGGTTTGCAAATTTGGGGTTTTCGGATTTCCTATGTCCTTACCTGAGATAGGCTCTATTCTAATTCCGGAAAATACACAAATATTAATTTCTAATGAAATTCAATGAAGCTCATTTTCTAATATTACAATACAAAAAGGTGTTTGTTTAATCATGTGAATGATTCTTGTTGCGCATCTGATTTGGACCCATAATGGCAAAAAAATATTCTTATTTTCAATTCTGTAAAATTCCTACGATGCTTTTAAATAGGATCTGTTTCCCAGAGTCGTAACTGACTGGTAGCAGAGAGTAGGCTATAGAAGAAGAATACTTCTCTCTGAGTAGAAGAAAAATCTAACAAGTCTACGACTATCACTTTAATTCCGTGTTTTCAGAGAAAGTCAATTTGTTCTGAAAAAGTCGAAACACTCTTGACAAAAGTTGGAACATGATAAGTGATCTGAAATTGGTAAATGTTAATGAAAGGCGTGGAAATTGAATCTGGTAAATTTGTCTCAAGAAATGCAATGAAGAAATTCGATCTTCTGAGAATTCTTCAAGATAAGGGTATTTCATTTTCTGATGAAGTTTTTCTCAAAGAACTTTTCTGATTGACTTGTCTGAAAAGTACGATCTCGTAAGAACACGTTCGATCTGTAGTGTTCTGTTTGCTTTCCTAACGGTATTTTTCACTTGTACTCGTTTACAAATTATTTGATTATCTATTGCCCGGTTTTTCAGTCGTTCCATAAACTTATTGAATCAATAACTCCGTTTAGTGCTATTGGATCCATAAACTGTCTATTGAGCGACTGAAAAACCGGGCATATTATTAATTAATTCGTACAGAATTTTCAACCATACAACCATCAAACCATTTTCTTGAAAATATGTCTTGAATTTTATAACTGTCTTGAATTTACTTCAATTACAAATAGAATTGATTTCAACTATCTCTCTTGGAAATTATTCTATGTCTTGAATTTCAAACTAGACCTCTAAAAATGGCAAATATTGCAACCACCAACTTACACCCATTACGCATTTCTTGAGCACTTTCTTGCTTGCTAGAAAACAACTCATTTGCAATTTCAGACTAGGTTGAAGCGAGCGAGCAGCATCTGTTGTCGATGCCAACGGTTTCGATGCAAAGCAGAGATGGATGAAATATTAATAATATTCGCCGACGCCGACGTCGTAATTCTCCTCCCTTTTAGTTCGGCGTACGGCGTCTTTGTTTCAATTTACAGTGAATTTTTGAAAGCTCACGTATTTCATTAGGAGAAAGCAATAATTGTGTCAGACACGCGCCATTGTTGCAGAAAAACTCACCTTCGTCCAATGATTAACAAACCCGCTGTTATAACGACCTGGGCTATACTACTGTACGCTTCTTTGTAAATTCTAATGACTAACTTAGGCTAGGCGTACACCGGTTAGTCAAGACAAGACAAGACGAGATTAGTTACGTTTAGTCACAGTAATTCTCATAGCTACTTATGAAGCAGCACACACCGATGCAATGACTAATCGGTGTGTGTTGCTCATAGCTATGTGAAGTACTGTGACTAAAAGTGACTAATATCGTCTTGTCTTGTCTTGACTAACCGGTGTACGCCTAGCCTTACCGAGACTAATGAGGATATTGTGACTCACCACATTACTCTTAGGCTATATTAATTGGTTCATTGATACAACTACAAAAATCATATCGATCAATCACAAAAAAATATATTATATTTGGGAGAGAAAAAACAGGCTCAGCCCTTACTGTTATTTCTCACCCGAATGTTGATTAATGGTGTAGTCCAGAATAAGGCTATGGAGGTATGTATCATCAGTATGACGTCATCTGATGGAACCAATGCAATGATCTCCCTACTAAGTTCCGTTTAATGACATCATTTCACGGCGGTTTATTCCAATTGTATCTTGAGCAATCGGCTAATAAATTCTGAGAATTCGGTACTCTTATTTCGACTTATTTATCTACATCTTCTTCTGTTGAACTATTTTCTCGATTAGTCATAATCAGGTATCTTAAGAGTCATTTCAAGAATTGAATATTACTTTTTTTCTATACCTAAATCAACTCATTGTTTTCAACATTCGGTCTCCTGTAGGAATTTATATGTTTTAGTACTCTTCCCCGATCTACAATAATTAAACTTAAAAATCACCTCTTCAATAATTTATTGAAAATAGCACTGTTAATAATACACTGGTGAGTTATCAGATCCCATACTCGAACAATAACAACATTATTTCAACAGCGGCAATTAACGCAAACAAATTGAATGGTCAATCAATTTCAGTTGGTCATATATATATGTCATCAACTGCACACCTATTATCACTGCCGTGATGTACAAAACTATACCTATATAGCAGTGGTGTGATTGAAATTCGTGCATGGCTACTCTTTGATATATCAAATATAGCGCGGCGAGTGTGGGTGCGTGCGTGCCTGTCAAATTCAGAGCCTGAATAATGGCGTGAGGGGGGTAGTGTCAAAGGGGGTTGTGGAAGAGGGGGGGAGTGGATTTAGCTGACAATCATTTCTGACGTACAATTGTTTCAGGCGCGAGTCTGGCTGATGCAAGCAATCAATATGCACATAAATTTCGAACAATTAGTCCATTTGAGCCCGGTGGATTAGTTGGGTCCCGCGCAGAAATCCGCTGTGCGTTGTCCTCTGTGATGACAATCAAGGTCAAATTGATTAGGACGGCGGCTCTGATTTTCGGGGGTCTTGGAGAGGAGAGGGTTTGATTGCAATAACGGCGGATGGTGATTGATTTAGATTGACAGAAACAATTATTAATAATAATCTAGAAACATCTATTTTACATTTAATATAACGTTTCAACATAATAGTTACAATATTTTTTGAGAATTAAATTGAATTAGCTTTACAATATTAGTAGCACAAGTAACAAAATACATACAGAACTGAATAATTATTTGAATGTTTGTGTATTGCGTTGCTATTAACTCGTTGTTAAGCCTGGTTTTCATCAGTAGAGTTAGTGGTAGAGTAACTAGCATACTAACTCTACCGTACTAACTCTACTTACTTGGTACTTAAAAACAAGTACTCTACCATCACTCTACTCTACTATGAACGTTTTAATTGGGAGAGTTCAAAAATTATACAATAGAACTCTACTAATGAAAACCAGGCTTTATGGACTTATCATCCGGTTGAATCTCATCACACGTTTCAACACAATAGTTACAATATTTTTTAAATTATAGTTTCTAATTTCATTAACATCTGTCAGCATGTTGTTAAGTGAAACATCGCTTACTAACTATTGACTTTGAAGTTTTCAACAATTATTTCTACTTTCTGCAGGTACCGCCGGTCCGCTACATGGCACAAAGCACCGACGTAACGGTTAGCTCGCGCCGAGCGGCCACCTATCAGGACACGGGGGGCAGCCCCACCCAGGTGCTGCCGCCCTGCCCCCCCTTCCCGGGGGCGGACGAGTTGTCCTTCTGTCCGCTGCCACCCCCGCAACTGCCCCCGGTCGGCGGAGGCGGCGGCGGCGCCCTCGCTCAGCGTCGGCTCTCCAAGAAGCACGTGCAGTTCGGATGCGAGGAGCGGACGCCCGACTATCTCAGGGTGCACTGGAAGGAGGAGCAGGCTGACTGTGTTGATAGAGGTAATAGAACAGGGAGAATATGATTTTTATTTTATTTATTTAGCGTATGGCTTTTAATAGTGGGGAGACCCGAGTAGGGTTGTTCCACTTCACCAACATAACCAATTATCCCTTGATAGGGAACATGGTGAAAGTTTGTTTTCACTTAGAAAACAGACATCAGCATTTAAAAAAAGTATTTTTTGATTTTATAAAGTCCGAAAAATATATAACACTAAAACACAGCACATGATATAGAATTTGGAATGGAAAAGTGCACTGAAATTTAAATAATATATAAAAAGTATACCGTGCATGATCTGTTTAGAATAGTTGGCAAAAAATAATTGGGTTACTCATGGTAATCAATTCAAACGTTTGCTTACTTATTCCAAGAGAAAGTGATATAATATGACATTTGAGTATGAAAATGGTTGGATTGTATCATATAATAACCAAATATACAAAATAAAGATTTGGAATAGGCTGTATCTGATTTCATGTAAAATAAGCTCTGAAATTCAAATAATATAAAAAGTATACCGTGTATGATCAGTTTAAAAGAGTTAATATTCAGAGTTAATAATTAGATTACTTAACATAATCATTTTAAACGTTTGCGTGCTTATTACAAGATATAATAACTGATGGCTTATTTGAGTGAAAAAATTCTTAGATTCTATCATAATATACTAAATACTAGCCAAATATAAAAAATAAAGATTTGGAATATAACATGATTTCATGTAAAATATGCTCCGGAATCCTAAAAACTTATGAGAACATTGTAACTAAAATAATTACTGAGATGTATGGTAAAATAATATGCTAGAAAAAATTATTTTCACCTTAAAAGCTATTTTATAACTTGATTATTCTACTGACAAAGAAATATTCTAAGCTGGAAGAGCTTTTGGGGAATTATATTTCTAAGAGATTTTAATGATCAATAATTTAACTGACAAACTAGTATTTTAAGCTGGATATATTAGTTAAAGATTCAATTTCAAGTTAGGTAGTTCAATGTTGACATGTGTTGAAATAATAGTAGTTCAGTTATATTCAAGTAGTCACATTAGTTGGAAATGATCATTTATTGATATGGTTGCAAACACAAAAACGCTAATATAATTGAACCCTCTCACTGTTAGGTTTGTGGAGAAATTTCTTCAGTCAACTATCCTATCAATGGAGCTATATGATACATTTTGAATTTTCCATCATATTTTTGTTCCATTTATATTTCAATCTAGTTTTGAGTAATATTTGATAATAATTTGATTTCCGATAGTTTCACGATCGTTTCTTACTGTGATCCAGTAGCATGGCTAGGTGACGTCATCATTTATTACTCACCCCTAAGTGCTTGCAGAACGAAAGCTGGTCGATCCCTTTGGTCACTAGGTCACCTTCCATTAGCGAAGCTTATTTATGAATGCATCATGAAGAGCTATGCTTTTTCCCAACAGATTCCATTAGTAGCATACCTGGGATAAAAACTGTTACGAGTCCTCCCTGAAGCAGATAGAGTATTAAAGTGATTCCCGCGCCTTTTTGACGAGAGAAAACCAGGCGAATTTTAATTATTCAATAATGCCTTAAGAGCTTTCTGGAAATTAATCAGTTGGAATAGCATGCCACTAATTCGTTCAAAGAGGAGTTTTTCCGTGGGGTTTTGTTTTTCACGATGATTAAAGTCCCACAACAATTTGTTGGGGATGAGACTTGTTGATTTCTTTTATTTTGATTTCTTCTTACGCTTTTATTGCTGATTGCATTTGCTTTATCAATATGATTCAAAAGATCAGAGACTTTAAAATACTTTCATCATGAGAATATAAAGCTTCTTAACAATACT